>JAKTVN010000015.1:0-312360 GCA_030557235.1 Nakazawaea populi
CACTGTTCACAGCACTATGTCATTACCACATCATCAAGTTGATCATCATCATATTGTATATTATCCAATGCATCCAACTTATCTGCAACTGATTGTTTGAATTGAGAAAAGAATTGTCTGTAGATGGTTAGTAAATAAATAATAATTGGAGAATTGTATGAAATAGGACAATTTTACTCACTTCTTCTTTTCATATTTCTCATTCAATTCGGTGATCCTCGCAAGCCTATCCTCATTGGACTCGTCTAATCCATCAATCGAATTGAGAAGTGCTTTCAATCTACTCATTCTCACTCTTAACCGACCTGCCTATTTTATTTCATATAAATTTATGTTAGTAAATTTAGTCTCGATTGAATAAATCATCAACCTAAAAAGAAAGGATCAAGGACAAACATACGGCATTATCAAAATCCTTTGGTGAGATTTTTCTCAATTTGACATTTTCAATCAATTCAAATAGTATGGGTATTATATCTATAGTTTCCATCTCTTTCAAAGCCAGTTCTGATTTCTCAATGTTGGAAAGTAAGACATCCTGCTGTTGTTGTAAAGAAGGTGTTGAAGAACGCATCGGTGGTTGTTGAGTAGCCACTTGTGCCATTGGTGTCAGGTTGATTGAGCTCATCATCATCTATTGCTCTATTGATTGTATCCTTAATCTTATTGATGATGATCAGTATATTTCTTCTCTCCACTCTTTTCTTTCTTTATTCTCCTTGTTTTTCTTTTGTTTACGAAACAAAAAAAAAAATTCATTTTTCTCGTTTATAAAAAAAAATAAAGAGAAGAAAGAAATGGAGAGAGAGAGAGAGTATTTTTAAAATCAAAGTTTTGTTTTTTCAATATTTGATGAATTACTCTCATTACTTGATTTGCTGTTGGTGATTGTTTTTGTATATTAGAAATGAAATCTTTCATCTATTTCATTGGTATCTCTTATCTCATATTCCAAGTGTTTGACTGGCTGTTTTACAATTGGTTACCAAAACATTACGTTTTCGAACCATTAGTGTTGCAAAACATTACAAAACAAGTCTTACTGGATCATCAAGATGGCAACATTACAGCCATTTTCGAAGATATGACTTTGGAGTTGAAAAAAGAGTACGGAGACATCATCAACGATTACAACACCGAGGATTGGGTTTACAATAATGCAGGTAATGCCATGGGTACCATGTTCATTTTACATGCCTCCATTTCAGAATATCTCATATTTTTCGGTACCGCTGTTGGCACCGAGGGTCATAGTGGAGTCCATTTTGCCGATGATTATTTCACCATCTTGAAAGGTAAACAATTGCTGGCCCCTGCTAATTCATTTGTACCAGAGGTTTATTTACCTGGAGATCAACATCATTTGCTGAAAGGTTATTCAAAACAATATGCCATGCAATCGGAATCATTTCTGTTAGAATTAGCACAAGGCTGGATTCCAGCCATGTTACCCTTTGGATTCATGGATTGTCTGGCTTCAACATTGGATCTTCCAACATTTCTGAAGACGGTTTATCTCACTGGAGTTCTGATGATTGGCAATTTGATAAAAGGGAAATTTTGAGTACAAAAACATTAAAAAGAATGGCCCGAAATTAGAGAGCTTAAAGTTGTAGCAGCTTGCTTATTAGAATATGTGATTTGTTTTCAAAAGTTGAAAAAAAAAAAAAAAAAAAAAACGTTAGAAGTTTTTTGTATTTATTGAAATAGTTGATGCTTTTTTGTAATATTATTCTTTTGTAATTTATATTGGAGATTGGGGGGTAGTTTTTTTTCATTTCTCAGTCGAGTAAAGTCCCTAATTATAAAAAACGTGTATCTATTTGTTGTACATTATTTAAATGTTCAACTATTGAGAGAGGGCTGATAGTATATATATGAAGTGATCCCTCCTTAATCTTTTTTACATTTTTTCATGATGTCTTATTACACACAAATTCGTTATTATATTTTGACTGTTTTCTTCTCCCAATATATATATATATATATATACACATTACAACCACCTGATACAATTTTTTTTTTTTTTTTTTTTTTTTTTTTCTATCCTTTTTTCACTTTGTTGGTTTGCCTAAGGGGGGGGATTGGATCTATAAACCACACAAAGATTACAAATAATCAAAGTATTAGAAGATGATATGTATAACAATATAGAAAATAGTAAGAATATGGTATAGTGGATTTATAATATCAATAGACCTTATTAATATTGAATTCTACAATTTTATTTAAATGAACTCATCAATCATCTTAAAGTAGTGCATAGTAGACACAAATACATCATCCATTTACGGAACAGGGGAAGAGTACCACCACTCCACTTCTTCTTCTTGTTCTTTCTGTTTGTTTTTTTTCTTACTCACATGGAAATCATATCATCCATCATTTATCGTCATCATCGTCATATCACCACCAATTCAACACCTTCTTAATTTATATAACTCATCACATCTCCTTTTCCAACTTTCACTATTTTTCCCAAATATAAACGGAATCAATTACACACAGAAACATATATATTCACACATACACACATTAGTCAATTTTAATAATGGTAGCTAGAACCCTCCCTTTGCTAAACGGAACTTCTTACTACACATTATACGCCAACAACAAACAAGCTTTTGAAAATGCTTTGAATTTCTACACCACTTTGGTCGGTCTTCAGATCAAAGAACAAGATGACAATTCAGTCTTGTTATATGAATCCAATTCATTAGATACCACAAGCTTAAGATTAGAGATTAACCCATCAAAAGCTGCCACAAAAGAGGTGATAAGCTCCAACATCAAACATTTACAAGATTCAATAGAAAATGAAGATTGGAGATCTGTTCAATCCTCATTGAATTTCAAATCTGCCAATATCATTCAATTACTTGACTTGTTGCGTGATCAACAAATCATCTACCAAGTTCACCCTGATGAATTGAATCCTTTAGAAGTATACACCATTGACCCCTTGGGTTCTTTGATCGGATTCACTTCTTTTAATAATCCATTTGGTATGAACCCATTGAATGCTAGTACCTTGTTAAAACAACAACCAGTCACCAAATCAAGTAAGAAAATTGAATCCCTGGAAGAAGGTTTCAAAATCGATCATAGCAAAACCGACAAGAGAAATATAGCAGTCATGACTAGTGGTGGTGATGCTCCTGGTATGAACGCCAACGTCAGAGCTATCGTTAGAACCGCCATTTATAGAGGTTGTAAGGCATTTGCCATTTACGAAGGTTACGAAGGTTTAGTCAAAGGAGGTGACTACATCAAGGAAATGCATTGGCAAGATGTTAGAGGTTGGCTTGTAGAAGGTGGTACCAATATCGGTACCGCTAGAAACAAGGAATTTAGAACAAGAGATGGTAGATTACAAGCATGTTTCAACTTGGTCACTGCTGGTATAGATGCATTGATCGTCTGTGGTGGTGATGGTTCTTTAACAGGTGCTGATTTGTTTAGAAGTGAATGGCCTTCGTTAATCAAAGAATTGTTGCAAACAAATAAAATCACCGAACAACAATTCTCCAAATATCAACATTTAAACATCTGTGGTACTGTGGGCTCTATCGATAATGATATGTCATCTACCGATGCTACCATTGGTGCTTACTCTTCATTGGAAAGAATTTGTCAAGCTATCGATTACATCGATGCTACAGCCAATTCTCATTCCAGAGCATTTGTCGTTGAAGTTATGGGTAGACATTGTGGTTGGTTGGCTTTAATGGCTGGTATCGCTACCAGTGCAGATTATATCTTGATCCCTGAAAAACCATCTTCAAAGAGAGAATGGCAAGATCAAATGTGTGAAATTGTTTCACAACATAGATCAAAGGGTAAGAGAAAGACCATCGTCATTGTAGCTGAAGGTGCCATCACAAGTGACTTGACTCCAATCTCTTCAAAGGAAGTTATGCGAGTTCTTGTTGATAGATTAGGTCTCGATACCAGAATCACCACATTGGGCCATGTTCAAAGAGGTGGTACCGCCGTTGCATACGATAGAGTCATTGCCACATTACAAGGTGTCGAAGCAGTAGAGGCTGTCTTGGCTTGTACACCTGAAACACCTTCACCTATGATTGCCATCGATGAAAATCAAATCGTTAGAAGAGGTCTTATGGATGCTGTCAAATTGACCAAATCTGTTGCCGCTGCTATCGATAGTAAAGATTTCGAAAAACTGATGAGTTTAAGAGATTCTGAATTTGTTGAACATTTGAAAAATTTCATGGCTATGAATTCGGCCATTCATATTGATCCTACATTACCTCTGGAAAAACGTAAGAGAATTGCCATTATCAATGTCGGTGCCCCAGCTGGTGGTATGAACAGTGCCGTTTACTCAATGGCCACCTACTGTATGTCCAAAGGTCATATTCCATATGCAATTCATAATGGATTCAGTGGATTAGCAAGACATGAGTCAGTTAGATCCATCGATTGGTTGGAGATTGAAGGTTGGAACTCACTTGGTGGTTCCGAAATTGGAACAAATAGATCATTACCAGAAGAATGCGATATCGGTTTAATCGCATACTACATTCAAAAGTATAAATTTGATGGATTGATCATTGTTGGTGGTTTTGAAGCATTTATGTCTTTAGAACAATTGCAAAGAGCCAGATCAAGTTTCCCAGCTTTTAAGATCCCAATGGTTTTGATCCCAGCTACAATTTCAAATAACGTTCCTGGAACAGAATACTCTATTGGAAGTGATACTTGTTTAAATTCATTGATGAACTATTGTGATGTCGTCAAACAATCAGCTGCTGCCACAAGAGATAGAGTATTTGTTGTTGAAGTACAAGGAGGTAACTCGGGTTACATTGCCACATATGCGCAATTGATCAGTGGTGCTCAAGCTTCATACGTTCCAGAAGAAGGTTTATCATTACAACAATTAGAAATGGATATTAACTCCTTGAGAGAATCATTCTCCAACGATGAAGGAGCAAGCAGATCAGGTAAATTGATT
Source organism: Nakazawaea populi (assembly GCA_030557235.1). Classification (NCBI taxonomy): domain Eukaryota; kingdom Fungi; phylum Ascomycota; class Pichiomycetes; order Alaninales; family Pachysolenaceae; genus Nakazawaea; species Nakazawaea populi. Next base: position 4,982 of record JAKTVN010000015.1, read on the forward strand.
CTTAAATCGGAAAAACTGTCCAAAGTGTTGACAACTGAAGTTATCTCGGAGATCATCTTGGATGAGGCCAATGGAAGATTTGATTCCAAGACTGCCATTCCAGGTCATGTCCAACAAGGTGGTATCCCATCACCAATGGATAGAACCAGAGCTGCTAGATTCGCAGTCAAGGCTGTTGAATTTATTGAACGAAATCCATACGATGCAGCAGCAGATTCAGAGTCCGCTGTCGTCTTGGGTATACAGAGAAACCATTTAAGATTCACACCGATTAGACATTTATACGATTATGAGACAGTATTGAGTAAGAGGATGAGAAAGACTGTTTTCTGGGAAGATGTTAGAGAAATTGCTGATGTGCTTGTTGGTAGAAGTAAATACTAACTTTGAAAGATAATGACCCCCTTTTTTTTTTTTTTTCTTTTGTTTGAGTGTGTTTGAACTGTTTTCTACCCCCTCTCCTCCCCGTTATGAATTATATAGATCTTCTTTTATTAATTTTTTTTAGTAATCTGGTGTTGACCTTCTACATTTTTGTCATTGATGATGGCTACAATTTTTATATTGATAATAAAAAGGATCATGATTTTTATAATGCGTCACCGTTGTCCGTCAAAATGAGTTTGAGACAAGATATAAAGTGGTTGGTGATTAGTCCTTTGCTTTCATCTCTTTTTCAAATGGTAGTCACAATAGGTGTAGATTTATTCTCTCTTCTTCAGCTAACTGTTGTAACAAGTATAGATCAAAACACTTTCTCAGCTAATTGTTATAACAAATATAGATCAAAACTCTTGCTTAGTTAGTTGCTACAACAATTACAGATCAAAGCTCTTGCTTAGTTGCTACAACAATCATAGATTCAATCTCTTTTCTTGACCTCATCTAAAGATGCAACTTTTACAGATCAAAATAAAAAATCACAAAATATTCATTGCACAACTTGTTGATCTGTAGATCAAAAACTATAAATTAGAGCAATGGTTTCCCCTTTTTTTCAGAAACACTCCCGATTGTAAAAACCATCACCAAGTAAAGTCAAGTTGATACTTGTTAAAAAAGCAAACAACCACCAACAATACCATGCACAAAGTATTCATGTATGAAACAACTAAAGATTCCACCACCAGTGCCAGCAACACCATACCAAATGTGTTCGACGATGTCGAATTACAGGATTACCCTGAAACTATTAGCACCAGTAGCAGCAAATCAAGCCCGGCAACCACCTCGACAGAGACATCATTATTACCACCATCATCAACACAATCATCAGCACCATCAACAACACCATCATCATCATCATCAAAAGCTGTAAACAGATTTTTCAACTCTTTCAAAAGAGCCCAAGGCGACACTCAACAACTTTCTCAAGAATTAGGAAATTTCCAACTTCAAATGATCGCTATTGGTGGAGCCATTGGCACGGGACTCTTCATCGGTAGTGGTCAAGCACTTTCTGAAGGTGGTCCTGCATCTTTAGTGATTTGTTTCCCCTTGATCGGAACCATGATTTGGATGATGTGCCAAGCGGCATCGGAATTAGCAGTGATCTTACCCGTTGTGCCTTTTCCTATTACGCCACTGAATTCATCGACAAATCATGGGGTTTTGCCATGGGTATCAATTATGCTATGCAATGGTTGATCTTATTATCTTTGGAGTAAACAGCTGCCACAATGACTTTCAAATTCTGGCCCTTATTACAAATTCCAGATGCGTTGTTAATTACCATTTTCTTTGTCATGATAATTGCCATCAACTTAATGAGTGTTAAAGTTTGTGGTTGGTTCAAAGTTAGGTTTTCAATGTGCAAAGTTGTTGCCGTTGTCATATTTATCATCTAGGGAATCTGTTTGAGTTCAGGAGCAAACAAAGAAATAGGTTTCATCGGTGATAAATACTGGCATGAACCAGGATCATTTCTGAATGGAGCCAAGGGAGTCCTTTCCACTATGCTCACAGCTGCTTTCTCATTCGCTGGTACAGAATTGACAGCATTGGCTGCCTTTGAATCAACAAATGTTAGAAAACAGATTCCTAAAGCCACAAAACAAGTCTTTTGGAGGATCTTATTCATCTATTTGACTTGTTTAACATTGATTGGTTTTTTAGTTCCCTACAACGATCCTACCTTGTTGGGTAGAGGAGAATCCGACGCCAATAGTTTTCCTTTTGTTATCACCATTAAGCATGGTGGTATCAAAGTGTTACCCTCTATGATGAACGTTATTATATTGATCTCAATCTTGTCCGTTGGTAATTCAGCCATTTATGCTGCTTCAAGAACTTTGGTCCCCCTTGGCTCATCAAAAATTGATCCTCACTTTCAAATATTTCGATTTGTCATTCATTGATAGAAAAGGAAGACCGTTGACTGCCAACTTGTTCACCTTGGCATTCGGATCCATGGCTTACATATCTTGTTTCTCACCAAAGGGTGCTGAAACCATCTTCACCTGGTTGTTGGCATTGTCGGGCTTGAGTTCATTATTCACATGGGGAACCATCTGTCTATGCCACATCATATTCAGAAAGGCACTCAAACTGCAAAACAGAAGTTTAAATGAGTTGCCAAATAAAGCCATGTTTGGTGTCATTGGATCATATTATGGTTTAGCCATCAATATTCTGATACTAGGTATTCAGTGTTGGATAGCTATCAGTCCAGTTGGGAGAAGTAGCTCATTCACAGCCTTTTTGAAATGATACTTAGCCTTCCCTGTCATTTGTCTCACTTTCATGGGTCACAAGATTTTCACCAGACTCAAGTCTGGGAATTGGGGGTTTGATAAACATTTTGCAACGATGGATCTTGATTCCGGTAGAAGGGAAACCGATAGGGATCTTTTGGTTGCTAGTGTCATTCTGGAGGAACATTCTTTCAAAATGAAGCCATGGTACAACCATTGGTACAAAACCTGGCGTTGAACCAATGTGTTGGTATGGCACGTTTCAACATAACTAGAAGACTGAAGGTGGCGTACACCATGAAGCTTTTTCTCTGATTTCAGTTTTCTTCCACTATGTGGCAGCTTATGAATTGTGTACAATTGTGTATTACTTTGAATCATCAATTCAACGAGATAGGTAATCTTATGAGTAGAAACACATGGAATTGAGCTAGGTTTGACATGTGTTCATCAAAGGCTTGAATAGGCTACTAGCCCCATCCATAAATCAAAACTCTGGCAGCAATTACGTTTGTTGGACTTACCAAGTTGAAGAAACCAAATTCACCTCCCTGAAAAATTGTCGCACAATCTTCAAGATATAAAAGGTTCGAAAAGTGACCTCAGGCAGTTTATTTGACACCAAATTATTCAGAAACAACACCAGAGGATATAATGTTAGCGACTCATTGGTCAAACTGAAAGAACATAAAAACTGTCACCGCATTCTTAATCGAGACGTGATGTCTTTACCCTGGTAATGATTCTAGAAAATGTTTTCATACTGAAGTGACAAATTCGTGTTCATTTTTGTATTAGTAAAGTCAGTTCATTGAAGTAGAAATCTCATAGACCATTGTTTGAATAGATATTTTGCAGCGTCAGTCACTCTAATGCAAGCACCAACTTTATGATCTGAAATTGATGATACCGGATTTCAAAAATTCAATAATATTTGCTCTAGTTATTAACGTAGTCATCTTCATCAAGCGATTGTCTATTACTGGAAGCATACGATTCGGGTTTGATCATTTGAGATTTCAATTCCCTCAAACCCCGTTCGTCTACTGGTTGCCTCAATATTTTGTTGAGCTCCCTCTCCTTTAACTTTTGTGTCATTAATTTTTGTGTCTCTGAGAACATATCTTCAACTTTTAACCTAGCAAGTTCACGGAGGTCAGGCAAACTGTCATAAAGATGATCTACAAAATTCGTGTCCTGATTGTTCAAAGCAATGATCAATCTTCTGAACTGAGACATGGCCTCTTTTTCGTCAAAAGCCTTGAATATCTCATCCACTATGATTTCAGCAATGGCGTTTGTGCTTTCGACATCCTTATCCAATTTAACCAACTGCTTTACTAGAAAGCTCTGGGCACGTTTTTTTCTCTTAATTGCAAATTGCTTGTCAGTATAAAATGAATCCACTTCGCAATTCACGCCAATAGGTACTTACCTCGTTTTCGGTCACCTTTGGAAGCGCCGGTTTTTTTTGCTTTCTCTGTTCTGACTCTTCGGAAGAGGATACTTCAATGTGAGTAACTTTGATTATTTCAGGCTCTTCGCTTTTGCTCTCTTTATGAGTAGGATTATCACCTAGTGTATCATCAACGGACTTCTTCAGTGTTCTGAGTCTCCTTTTGTAAATACTATCTCTCGAATCTTCGTTATGGTGACTACGTTTAGTCTGGTTTGAAGGTGTATCATTTGACAAGATATCTTTATGTAAGTGGATGGATCCACTAGGCTCAGCTGTTTTTTTAGGTCTTCCTCTCTTTAGCTTCAGTCCATTATTACTGTTAGCCAATGTCTCCTTGAAGATAGGGAATTGAGCGTCAGTTGAAGTGATTTCATCATATGCCTCCACCCCTTGCTTAGATGCAATAAGGTCATCTTCCACATGCTTTGGGTCTCTCAGCAGCTGGCTTGACCGGAGATGGCGAGTATTCTTGGCATCGGAATCTGCTATTTTCTTCTGAAGTTTCAGTGAATTGGATCTGGGTGCAGCAGCGTTACCGCTTGTTGTCTCCTTATGATCAACAGTTTCTTCAGTTTCGAGATGCTGAGTCAGTGTGCCATTTTGGGCAACCTCATTTTCAAGATTCAGTTTTGATTGTGGAATTGAAACATCGTTGGCATCAACCAGTGTAGTCAGCAACAGGTGAGAAGCGAGAGATATGATCTCCAGTCGGCTTAGACTGAGAGCCAGATGTGGACTTGCGGTGCTGGAATGATCAATTGAGTCTCCCGCAGCTTTTTTTCCCAGTGTTTTGGAGCTCTTCCCTGTAGCATCTGAATGAGGTTCGATTGTGGTCTTTAAATACCTCTTCTTGTCAAGTTCACGATAAGCATTCTTCGCCAATCGCAGTTGTCTGGCACTTCGACGTTGTCCAGTGGTGGATGCGGTAGTAGCAGAGTCCTCTCTTATAGTTGGAATTGGCTCTAGATCGTCATCGGAGTCTATAAGATCTATGATGATAATGTCAGGATTGTCCAGATATAATAATTCTTTGGACTTTGCCATGTTGTTTGATAGCTATTCGCTGTATGATTTTATCAAATAGCTTGATCTCCAATTTATATTTTTTTTCCGTCATGCCTCGTTTGTTGCATTTATCTTCCTATCTGTTACATTTCTGATGCATCACTTTCAGAAATTTATGTTTTTTGGAAGTTTGACCCTTAATGTCGAAGAGTTGTCTCGAAATTTACGGAGAAAATGAATCTAGTGATTTGAGAAAGCTGCTCAGGCCATGTTGTTAAATGTCTGACTACACAGGACCCTCCGCAAAAAGATGCTCTTCATTATTTCTCATGTTTACCTTTTTAAGCCACTCTGATCGAGTTTTTCTCCCACAGATGAATCTCCTATATCCTTGAGGAGCTTTTTGCTTCATTCGGCTGTTACACCTAAATAGAATTTTAGGGGATCTGTGTGTTTAATGGTCGGTCTGCCATCGAATTTGAAAAGTGCGAAGATCCTGTGGATTTCGAAAAGATTAGAGCACAGTTTAGCTTCAATGTGATCAGGACGAGATTCTGTATTTATTGATACTGACTGCTACACGGCCTTTTTTAATCAAGCGCACAGATGGCGATATGGCACTGACTTTGTTGGGTCTATAATCCATGCTGGTTAATAATTTTCATTTATTGATATCAATCTATACTCATTTTCTCTTCAAGTTGAAGAGTTTTTTTTGGCGTTAAAAATACAACATCGTCATCATCACCATCGCTATCATCAGAAATTATCTCCATCTTATCCGGTTTTGATTCTTCAACTCTCAGTTTCTTTTCAGAAGCATCTATATCCTCATTCTCCAAAATGCTTCTTTTCTTGTTCGGTGAAGATGTGATATCATTCGTATCCTTAAGTTCCTCATCAACGATCTCAACTGGTTCTAATTCATCTTGTTTTTTGATCATACTCATAATCGAAATATCAAAGTTGGGCTTCTTGCTTTCTAAGTCAATCTCAATGGTCTCAGTCTTTTTTGAATTATCCTGTTTCGGAACAGGAACATGTTTGTTAATGTCGTCTTCGGGATCATCAGGCAATTCAATTGCAACGTGCTCTGGTGGCATCTGATATTGTGGTAGTTTCTCCGGTAGTTTAGGTAATCGCAAAGATTTGATCACTTCTGCTATGTCTCTTTTGGCAAGTTTCGATTTGATTGCATCCTCAACGTTCACCTGCACTATGCTTTGATCTATTTCGTTGCGGTAGATGGAATAAAGTTTCAAGTAAACACAATAAAACGTGTCATCGATGTAGGCAGTTTGAGAGAACCCATTGGACATTCTCTTTATTTCACCAAGTTCAGTGAAAAGATATAACAAGTTTTGATGTTTCTCGTTATCAAAATTTCCATGTCTGTCATTCAAATAACTGTTGAATTCCTTTGCCTTCACCATAAACTCGCCATATATTATCGTAGAAATGCATTTTTCGCTGTAGTTTGATTCTATATCAGCATATCTTCTCGATAAATCACATATTTTCTTTGTTGCCTGCCCCCATGCTTTCAATAACTGGACAATACTGGCACCAAATCTTCTCAACTTTCTACCTAAAGCTAAAAGCGATGTCAAATCACCCTCTTGGTAAAAGATATTAATCGTGAACAAAACATATTGCAAATTGTAAACAAAATGTTTACCAGGTCTTTCATATTCTGGCTTCCAAATTGTCACCAAATTCTTCACTGTTGGTTTTAAATTAATTAATGTTAACATCTCCAGTTTGGCAGACTCAATATCGCCAAACATTGACATTTGAATTTGAGCAATTCTATAATGAGGTTTGTGATGCCAATTCTTCTTGTCAAATACGCAAATTTGCTTCAAACAATCAATAACAGTGTGAGCAAATGATGACTTAGTCTCGACTATCTCTTCGTTCTCCGTGATCTTTAGTATCGGGTCCCTCTTTAAGAATTCTATGGCATCATTGATTGCTAATTCATCACTTATAACCAACTTATAGGCAAGTGAACATAGTAAATAATGAGGTTCAATAATGGGATCTGAATGGGATCCACTTAATTTAGCCAATATACAAGATTTGAGTAAATTTTCAAAAATGTTTTCGGAAGAATTACCAATTTTGTGTTCCAATTTGGCAATATAATAGAAATTGATCCAATCTTTACCATTCAACTTTGCAGCCATCTTGAATGACGAAAGTAGAAGTCTCAAAATTGTCTTCTGAGAGATAGGATTTGAAACGCCCCTTTCAAATATTTTGGTTCTTCGTTTGAAATATGTTGGAATACTGTTGACATTGAAGCACAAGTTTGCCATTGGTTCCATCGAAGCGTTATACAACTCTTTAGCAAAAGACGACCACATCATCGCAGATATGTCAGAAACTTTGTTGCTCTGTTTATTCATGGACGTATAGCAATTGATCGCCATCAAATAACATAGCAAAGACTTCTTCTGCAAAATACCAGTACTCTCTTTTTTATCCTCATTTGTTAATTTGTCGGATGTCCAAATCAAGTCATCTTCAACCAAAAATCCATATGTTTGTCCAAGAAGCATCCAGCTTTCTATCCTGTTGGTACCACAAAACAAATCCTGCTTGAACATTTTTATAACAAAGTCCAACTCAGAAATTCTACTTTGCATAGATCTTTTTCGAACTTTATACAAGTTGAAAGCATTGACACCCTGAAGATAGTAAAGACCATTATCGATTGCTTGTTGAATGTCTAGCTTTGAGCGGTGGAGGTCAATAGAACCTAAACCATAGAATAGGTCGCGCATCACCTTCACATTCAATGGAGTATTATCCAAAAATTCCTCTAAAAGTGCCGAGCATCTAGCCACTGACTCATTACTTTCATCGGGATCACCAATTGCTTCATAGATTGAGTCCAAAAGAACCTTGATATCAGATTTGATGCTATTCATGATGGGATTTCTTTTCTTAAAGCATATTGGTAATACGTATTTGGCTATTTCCAAAGCATTCAGTTTATCAAACAAAATGCCGGTGGTTTCATGGTTAGCTGGAACAAAACCTTCCACAGATATATGAAGTTTGTAACGACACGATATGATCTGAAGTATGTCCTTCTCTGATTCAGCCCATCCCAGTTTCACTAGAGTGTCTTCCAACAACTTCAAGAACAATCCATCTGCCGCTTCACAATACTTTCTTGATCCTAATTGGTCGTGCAAAAGATCGATGAGATCATTGATTTGCCCAGGTTGCTTCTTTTCGATCATAGATTCGTAGTAGATGAAGAATAATGTGAATACACTGGTTAAAATATCTTTCAACTTGGCGAAAGATCTAGTGGATTTTGTTTTTATGGAAACTCTCAAAGTACATTGATAAGCAATATCCTCATGAATGCAAAACAAATAGGCAATACGGAAGAATTCGAGGAGTGTTTTCAAAACATCAGCCTTGCTTGAGGTATCTGTAAGAGTCCAGTTGTTCTCAGAGAGCGTCAAGACATAATGTTGAGCAAACTCTCCGAAAAAGGCATATATTCTGAGTAGCTCCTGTTGTCTCATAAAGATTGTCTGTTTTCTGTAAGTCTTTGAGGTAATGTTGGAGTATAAGAGTAAAAATAAGTGCTCAACACAATACTGATACCTGAATATATTTGAAGTTTTCCGATAGTGGTCGAGTAGAACTTGAAAAAGCTTTAACTTGAGCTCTAAAGTCGAATTCTTGACGAACTCTTCCATGTCTGCCTGCTCTTTTGATTTCAGATTGTCTAAATCAGGAAATAGAAGTTTCTCCAAAAGATCAATTTTATCAGGACTATTAAGCCCCGAATCCTCTTTGAATATGTTGGAAAATGTTGTCAAAATGCTCAATTTGGATAGCTGGACTTTGACATTATCCATATTGAGCCTTTGGATATGACGATAGTTAACATAGTTAATGTCAGTGCCTTTCAAATTCTGGTGTGAAAGAAATTTTGATAATCTATTTTTGATATTCTCCTCATTGTCGATAGACAAGTCAGTTTGATGTTGTAGAAAGGTGAGATCGCACCATTCAAACCTCAAATACAGTTTTGATGTTTTATCGCTATGGGTAAAGAGAAGGTCTTCCATTACAGTTTTCCATCTCTCAATTCTGGTTGTCAATATTTTTTTTTGACTAAGCAATTCCACTGAAGCTGTTCTATGCCTCTCCAGACTTTTATTTGCTTCCAACTCTTGGTATATCTCAATGTATGCGTCCACCAACATCTCAAACAGAAACAATGAGGTGCAAATATTTCTAGAATCTTTCAATGAGTCTCTTATCTTATTGTAGAGAAGAATGTCAGAACAATCCAAGAATTGCTTGAGGTGTTGAAAACTGCTGTTGTCCATTTTATAGTCGATGATCAATGACTCGCCATTATTGTCCTTTGAAACAAACTCTAATATTTCCATTCTAACTTGATGTAAATGTAAGGAATTCTTATTTATGGTAGCGACCAATTCAGATAAATCATAGCTCTCAATATTTTTGGACTCTATAGGCACAAACTCTTTAAAACTATCTGCATTTAAGATTTCCATTATGCTTATATTCTTCTTGTTATTTTCGACATTAAGTAGCAATAACTCCGATTTCTGCCTATTCCATCCCTCTAATAGATTGACGAAATCATTCAAATGCATGTCTTGGAACAGAAAGGCTTGTTCTACTATGGGTTCAACAAGACCCTCGATGTGATAGTCCTCGTTGCTTTGTTCGTTCAAAATTACCAAGTAGGCATTTAGCGAAGATAAAAACTTTGCTTCATAGCTAAAATCAAGATCTGTTAGTTTTGGAGGCTCTTCAACGTTTTGATTCAGGTTCAATCTTCGGCTTGATCGTATCCTTTCTTTTTCTTTATCCTCTTGTTTTTGGTTCATCACTTCTTTAGTTTCATTTGTTTCTGAGGTTTTTCTTTCAAGGGGTGAGTCATCCAGCAGATCAGCATCCTCAATAAATTCAATATCATGCTGGTCTCGTTCTATCTCAACGTCAATCACCTCTATGTCATCATCGCTCTCAACACTGTTGATGGTTTTTTTTTGATATTCCGGTAGTTTAACAGTGACGGCTTCAATTGGTTCATCAGTTGTGTAGTAGTTATCAAAAAATCGTTTAGACCTGCTCTTTGACTTGGGAAGAACCAGCTGAATCTCTTTCAAGATGATTGAAAGCTTAATATCATTCGCTTCATATTTAGAAAGATCAATTTCAATCTTTCTTGGGACACGCATGTTGTTGTCCTGGTTGAGTAAAATCTCTTTTTTCAAAGGCTCTAAGAAGCTCAAGTCTCTGAGTACCGATTTATCTGGCTTCAAATTATCATCTATGCTGATCTTGTTACGATTTATAAAAGTGTCACCATTCGTTATTGTCAGATCAAAATCGTTCAATTTCATCAATAGCAGTCTATAACGATGCAAAAACCTGTTGAAGGTTGATGAAAGCTTATTCCTTCTTAACATCAAAAGATTAGAGTCATTCCCTATGCTTATATCATTCTTCATCAATTCATACTCTAATATAAATCGGGTTAATCTATCGTTCCCAAAGTAACTGAACAACTGATATATGAGCTCCACAAGATTAGTATCACCATCTCCAAACATCAATGCTGTTATCAAATCTTCAATGCATGACATCAGATCATCGTACAATTCATCCAAGAAATCGGTCTGAGTTGTGATTGAAAAACCTCTTTCAGCATGATCATCGAGCAACTTGTCAAACTTCAAAAACCCTCTATTCCGGTAGCAGAGGTAACGTAAGTTGCTTACAGCTGCTGTTGATGGCGAAAAATCCGAAATTACATCAATCTTGAATAATTTTCCATACTCTTCGAATGCCTTTGCATAATCTTTATCTTTCTGCAGATGTAACAGCGTTTTGAACAACTTGAGACTCTCCTCTATCTGTAACTCTCTTGTGTGTTCCTCCAAGTCAACCTCATCATCACTGAGGTTGATAGCAGAGAACTTTGACATTGATTGTAATTATTATTTGCTCATGCAAATATAATGCAAAGAAAGATGACGAGCTAGCTGTTGGTGTTTTTGTGCAAATAAAAAAAAAATCCTCACGCACAAGAATTTCAAAGGTTGAACGTTCCACCACAGTGAGAATTGATAGCCGTACCTAATGATCACAACATGGTCTGAGTATTTGCCAAGGATCAATTCCTTGAATTTGGTTGTGGAGACTGGCTCAGAGGTTAATCTTCAAGCTATGTCATTACTTTCCCCTGACAGATTGTTGTTGCAATTTGATAATGGGGAGAAGCAGGAGGTCAAATTGGCATATGAATTACAAAGTCTTCACTACAAATTGAAGCAGACAGAAGCATCTGGCCCTACTACGAAGGTGGTTGCCATGAAGTTGCCAACTAAACCAATAAATAATCTTGAAGAGAAGTTCAACCTTTTGATGGCAGATACTGTGATATGGAAAAAATCAGACTTGACAATTTTTGATCATTACACTTTGAACTGTGCTAATTGTCATCATGTTCTAATTTCTGATACTCAAGTCAACGAATTGTTTGACCTGCCTTCAGACTCTTGGGCTGAGATGATGGATTTCTGGCATTGCCATAAACCACAGACCAATGAAAAGGAAAATTTCAAGTTGAAATTTAAAGAGTTGAGACCCTCGACAAACTCAATTATTTTAGGTAGTTACTTTCTATTGATAAATTCAGGCGATTTCAAGTTGGGCGCAAATTGTGAGTGTGGTTCGCCATTAGGCAAAGAAAATCCAAATAGGACATTAAAAGTATACAAGTGGAATCTATTGCTCAATAATGGAATGATTTACAAACCATACTATTACGCTTATACTGTGTTGCTTGACAACATAAATATGAATGCTTCACGATTTTACCAATTGGTAGACGAAGAGGCAGAAGAAAAATCTTTGATAGTTTGGGTATTCAATTTTGGACTTAGCGTTTCCATTGGTGAAACAATCTATGATAATTGTCTCAAAATCATGTATTATGAGGGAGATGACGATTCTTTTGACAGGGTTGAGGTGCCAAGAATTGTATTGGATGACTTTGTTCGACAGTTAACCAAAGTTAACGGGAGATTGCCTAAAGTTTTCAAGACAATGCAACAATGGAATGTGAGTTACTTGTATTTGTGATTATGTTGTATTTATTTATGGATGATGAACGCTATGGGAAAATTGATTTTATCAATGGGAGTACTTGTTTTCTGCTTGCTTTTGTATTCAATTGTTGGTAAATGATTATGTCAGATATGTTGAGTTTTTCTTTTAATTGCAATTCATCTTTGATCAAAGGTATGACTGATTTGTGCATACTAGACGAAGTGTAGATGGCCAATTCTCTTTCAAAACCATCACCATGGAATGAAGTCATCATTACCAACAAACCCAACTTGTTATCGTTGACAAAGTTTCGAACTTCATCCACAAAAGTGTTTTCGTCTTTAACGTTCCGTTCCAAGATGAACTCAAATGATTTGGCTAAGGAGCTAAATCCAATATTGGTCTCTGCACTGGCTGAAGTAAACATTTTGTAATCTTTTTTTAGCAACTCGTGCATTGACAAACCTTCAATATTCAACTTCTCCTCATGAATCTCAGTGAAATAACTCATTAAGTTAATATTTGAATATTTTTTAATGGTATCCACTGCTTGAATATCATGCTTCTCTACTTTTTGAGCCAAATTACTGGTATCCATCAAAATTGGTGACAATGCAAGATCTGCTACTGGTGTGAGAATGGCAGTCAATTGACTCGCATTTTTCGACTTGTAAAACATGTTATACCAGTAGTTCAATACCAAAGAAGAGCAGCTTCCTGATTTTTCAATTATTCGTGGCTTGGCGTCGAGGTAGAAACCTTCATCAACATGATGGTCAACTATCGCGCTTACGGGGAACATTTCTAAAGATCGATCTTGGATCAAATTATGATCGACAAGTATCAACTCAACGTCTTGCTTCAACCCGCTGATATCCTCTTTGAAAAGCAAATCCGAGTTCTCGAGTTCAAATTGACGTAACACATGTATCACGTCTTTCCTTAATCTAAGCTCGTCAAGCGAAATGTCTAAAAACGGAAGGCATGTGTTGCTGTTGTGGTATGCATTATAGAAGTAGGAGTAGCAAATAGAGCTTACCACAGAATCCAAATCCGCTGAAGAGTTTCCAACTGCAATGAACCTGGCCCTATCCTTGTGTACGTCACGTAGTACTCTTTTCAACATACTCACTAACTAACCATCTCAACTATTTTTGTTACAACAAACTTTTTTTTTTTGATGTCAGATATTACTGGACTCGATTTCATCATTTACTCTCTACAATGGCTAGTTATAGATAGCTGGATGATTGTTTGAAACATCATATCAGGAGTGCTGCTAATTGATATAATACTTAGGTTTATGCAGCCAAAAAGTCCTTCACATGAGTGCGGAGGCTCAGAGTAGACCTGAAGGAGGGGGGACCCCATGGAGTATCAGCCCCCCCTCCCCCCACTAATTTTCAGAAGAGAGATTTATAGATGATTTGTATCATTTCTAAATATAGTCATTGGATTGCATTCCTTTCGCTTTAAATGTTGTTTTCCTATGCGGATTACGTCTAGAACTACGGTTAGGTTCTGATGAGGTATCTAATGAAAGAACGGAAATAGCCTTATCAGTTTCTGCAACGGCAGATTTGATATGCAAATTCAAAAGATTAGTCAATGCATATTTTACGTCGTTGATGACTTGTTTGAGCACTTTCTTGTCCTCCATAAGTCCTTTAATAACCCTCAATTGAGTCATAACATGCTCCACATCTCTCCTTTAAAGCTTCGAACAGCTCCTTTTCACGTGTACATCGGCTGTGACTGAGTACTTCATGCTTACAATAAAACCATCTAAATTCTTCAATAACCATCAAAGATCTGGTCCCCTTCTCCAGCGCCACAAGTCTATCAGAAATCAAACTATCACCATCATTTATCAGTGAACTCCCATATTGGGCTATATCATTTAAGCACTGACCCAACAGAGGGTACTTGGTTTCCAGGTATCAAGTTTTGTGAGTATAGCTCTCAGGAATGATAGAGAAGGACCATACATCGGGAAGCTCAGATCGATTACAGAACTCGCGGTTTATACCGTACACTGATTGAAATAGCAGTTCTCTTTTATCAATTTACAAAGTAAGGTGAGGTAGTTAATGTCCATTGATTACCTCACAGATATAATCTTTCTCTTCTGATTGCAAGAACTCCGCCAGGATTTCAAATGCTTCGAGGTCTTTTGGATTAGACTGTGAATGTTGAGTATGCATATTTCGTCGTGTATAAAAACTACAGATCCCAAATCAATGTTGCTACTTTGTGATGGCTGGCTTTTGTGTACATTTTTTTACTCTTTGGGGAAATTGTCAAAATAGTCGGAAGCGATGATCTTATCTTTTCTACTGCAATAAGGTAGTTGAAGAAGAAGACGAAGAAGAGGAGGAGAAGATTAACTTTCTTCATCAGTTTTTAATAGAGAGATGTTAATATAGTTCCTTTGATTCACTGGAAAATGGTATTAAGAGCCATCTCACAAACTTTGAATAAACGCATCTTGAAAAGCCTATTTGTAACTTTATTCGTTGGAGTGTTACTTATTGTTTTACATCATGTTGGAATAAGTCAATCTGAAGTTTATCTGGAAAGATCAAATAAAATCAGTTCACTAATAAACAGCTACTTGATAGAAGAAAGTTCTTATCCATTTAGCGATTTCACATTCCATGGTCATATACCCACAGGACTAACTTCTAGAAGTGTGCTAGAATGGAACAACGAACTTTTTCAAGAAGAGTTGAATACGGAGGTAGACCGTACCAAACTTTTACCCTTGTACGACGAGCATTATAAAAAACGAAGTGATGCCACCTTTGTGGTTCATATAAAAAACCGAGATTTACCAGATTTGTTGACTACGATCAAAGAAATTGAGTCAGTTTTCAATGAGAAGTTCAAATACCCCTACGTATTCTTAAACTTTGATCGAAAGTATCCTAATAATTTCGAAAATAGTGTAAGAAACATATTGCCTGACAGAGAGTTGTATTTCGAGCATATACCAATTGACGATCTTCGAAGGCCTCGAGATATCGATAGGGGTAAAGAGCAAATAGGTACGAGAAAATTGAAAACAGAGGGCTTGGTTCCTACGACGAATTTGGCCTTGTTAAGAAACTTGTTCCGTTATTCGAGTTATCAAATGTATCATCACAAAAGGCTAAAACAATTCAAGTGGTACTGGCGATTTGAGCCAGGCACCAAATTTTATGGCAAAATTGATTATGACGTCTTTGAGTTCATGGAGGATAACGATAAAACTTTTGGTTTTACATTGGCCACTTATGAATATGACCCATTGACTGTGGAAAATTTGCTCCCGAAGACGTTGGAGTTTTTATCGCAGAAGGAAAATTTTAAGTATTTGCATCACAACAACTCCAATGGGTATTTGATGGAAAATTTGATCAATCCTGAAAAATCATTACTGGCAAATGGTTATTCGACTTGCCATTTTTGGTCATCATTTGAGGTGGGTAACATGGAGTTTTTCAGGGGCGAGGCTTACAAAATGTACTTCGATTTTTTGGATAAAAGTGGTGGTTTCTACTATGACAGATGGGGAGATGGTCCGGTGCATTCCATGGCGTTATCTTTGTTCGAAGATAAATCGAAATTGCACTGGTTCAAAGATATCGCATATAGCCAATTTCCGTTCTCGAATTGTCCTTCAACAACAAGTGAGGATTGTAGTGTCGGTAAATTCAGCGACGATGAGTTCTTGAACTTGAATTGTCTTCCCATGTGGTTGAAGTATAGTGGTGTGTATAATTGATATAATATTCCGGGGGAGACTCGTTTGCTGCGTGTGCACCTTACACATCACAGCCTTCAAAAATAAGTTTTTTTTTCTTCTTTTAGCGAACGAAGAAAAATGTCAAAGCATCTTCTGTACTATGTCAAATCAAATGGATTTGGAGTAATGTTTAAGGTGAACAAGAAGCTTCAGAAACTAGGATTGCACGTATGCTTGATCTTTGTGTTCCTATACATCGGTCATACAGTTGCCCAAGCCTATTCATCTGCATACAGTAATCACTTGACTCATGTTTCCAAGTTGCTCTCGGAGTATCTCGATACTTCGATTAACACAACAACACAATCAAAATCAATCGGTGAGTTGTTAACGTTTGATGAAAAACCACCAAGACCCAACATGTCGAACAAGGAGATCATCTCTTGGAACATGGATACTCTTCAAGACTATATAAATCTGCCAATTTTGGAGCCAGTAGTGGATAATTTGGTAAGGAGCCCTCTGGATCCTGGTGATTACCAGAGGGCTAATGCAACATTGGTGGCGTTGGTCAGAAACAAGGAGCTGGCTCAATTGAGATCAACAATAACTCAAATCGAAGACAAATTCAACAACAAATTTCACTACCCTTATGTCTTTCTCAACGATGGGGAGTTTACGGACTCTTTCAAAAAATCTATCAACAACTTGTTGCCCAACAGAGAAGTCTACTTTGAGACGATAGATCCCAAGGTATGGGATAAACCTCAGTCAATAAGCCAGAGAAAGGAGAAAATGGGAGTAGACTTTTTGACTCGCGAGAAGATCAGTTACGCTGATCAGCTGAGTTATCACAATATGTGCAGGTATTACTCGGGGAATTTCTATAATCATCCCAGATTACAGCAGTATAAATGGTATTGGAGGTTTGAGCCAGGAACAAACTACTTCTGCGATATTGACTACGATTTGTTCAAATTCATGGAGGACAATAATAAAACATATGGCTTCACAATCGCTTTGTATGACGCTCATCAAACTGTAAAATCATTATGGACAACTACATTACGGTTCTTGAAAAAAAACCCAGAGTACTTGAATCCGAATGGGGCTTTCAGCTTTCTAACAGAAAATTTGATGAATCCATTAAAAACGGCTTTCACTCAAGGTTACTCTACATGTCACTTCTGGTCTAATTTTGAGATTGGAAACATGGATTTTTTCAGACTGGACCTGTATAATAACTGGTTCAAATTTTTAGATGAATCTGGGGGTTTCTATTATGAAAGATGGGGTGATGCTCCAGTCCATTCCATTGGATTATCGTTGTTTGAGGACAAGTCTAAATTGCATTGGTTTAGGGACATCGGATATGAGCACAACCCATATGTTAATTGCCCCAATTCTGAAAGATGTGACACAAGAAAAAATGGTGAGAAAAAGGATAGAAGTAAGAAACAATGTGAAATCGGCAGGTTCACTTTCCCACACTTGTATGACCAAAACTGTATGGCCAATTGGATTCGCTATGAAATGGATGATGAGGCTAGAATTATCTATCGGTTGGAGTAGTCTTTGTTGAAATGAGAAACTAGAGTACAAAGAATCTATCAATCATATGTGCGTATTTGCCTTTTCATTTCAGGCCACACAAATGAATAGTTTTCTACACTTTATAGATAGTTTTGATCATCATTGGCGCACCACTAATTGGATGAAAAATGAAGTATCCGGAATTGAAGTTGGCTAAATTCCAATTCTTATATAGTCACTATTCAGACTAGTGGATTTTCATGATCTCATCAGGGTCTATAAACTTTTGCACTTCTGTCTCATTGCTTCTGACAATATTTCAGAGTGGATGGCTAGGTGATCATTTCACTGCTCCCACCGAAGAGTCGGCAAATGTAGTAAATAGATATAAAAATTACAAAACGGAATTTTAATTGTATGTGTATGTCTATGGGGCGAGAGTCTACGGGGAAAAAAAAAAATATGGAGGAGGATCGATTAGATAAGTTTTCATCTTAGCCTTGTTCGATTTCAGAATTGACATTGACAGCTCTAACTCGCCATTATTGACTAGCCATATTGAATTTTGAATTACATTAGAGTTTCCAGTATATTTAGGGGTAAACAAAAAAATGAATCAAAAAATGAACGTCACATCTACATCGCTCCCATGGGTCTATCATATTGAATTGGATTACAAAAGAATATCCCACACACTCACCTCATACATGGGGTTCCATAATGGAGTTCATGCGGTCATCAATGTATTTATCAGCCACTCAGCGATCAGGTACATTAGGCTATCAATATCTCACAATCTCCTTGATGGATTCCATATTATGTCTTATCAAGATCATCGGCAGTCCCACATCCACTATGAACTCACGGCACTTCCATCTCATTTCCATCTGTTTTGTATTTATATATGATTACATAATTGTATAGTATGTAGTTGTATAGTATGTAGGTATATAGTATTTAGGTATATAGTATGTAGATGTAAAGTATGTAGATGTATAGTTTGTAGATGTATAGTTTGTAGATGTATAGTATGTAGATATATAGTATGAGGATGTATACTATGTAGACATATAGTTGTTTTGTATATATACAGTTCCAACAATATCCATAATCAGGTAAGTTCAACAATTCTATTGAATTCTCAACTCCTTTCCAATAATTGTCAATATTTTCATCCCACTAGTCGTGAAGTAGAGATTCTCTTTCTATTGATACCAATAACTGATGTAGTGTAATCTCTAGAACCGAATTCAATAGTGAGATTGATCTCATTGGCGTCTAATTTTGTTTACTTTTGTGGCATTTGCAATTTGCCAAAAACGAATATCTTGTAAAAAAAAAGTGGGGCTTCTCATCAGCGCTAACCTTGAGATGGGGATTTTGCTTGTGAAAAAAGTTTGAGCAATAAAGATCACGGTAGCTCCGCATTTTTGATTACACCCTTATGTTTGTGAATGGATTGATGGATTTGTAAATACGCATGTGACAATTTGAATTCTACTCGGGAGACAACTGCTCCTATAATTTACTATGTAAAAATGAGACAAGACCTTTAAAAATTTGAAAAATATCACATCTTTTACTATGTGAATTGAGCTTTTTATATCGAAGACTTATCACCTCCTGTTCCCAAAAAGGTGAAAGTGGAAAACTTGATTAAACAACCCCCGTAAATAAAGTAGATAAAACAAATAGCACAAAACTGAATTCCCAAGCAATATATTAGCGCTGTTGATTGAAAGCGAAAGAAAAGAAATTAGAGGAGGATCGATCAAATGAGGTTTTCCATCTTTGTGGTTTTTCTTCCTTTTGTTTACGTTTTGTGGTTTTGTGGTTTTGTTGCTTTTGGAAGTACTCAAATATAAGAAAAGCTGAAAACCAATTTGTAACTCCTTTTATATTCTCATCACTCATTTTAGACAAAGAAGTTCAATCTATTAAATGCAAGTTACCGACACAAAGGGCGGTGAACCGCCATCAAGCCCTCAACTCAGCCGAAATACTAACACCTCATTTACTAGCCATATTGAAATACCCCCGAGTTCTCAGAGTTCCCAATTTGTTAAACTAGCTTTTTCATCACTTTTGGATCAACACTATCAAGATTATCGACACCCTCACATCCCCTCCACTTTGCGATATTATTGCTATCAAGATTATGAACACCCCCGCATGCCTTCCACTCAGCAATATCACTCATCATTAGCTTTGCATTAGATCTGGTCTCATCAATTTTGGGTCAACATTCAACTCACAGCACTTCCATATGTTATGTACTTATATATGACTACATAGTTATATAGTGTGTAGTTGTATAATATGTAGGTATTTAGTACGTAGGTATATAGGTATATAGGTATATAGTATGTAGGTATATAGTATGTAGGTATATAGTATGTAGGTATATAGTGTGTAGGTATATAGTATGTAGGTATGTAGTGTGTAGGTATGTAGGTATGTAGTATGTAGGTTTGTAGGTATGTAGTATGTAGGTTTGTAGGTTGTAGGTATGTAGGTTTGTAGGTTGTAGGTATGTAGTGTGTAGGTATGTAGTATGTAGGTTGTAGGTATGTAGTATGTAGGCTTGTAGGTATGTAGTATGTAGGTATGTAGTGTGTAGGTTGTAGGTATGTAGTATCTAGGTTTGTAAGTTGTAGGTATGTAGTATGTAGGTTGTAGGTATATAGTATGTAGATGTATAGAATCTAGGTATATAGTACGTAGGCGAGTATGTAGGCGTATAGTGTGGAGGTTTGTAGTTCTTCAAGCCAGAATCGTCTCTGCTCGAGTTTCACAACTCAATTACCTTTCAATGTGACTTTAAACAGCAGTCTCATGTTGCATTTTTTGCAATCAAAATGATATAGTATTTCAGTTACCTCCTGTGATGATGTTGTCGTCTTTCAAATCTTGAACTATTTTTGAACACAAAATTCTCTAGCTGATAAACCAATTCTGCACACAAAATAATGCACCATTTCCGTGTTCTACAGAGGTTGTATCTTCTATTTTGGAATCCCCATCTCCTATGTCACATCACGTCTTTTGAAAATCGTGTAGTTGTGATGTATTGCAAAAAAGAAAAAATTTTCGAATACCCAATAGACTTGTTGTCTTGATAAAAAATCAAAAGAATTCAACAATGTCAAAATCAGTTAATGTTGCTATCATCGGAACAGGTGTTGTTGGTTCAGCATTTGTTAACCAATTGAAAACTTTGCAAGCCAAGTCTTCTATAACGTATAACGTTATCTTAATCTCCAGATCAGGAAAGTCTCTTTCCAATGATGGAAAGCCATTAGATTTAAGTTCCTGGGCAAAGAGTTTGGACGAGTCCTCTAGTGAGTCATTCACAAATGATCAATTGTTAACCTTTTTGAAGAAATCATTGAAGCCAACTATTTTGATTGATAACACATCAAGTACTGATTTGGCTTCGTTTTATCCAACCTTGATCAAGAATGGAATTTCAATTGCAACTCCAAACAAGAAGGCATTTTCGTCTGATTTGAAGACTTGGAATGAGATCTGGGAAAACTCTGCTAGTGCAAACGGTGGTTTGGTCTACCATGAGGCCACTGTCGGTGCTGGTTTGCCAATCTTGAGTACTTTGAGAGATATGATTGAAACTGGCGATAAGATTGAGAAGATCGAAGGTATATTTTCAGGGTCTTTGTCATACATTTTCAACTTATTTTCAACTGTTGAAGCTAACGACTTGCAATTTTCCAGTATCGTCAACAAGGCTAAGGAATTGGGTTACACTGAGCCAGACCCTAGAGATGATTTGAACGGTATGGATTTTGCAAGAAAAGTTACTATCTTGGCAAGAATAGCTGGATTTGAAGTTGCCTCTCCATCATCCTTCGATGTGCAATCATTAGTACCAAAAGAGTTGGAAAGTTTGAAGACAGGGCTGGAATTTTTGCTGAAATTGCCAGAATTTGATACTCAAATGACTGAATTAAAAGAGAATGCCAGTAAAGAAGGTAAAGTTTTGAGATTTGTTGGTTTAGTCGATATTCCAAATAATAAGGTCAGTGTTAGCATTGAGAAATATGATGAATCTCACCCATTTGCATCTTTGAAAGGATCTGACAATGTCATTTCAATAAAGACTGAAAGATACACTAATCCATTAGTCATTCAAGGTGCCGGTGCCGGTGCAGAGGTTACAGCAGCTGGTGTCTTAGCTGACGCTATCAAAATTGCTCAAAGAATTGCCAATTGAATGTCGAGCCCTATAGTAACTTCACTTGAACACGGAAATTTGAAATAAAAGTACTACTTACGATTTTATTTGTTGATTAAAGAACTTCTAATTACCTACCTCGTTGAATAGAGCGTCATCTATGTCTCTTCTGATTTCCCACCTTTCTCTTGCCTCCCTAAAAATCTTTCTCAACCTGTCTGCGTTCTTGCAAGTCTGTCTGAATTCCAACATCACTTTTTGAGAGTCCAAAATAATGTTTGGCTTATTTTGTGATAGCTTATGAGTCTGAAGAACGTTAACTCTCGCGATATGGGCGTTATTTGGTGCTAAAAACAACTCACCGGTGTCCTTGATCTCAGCAATATATGCACCAGTTCTGTGGATGTACTGGGCAAATTTGAAAATTGGCTTACCCCAGCTGTAACTAACTTCGAAGTCTTCAGTACCACCAAAAAAGAGCGCAGCACGATTGTCCAACAAGAAACCAGAAACTTCCAACAAGAAAATATGATAAAAAAACTTATTTTCGTACAATATGATTTTACCATTGCCCTCGTTGAATTCGGGATCTGTCCATGGATTCAATGCCAATTGGATATCGACAAAAGAATGAAATGGATTCTTTGTTGGAATGTTCAACAACTCATCCCAGGGCGTCTCCACCAATTGTAAGCCATATCTTTCACACAATCGTGACCAACTATTGACAGTGTCATCAATCAACTTTGAGGTGGTGTTCAACCATTCCAACCTTATGTGGAAACAATGCTCCAAATTGTGTACACGATCGTAATGTACGGTAACAAGTTCAGGTTTGTATGATTTCTTAGAAGGATCGACATCATACACTAAAGATCGGCTTAAAATAACTTTCTTGATATCTTGATGTGATTTTGCCCTCTGTACTGACTCAGAGTTTCTTTGACTTGACAAACTTTCATCCTCCTGTTGCTGCAGCTGCAAAATAGGGGTCATTGTCATCTTACTTTGCTTTGAAAGGGATTCAGTGTCAGAACCTCCTGGAGATTTTGGTTCTCTTTTTAGACCCCAATTTGACGATGATGACATGTCAGAGTCTTCTGTTTTTCCTGTTGACAAAGGTGAGCTGACGGTGTTATCGATGGTGTACTCTGGGTTCAATTTGTAAAAGTAATGACCATCCAAAAAAGTATGTCTATTCTCCACATGATCAAATAACCCTTCTTGCATCAATTTGTTACCAAACAGCACCGCATCCTCCTTACTCAAGACCTCATCAAAATTTTTTAACATCCAATTCACCAATTCTAATCCCAAAAAACAGTTCTGATGAGTCTTCCAATGCCATTTTCTGTCGACAAAGTTTATCCCCAATTTAGGATTTTGCAAGAGACTCAGTAATTGAGTCAATTTGATATCATAATTCAAATGTAATGAACTCCCATCAACGAACAACGAATCCTTAGCATCGTAGTCTAAAGATCCGGATTGAACCCTCAAAAATTCAAACAAGTTACCAGTATAAAAGTTGATTTCTGGTGTCAATTCCTCTTTTCTGTCATTACCTTTTCTTCTTATCTCTTCCGGGGATTTGTATCGTCCTTTATAAATTGCCGAGATCAACTTCCGTAATCCTTCTAATCTCGTCTCCTCAGGACTCAATTTATCGCTGTTGTCCAGCACACCAAAATTCATTGAAGTTACTGGGATCTCTGCAGGTAATACGACAAATTTCACTTTGAAATGTACTTGTGAATCTTCTATAATGTTATCATCATATCCAGCTAACGTCTGATCCATATGGTTCCAGTTATACCTCTTGGGGTTGTCTGCCAAAGCGTTGATCTTCGCCTTGCAAAACACATCGTCATACCTTGTTCTGATCATTGGATAGTATTCGATATCATCGTCATAACCGGTCGTTAAGGAGGCCAAATTAGATCTCTTATAGATTTGAACATTTATGTTGTTATTAAAGTCGATTGAGATTCTATGAATCTCGTCGTCAAATGACATGTAAATTCTTGATCCCTCATACTTGTTGTTTCTTATGAATTTGACTAACAAATTCAGATCTCCACCAGGTTTTCTTCTGTTTTCAATTTTATTGATCTTCTCTCCTACAATGATCTGAAATCCTAGTGACAAACGCAGACTGATCATATCTCTCATCAAGTCCCCACTGTTGGTTTCGTTGTGAACACCAGTGTTCAAAATGATATCGTAGAGTTTGAATGTGAAATTTGTTTGAAAGTCATCAGGGAAATGGGTTGTAGTTACAGGCAACGCTGCCGGAGATGATAATGAAGTCCATTTAACAGCTCTTCGCTTGACATTTACTGGAAACACATGTTCCCAGCGTCCGTTCACCAACGATACGATTGACTTCTGGTTGATATCTTGAGACGGATTATCCACTGGGGTCCACATGATATTCCAAGGTCTTTTTTCGTCATTCAGCTTCTTTGGTGTTGTCTTCATACTGGTCTCTGGTGAGCGTGAAAGAAGCCTTGTCGGGGATGAAGACAAATACCTACCGTTGAGTGATTCGTACGATGATGATGTAGACTTGCTTTTCGGTTGTTGTAGAGGAGTTGACCTATTAGAAACCCTATCAATGGTAATAGGAATAAGAGGGCGATTCGTTAATTGTGGCTGCTGTTTTTGAGGTAAATGTATTGGACTAGCCTCGCCTTGATCTTTCAGAGGATCTGGAAATGGTAAGATAGGCCTTGCAGAAGCACTTTTTGAGCTGGACATTGCAAAGCTTTTCAAAGTCTTTATAGTAGAATTTTCCGATGTTATTGACGATGCCCTTTTAGAAGCAGATTTGAAAAAATTAGATGATTCCAACAAAGTCAACTTTGAAGGTTTTTTCGAAAGATTCAATAAAGATGTGAACAGGGTTATGTTTGACCTCGAATTTGTGACACCCAATACTATATCATCGGAAGTTGTGGCATCCGCGATTGTTATTGTTTGAATAGAGGCTTGTGGTTTGAACACCATTGAAAAAGCAAGTGAATCCAGCGATTTTTTTTTGACCAACAAATTACTTGAATGTATGGAATTAGAGGAACCTCGATTGAAAGATGGCCTTGATGTGTCAGCAGATAAACCTTGTGCAGAAGTGTTATCGATGGGTTTGAACACATCATTGTCGTAGTCGTTCATAGCATCAATCAAAGTCTTATTCTTACCTCTAGCGACACCGGCGTTGGTATTTGACAAATAATTGATTGATGCATCACTAAATTCATTTTCCATAACGCCCATCATTTGAATCTCATAAATTTTACAACGTGGAATCCACTGATTTATATTCTGATTCGAGTCATTCCAAAAAGAGACATCGATCCATGATGGGATGCAATGTTGTGTCTTAAAATTGAAGTCCTTATATCTGAATAAAGGCACCAAATGCAACGGTGGCTGACTTAAACAGATGATGTCGAGCGCAGCATCTATTGCAAGCATCTTCCGCGATGTTTGCATCATCAACTTGTAATCAACGTCGAACAATCCAGTGCTCGGTGTGATCAATATGAAGTGATTGGTGGTATGACGTAAGTCGGGATCTTTGAAATGGTCAGTAACCAAAGTAGTAGCCAAGTTGATGGCTTCTAAGAAATTGCCTTTGATGGCGGGTACAAAGACTCCCTGTATCTTTTTATGATCATGGTCCTGACCATCATCAGTGAGCATTATGTCTCGCATAAAATTTGCGAATTCAAATCTAAGGCTGCTCATGATTTTGCTCCATAGCAAGATGTTTACTTGATCAACAACTACTCTATAGTAGTCTTTGGTTTCAGTGAGTCGCTCTCCGGGCTCCAAGTCCTTCCATCGCCTACTAGTCCTATCAACACTAGTAAATAGTACTATAGTAATTAAATGATGTCTGCCCAATTCCTGCCATTTTTTGAATAACTTGGGAAACAAGGAGTTGATTAATTTGTGAAAGATGATTTCACCGCTCTCTTCAAAATCCCACATTTCTCTTGACAACTGAATGAGAAATGTTAACCTTGCGCTTTCTGATCGGAAAACGATTTTGGTGTTTTCACCTACATACCCACTAAACACTCTCTTGCCATTTCTGTATAGACCATTTACGGAGAGCCTTATAGCTGTACCCAAGAATGTTAATCTCTGAGACTTATAAACACATTTCCCCACCATCATGGCGTTCAACTTCCACATATCACCTCTCGATAGATAGATGTCTTTAAAGTAAAGTTCAACGACATCAGCTTCTACCTCATGTTTGTTTTTTAATCTCACCAAGACTGGTGATCGGGTTTTCAATTCTAACAATAGTTGTAAATTACTGCTTGATGAAATGGATACTTTGGGCTGCTGTTGTTGTGTTTGAGTCTTTGACTGTGACTGCTGTGAAGGCTGTTGCTGAAGCGCTTGCGGCTGTAACTGTTGCTGCTGTTGCTGTTGTAATAGTTGTTGTTGTGAACTTTGATTTGAAATCTGTTGTTTCTGCAGTTGTTGTTGTTGTTGTTGTTGTTTTTGTTTTTGTTGGTCCTTAGATTTATCGTCTACCAAAGGTCTCACTATAAAGTACAATCTCTTTGTTGATCCCTCTAATGGCTCCAATTCAGCTACATCACCTTCCTCAGCCCCAGGTAGCATTGATAAATCGACCAATACATCCCTCGATGACACCCGCTCCTCGTGGAACTTCACCGTCAATTGAACCGGCTCAAATACATTATCAAAAGTATTCCGTTGATCTTGCTCCAGGTGAGGAGAGTGAGGATGAAAATCATTGGCTGAAGATGAACTGCTTTCCCTCTTCACATTGAATGGTTGTTCTTGTATAGGTTGGGATTTCCTGCCAACTATCAATGTATTACTATCAATTGTGGATCTGCTGAAATTTAGCTGCCTCGGCTGTCTAGTTATTATTGGCCCGCTCGCTGATACTGTCAACGTGGCTTCATTGGAAGTTGCCTTTTGATTGCCATTCCCATACATTACTCGTGAGGATATTACTCTAAATCTTAGTCGAGGCTCACTTCTGTGTATTTTTTTTTCAATTTTTTTTTTCTCACCTTCTTCCTGTATGATGACTCTTTTGGTCGAGTCACTTCTACCAACTCTTCAAAAATCTGTCAAACGACTATTGGTGAGGGCTTTTATCTGAACGTATGTTTGTCTTTTACTCTACAGGTATGAGATACACTTCAGGTATCACTCAAGATAATTCAATCACTTCAGCATTACATGTGTTTAGTCTTTTGATTGATTGAAAAGTACTTCTTTTAGCTGGCAAGTGATTGAAAAGCTGTCAAAAAGCGAAGTTGAGAGATGAAGAATCAGCAACTCGGACAATCAATTCAAAAAAGTGCAAGACTTTATGGCCGAATTCCTGCAAGTCTATCGTTTTGGTGAATCGATCACTAGTTTGCGGCGTTGTCATCTGCGAAGATAGATTTGATATTCATCGTCTATCTATCTATGTTCTGCTTCAAAACACCAAATCGCACAAGTTCTTTCGCGCCGCTTTAAAATTGACTGACTCCCTTACTGCACTGAAAAGCTATCACTTTGTAAAACCTCACTTTGTACAGAGAATGTGGTACCCTTTGTACTTAGGTTCAAGTGGAGAGAAGAGTAAGCATTTGAAGACGATATTCAAACTCACAATTAATACCGTAGATGTATCTTTGTCCAGAACGGAGGTGCGTTTTACCTGACACTACAAGGCCAAGTTGCAAAATATTGAGCTCTTATAAAACAGTCACTTAGTCGCTTGCTACCTTGGGGAGTCCCTGTGTGAAGGTTTTGAGCTCCCTGATTTATGGACTGTCAAAGTTTCAAAATAGTAAAGGAATACTTACTTTTTGTATACATTTCACTCAGTGATCATTGTAAAGGGATGGGATAAGAAAGCTAATCACTATTATAATAATTTCCGATGGCATCACCATATTATTATTTTTTGTATGTAGTATGATTGGACTACAACTATAAGAGTGATATGATAATTGGCACCAATAAGATGCGATCGTCTTTTAACATTGTTAGCACAATAATTGGAAATAAATCATAATGAAATCAATGATTACCACAGTTCATTAGCCACAACATCAATCTGATAAGGTTGGGACTTAACAACTCCGCAAGTTGATCTTTTTTTTTTTTGGCTGACTGTATGAAAACTCCGATAAGATAATCGCAAATCAATCAATAAAACCAATAATAATGAGAGGAGAGAGTAAAAACAATACTTACAAGAAATGGAATATGCAAATGGTATTAAAACATGTATACCTACAACTTAGAGCTTATCAACGTCATATAATTTCTCTTCCCCACTTAACACTCACAACCACCCACTTCTTATCATAACAAATGAAAATCGACAGCAAACATCGATCCAAGCATAGAATCACTTTGAATGTGATTAACGAAAATTTGAAAACTTGAGACAATCTTTGGATCAATAAAATTGCAAAGTCATCAATTATTACCTCCCTCCCTACCCTTCCTCTGCCCCAGAAAAAAAAAATCAATCTCAAGCAAGATCAACTTGCATAGCTTTTTAACGTGTTCAAGATGACCTAACTGGTCAAAGTATAATTTTTCTTGAATATGTCATTTAGGCTGCTGTTATTCGTCTCATTCAAATCACCAATGGAGTTAGCAATTGTAGTGGCATTACCGCCAAATTCAGGATTGAAACAATCCCAATCCACAACTTTCGGTTTATCAAACTTTATGGCACACGAAGGTCTTCTGTGGTGATGTCTGTTACAACGCTGACCCTCGGTACTGATGGTGGTATATATGGAACTCATGGATGATTTGGCAGAGTTGGGGGTTATCGTATTTTCGTTGTTTGATGAAGGTGTTGTTGTTGTATAATAGGTTTCTGAGGACTTACTGTTGTTGTTGTTTTCATCACCGAAATCATTGTTTTGAGATGCCATTGCAAAAAGTGACGCCTTGGCCAACTCTTCATCCTCAGATTCTTCCAATGGAGGTGTAAGTGATGAAGAATGGTTTGAAATGCAACTACTCAACATTCTAGAGTTCAAATCGTAATCATCGTTAAAATAAGGCAGCAGCATTTTCTCTTCTTCGCCCATGAATGTTGTTGTTGCTGATGAGACATTAGACAAATTCAGCAGCATTTCTTCATCTTCATCTTCTTCCATATCATCTTCCTCAATGACTTCCTCTTCCAAATGGTGTCCTCCATTTTGTTCCATCTGCTTGTAGAAGTCCATAAGATTTTTTTTCAATTGCTCCACATATATGGAATTATAAGCATCCTTCAGTGACATACTTCTTCTTGTGTTTGTATTTGTGCCGTTGTTTTTGTTCTTGATGGAATTAGCAAAACCCGAGGTATCAAACGTCGGACATGACATCGACCTCACTTTGATGACAGGGATTTCACTATGCTGTCTGAGCATCATCAAATTTCCCGTACAAGGTTTACGGCCCTTGATCGTTTCTGTGACATTGTTGTTGTTGGTATTGTTTCTTGAAGCGGTGTTGGTGATAATATTGTAATCTGTTTGTCCCTTGGGATGTGTGATATTGTAGTTATTCTTGATTGTGGATTTGGTAGTCGATGGGTACGTATCGGAGTGAATCACTAGAGAAAATTTTCTCTTGTTCGTATCGCCGCTATTCATTGTTGTTGTCATTATTTTCAAATTCTTTTAAAATGGATCTTAGTCGACATATATTTTTGAAGTATATGTATATGACTGATAGTTAACGATTATATTATAGATATAAATATATGTACATATATATAGAAGTACGTACGCAGGAAATCAATTACATTAACCAGGATATCAGAGATTATTTATACTCGCCTTCATTAACAGGAGTTAAATCAAAAGAAGTTGTTTGTGATTGATCTCACCACTTTTTTCCTTTCTTTTTACTTACCTTCAATGACACCCCCCTTAGAGTGAATAGATGATGTGGCTAATTAATTACACATATGACAAGATACATTGCTTTACCCCTTGCTATGAAATCATCCAATGAGAGCAAGGCTAGTATTGCCGACAATTCAATCGATAATTGCTTATAATCCTAACAAAAAAGAGCGTGAGCAAACAACCGCAAGATAAGGCACAGCCTGGAACAATAGAGAGAGAACAATAGAAAACATGCACCTAGTGCTCATCACCAATTCACGATCTCATCGATATCTACAACATCCTTAAACTTAAGCTGATCAACATAAATACAACCTCAGTGTATATAGACATAGGTTGCTTCTAATTTGATCGTCCGTCTTCAACACAGTTACATTAACAAACACAACAACAAAAAGCAAACTAAAATCCGGGGTAATAAAATAAATTAATGAATTACCCTACCTTTCACACTAATCTGTCACACCATAATAAGCCAAACACAAAAAAATGACCGGACTCCTTCCTGCTTACTAGAGATGCTCGTACGATAAGATCTTGACTGAACCAGATAGACAGGGTCTCGAATCTATATCCTAGTAAATATGCACATATATATATGAAAAATCTCATCGAATTCGGCCTTATCAATTCTTGCCTTCTGTTCTACTTCAAGTAAGTTTGTACATCATCACCCACAATTTTTAGACACACAGAGTTCATTCAAGGCATTGTGTATCAACTAAAAAATTGACACAACTTTTTTTTATTATTTCAGTTTATAAACGTAATAATCTTTTTGTCAAATATCAAAAGGGAACACCGGAGCTGTTAAGCAGTATGATTTATTAAATAATAAAAAGGTCCAGCCCAATCACACAAATAGTATTCCTTGTTTACTGAGATCATAAAACTTCCGCTACTCTCCTGTTCATAATTGGCTGCTTCCATCTCTGCTCAAAATGGTCAATACTTGATATCGTATTATGAGCTAGATCCAAAAAAATCAAATAAATTAAAACTGATCTCATCAGAATTCTAACTTATTCTCAATTCAGATAGTAATCAGTGGGTGAAAATCACCTCTTTCAATGTAATCAGCAATTAGCAGTACTGCAGCTTCTCTCCCTGAAACATTCAAAGTGTAAAATAAGCCATTTTTCTCACCTATCGCCAGTATCGTGAAAGCCGTCATTAAAAACATACATAAAGATAACAGATATAATCCGATACCCACCACCGTCCTTCTTTGAGCATCGGTGACGGTAGCACCATGGGTTAATACGTCAAAGGCCTGAATGAACAACTTCGCGGTCAGCGATATGAATGCAGTACCAACAAAAGACAAAATTGCAACAAATATGCCAATCCAACCTCCTTGTCGGGCATTGAAAGTTTTGATATCATTACTCCCCTTCGGAACGTTTACAAAATGGTAAGCGAGAGTACTAGATAGACAGAACACCAAGAAGAGTCTAGACAAGAATGCTGCATCAAATGCCATGGGTTAAGGGGATGGTAGGTTGTCTTCTAGGATTGAACTTCATATTTCGGAATCAATTACATATGAATTTGTGTAACGCAAAAAAAAAAAAAACCACAAAAAAAAAAACGATTTGATAATTAAAATCGACAAGCTTCCCTTTCCAAATTTAAGACATCTAACTCTCCCCGATGTCGATTTCGATTCCTAATAATTGTAGTCCCGCCATATCAATAAACAAATACAAACAATCATGACCCTATTGAAAATGAGTAAAAGTTTTTTTGTAGATAAACTTCTTGTAATGAAAGATAAATATAGAGACAAGCACCCCTTCCCCACTCGCCCTGGAAAACGTCATTTGAAATGGGACAATTCACCAATTAATTGCAAAGTCTGCTATTCAAAATCTATTAAATTGGAAAACTGATTTGTCCCATGAGTTTTTTAATTGATTGTTCTCTTTGTTTTCTTCATTATTGTATGGTGATATCCGCTCGATCTCCTGACTATTTGATTTCATATCCAAGTTAGATCAGAGAGTACGCAGACACAAAATTGCCTCTGACGAGATCATAAAAATCTCATATCATTTAGCTTCAATCCTTTGAATGGCAAATCTCCAACTTTTCTGACAGAGGCTTGTTGATTATTTGCATCGCATATTAGGGTTTCGCCAATACTCAAATTTGTCAACCCGGAACTTTTTCTAAAAACATGTTCGGATCCAATGCTATCAAGAACAATATTGTTCCTCGCTTTGGTAAATGCTATCTCGAAGCATAATAATAAGGGTCACATCTGTAAATTGGTAGATCTTCAAATATACTCTGATTTCGCCTTTTATATATAATTTAAAAAAGGTATTATTCACAGATGCATCGAAGTACAGCCTGAACTTCGAGCTTTCGAAAGCAAACCCCCAGGAATCACAAATCTTAACCGAATAAATATTGATCCCTTGAATAAAATGACGCATATTTTTAACTAAGCTATTTCTCGTACCCGCTGTCCACAAAGAAATGTGAGCGTCAGCTCCACTTGCCAAATATCGCTCTTCGACCGTTTAAGTTTTCTTGAACTCTTTTAAATTATCCAAAAACCAGTTCATGGAACAAGACAATATAAATTTTTCAATTTTTAAATAGGTTGTGATTAATTCGCACTGGCTCATTTACTTATATCTTTGGTATGCATGTACGCATTGTGTGTACCCCAATAATCACCTTTATACAACAATATGATAATTTTTTTATACACCAATATTAACAAGTTCTATTCTTCAATGGATTAAAGCTTTCTGTAGCCTGTGACAAAGGCTGTTTAGATATTATATCTGATTCAATCAATAGAAGTGTTTTAACATATCACAATTGATTCTAGCAAAAAGATAGGGAGCGACAAGACGTGTCCGCGATATCAAATGCCAAAGTGACTAAAAACAAAAAAAAAAAAATATAAAAAATGAAAGTGATTAAAGACAACAACACCAGACGATTTTCAAAATAAAGTGATTTTTGGTTGGTGAACTCGGTAATGAAGTTTTCGCATTCCCTCCAATTCAATGCAGTGACTGAGTGGTCCTCAAAGTACATTGCGTACTCTAATTTGAAAAAACTAATTTATCAATTGCAAAGAGATTCTGTATCTAAAAGCTCATCGTATTACGACACCGAAAGCCAGCCATTGACGCTAAATACAGATGATGAAGAAAGCGATCCGATTAAAATTTTCCTCAAGACTTCGAATAAGGAATTGGTAAAAATCGATGAATTCTATCAGTCTAAGGAGAAGGAGATTTTTCTCGAGTTTGACAAGTTGATCAATGATATCGATAATTTCGAGAAGAATTACGCAACGAATGGTGATCATTTCGATAATCTCAGCATGTCATCTTCAGACTCAACTTCAAGAGATTCAATAAGAAAATTGTTGACTGGTCTTCATTCGATAAAAAGCAATGAAACACATTTGGGAAACTCAATCGATCAGCTTTTGCCTGAGAGCTCCAACAACAACAACAATAACAGTATCAACAACAACAACAATAACAGTAACTCAGTTTCTTTCGATGCTATCCAGAGTCCGAACTTTGACAATTCAGGACTGCAAGAATCGGATGATGAGGATCTGGGCGCTCATTTACAAAAGAAAAATTCGTCATCGGAGGTACTATTTGACGAAAGAGATTTCAATCTTGATTTTTTATCAAAGATCAAGATCACTACTCTGACTCGCTTAATAGATCTCTTTGTCAAGTTAAGTGAGTTGAACTCATTCATTGAGTTGAATAAGATTGGTTTCACAAAGATTTTGAAGAAGTTTGACAAGTCTTTGAATTGTTCAATCAAAAAGGATTTTATGAGGGATTTACCGGAAAAATCATATGCCTTTCGAGCAACAACCTTGGCCAATTTAAATGACAAGATAGATTCTGTCACCAAGTTTTACGCCATCATATCCAACAAGACCGTTGAGAATGCTAAGAATGACCTCAGGTCACATTTACGAGAACATATAGTTTGGGAAAGAAATACTGTTTGGAGAGACATGATCGGGATGGAGAGGAAAACTCAACTGCTGAACTTGGAATCGAAAAACCTGGAGGTCTTAACTACGAAACAATCAAACCAGGAGATCGTTCGAACATTCGTGACAAGTAAGAAGTTTATTCAATTTTTGGTGATATCATTGATCTCATCTCTATTACTTTTAGTGAGTCCATTTGATGACGTTCAGCAAAAAAATTGTTTTGCAATCTTGACATTCTCTTCATTGTTGTGGGCAACAGAGACAATTCCGTTGTATATTACTTCGTTGTTGATACCGTTGCTAATAGTGTTGTTAAACGTCATCAAGGATGAAGATGGTAAAGTTCTCAATTCTGTTGAAACTTCTAAATTCATCTTGTCATCCATGTGGAACTCAGTAATCATGTTATTACTCGGTGGCTTCACATTGGCTCTGGCGTTATCGAAGTACAACATCGCCAAGATCATATCAACCTGGATTCTTTCAAAAGCTGGAACCAATCCAAACGTTGTCTTGTTAACTATCATGTTTGTTGCCTTATTCACTTCAATGTGGGTATCCAACGTTGCCGCTCCAGTTTTGTGCTATTCAATTATTCAACCTTTGCTAAGAACCTTGCCACAAAACTCCAATTTTTGCAAATCGTTGATATTAGGTGTTGCCTTACTGTCCAATATAGGTGGTATGGCTTCTCCAATTGCCTCACCGCAGAATATTATTGCTATCGAGAGTATGGACCCAATTCCATCTTGGATTCAATGGTTTGTTATTTCATTACCGGTTTGTGGTATCAGTTTGGTTATGATTTGGATTTTTCTCTTGGTAAGTTTCAGATCAGAAACCAAAGTCAATATTGTTTCTTTTAGAAAGATCGACGACGATTTCACCATTGTACAATGGTATATTTCACTGGTTGTGTTGATAACCATTTTGCTTTGGTGCTTTGCTTCAAAATTGTCTGGGGTCTTTGGAGAAATGGGCATAATTGCAATTTTGCCAATATTTCTATTTTATGGCCCAGGACTCTTGAACACTGAGGACATCAATAACTATCCTTGGAACATTGTCTTGTTAGCAATGGGTGGTTTGTCATTAGGTAAGCTGGTCTCCACCTCCGGTTTGTTAGCCAACATCGCTATCTCCATCCAGTCCAAAATCATTCATTTGTCAATCTACGAAATCATCTTGGTGTTTGGTTTATTGATCTTGACCGTTGCCACATTCATCAGTCACACCGTTGCAGCTTTGATCATCATCCCATTGATCAAGGAGATTGGCGAGTCTTTACCACACCCACATCCAAGATTGATGGTTATGTCCTGTGCCTTGTTGTGTTCAGGTGCAATGGCGTTACCAACTTCTGGGTTCCCTAATGTCACCGCCATTTGTATGGTTAACGATGTTGGAAAGCCGTATTTGACAGTTGGTACGTTCATCACGAGAGGAATACCAAGTTCTTTTATCGCCTATTTTGTTATCACCACTGTGGGATACTTGATCATGAGATTAATCAACTTTTAGAAACGGGCTTTCGAATTTTAGTTCATTTATTTGCATTCTTCTGCGTTTCTCTTTACTTTTCATTCATTACTTTTTCCTAGATATAGATCTTGTTTCCTTGCAAAAGCTAACTTCACAATCCAATCAATTGGTACCAAAGTAGACATTATCTATGAAACGAGTTCTAAACCACCAATCCTGATCATAATGAACCACGTTACATCCCCTTTTGGATTCTTCTACATCTTCATCACTTGAACTGCTATTATCTCTTCTTATCTTTCCCATTAACCCGGCAACAATCTTCACATCGTTGAAAGCGTTTAATATTCTTCTCGCTCCAATCTCAGTGACTAAATAACTAACAAGTACAATGTTTTGCAATTCAATACCATGGTCTAGAAGAACTTGGATCGCCATTATAGCAGCAGCCCCACTAATGATTTGGGCATCAAAAATGAAAATTTTACAATCATTTTGATATATGCAAGGTGGTAGCGATTCCGTGTGCAATTGAGGTTCCCCCGTAAAAGAATCGCTTTGGATGAGCAATTTGCCAATTGGCACATCGGGCAATGTACGTTTGATCGAGTTCATGAAACAATCTCCAGATCTAATTATATTGATAGCAATTATTGATTGGCTTGGTTGATATCCATTAATTTTGTAACCCAAAGGTGTCGTGACTTCGACTTCCTCATATGACGCATAATTCAATGCTTCATTTAGTAGTATAGTGGCCAATCTATCAAAATAGAATATGAACTCATCTCTTTTGGTCTTCTTATTAAGTAAGATAGTATTAATCCCTTTTAACTGATTATTTAAAGGCAATTTTAAAACCCTGGAATCATCCAAACTTTTAAAACTCCTGCCTAACTTCGAAAGATGCCTCAAATGCTCTTTTGATTTGATATTCAATTGTTTCAGAATATGTCTGATGATCATGTTTATTCCGATGAGATTATCTGAACCTCTAGGAATCACCAAATCGGCAACTTTGATTGCGGGCTGAACATATTTCACAGAATTTGGTTTCACAAAAAGGTTCCATTGCTTAAGTACTCCCTGCAAATCACGACTTCTTTCAATAATATCACGATTCAATCGTCTTGCAAGACATATATCCAAATCGGTATCAACATAGATTTTTGTGTCCATCAAATTGGCAAGGTCCTCACTAAACAAGGCATAGATACCCTCTATAATGATCACATTAGCGCCATAGATTGTGATGGTTTTTTGTGTTCTATTATGTTCCGCAAAAGAATATATTGGTATCTCAGTTTTCTTGCCTTCCTTTAGAGACCTGACACACTTATATAATAAGTTCAAATCCAAGGCAGCAGGGGTATCGAAATCAAACTCATTTTTGAAAGCTTTCTCTCGCTGTTCAGGGGTTAATGGGTTATAAAAATTATCTAATGATAATAAAACAGTCCACGGCTGATTTATCTCTTTGATAATCCTCGATGCTACAGATGTCTTTCCTGATCCAGAGCAACCCGCCACACCTATTATATATGGTTCAGACCATGGAGGAATGTATTGCAGCTCTTCGTCGGCCAAGCTAAGTTTGGAGCCCCGTGATGACGGAGTTTCACTGAATAAAGCCTCTGAAATCTGCTTGTGATGACCCTTCACACTGTTGAAAAAAGAGTCTGAATGGTTTGGCAAGATTCTGGTGCTATGCGAAAGAGATGAGAGCAGACTGGAGCTACTCATAGTGCTATCTGGCTGGGACAAGGGTAGGCGGTGGTGACGTGGACTATCCAGCATTCTCGTTCAAACTCTTTAACTGATCAACCAGAACACTAGGAGAAATCTGAAAGCGCTTTTTTTCTTTCAAAATTATCTTTTTTATATTTTTTTTATTGCACGCAAAAGAACACCGTTTGAGATCGTTGGAGAATTGCAATGAATCAGGAGGGAGTGATGATGTGATGACCATCTATTTCTCTAATCCCAAGATAACCTTAATCGAGTTCAAGGACTCCAAAAAGTCTTTCTTTGCTGCCTCAATATATTCTTCATGTTGGTCTATGATAATTTTAAGACTGGCAAAATTACTAGCTGATCTAGAGATATCCAAGACGTTAGTGTTCTCCAACCATTGATTTCGTTCTTCATCCAAATCTTGTAGAATTTCAGCAAGACGAGCGATGTCTGTTTGATAGTCTAGAGTGTACTGCTCCAATTTGTTATAAATCACCTGAAATTCTAATCTCTCATGCAGTTCAAGAGGTGATTGTAGTTGAATACTTGAAGTTAAGTTTTTTATTTGAGGTTCTTGATGGTCTTGAGAACTTAGAAAAGACTTCAATTCAGCTATTACTTTGAGAATTTCTGCATCAGGAAGGTGTGCTGTTGCGGAATTAGAGAATAAGCTTATATCAAATTCGCTGTTCGATTGAGGAAAGCTTTCTTCGAACATAGCAGGGAATTCCACAACTGGCTTGCTGGGAACTGTCTCCAGCACCCTAGTTTCTTGACAAAGAAGATCTTCTCCAGTTGTGACTGATTCTTTTTGTGTGTCTAGTTTACCTTCAAATCCTCTTGAAAACCCCTCTACCGATAAACTGGCGCCCCTTGCAATTTCCTGCCCAGATTGTTCATCTGGGCCAATCGCTGAATCAGTTGGCAAAGTCAGCTGAGCTTCACTTGTTATTTGTTTGTGTTCAGTACTTCCTTCCAGATGTTCAATTGAATCCTTGTCCCTATTTTCAGATATGTAAGTTTGCTTTGCAACATCTTTGGCATTATCCTCCGGTTTTCTCGAAAGCTGAGAATCATATTCTTGATTCACACTGACTGTCGAATTGGAGAAAACCATCTTTTTCAAAAGCACAGCTGAATGAAGAGTGATGTTTGATAATTGATGTCTTGAGAAGAGCCCCTTGTTTTAAATTCGGTAAAAACTTGTTCTTTTTCTTTCATCTACACATATAAAGTACATTTTCTACTGGAAGAAGAAATCGTGTAGCTAGCTGGGTTCGTCCCAATTTCTCCCTTTCAAGCCAACTCAATCTTCGTGATCATAATCG
Organism: Nakazawaea populi; assembly: GCA_030557235.1. Taxonomy (NCBI): domain Eukaryota; kingdom Fungi; phylum Ascomycota; class Pichiomycetes; order Alaninales; family Pachysolenaceae; genus Nakazawaea; species Nakazawaea populi. Next base: position 43,173 of record JAKTVN010000015.1, read on the forward strand.
CGATCCAACACCGAGGCAACTTTCTCCTGACCCAACTCAGCATACTTCTGTCCCAACAGAATTGCTATCAACTTATCAGTTCCTCTGTAACACCAACTTGCTATCACTATAACACCACCACAAATAGTTGTCAATCTAACCACGAACTGTATAAAGGGTATTCTTGTCTCTTCGATCCTCATTACGATTGGCTCGAAATCATACTTGAAAAAGATTCCAGGAACTCCCTGATTCATCTCATACACTCTTTCCTGTTGAGTCAAAGCGTATTGGTTTGTTTCGATTTCAATACCCAACTTTCGGTAAAGTGTAGGCACCACTGATAAGTAATATTGATAGCTTTGTAAATGATTTTTTGTAACCTTTGCAGTGCTGTCCAATGGATTTACCATGTAAGGATAAAATGTACCAAATGAGAACTCATTAATGACATGAGTAAAATTGAGGGCCTCGATGGGAACCTCGGTTCTATCTTTGTACCCGATACCTTTGCCTGTGAAGTGAAAATCACCTTTGACTTTTGTTACAGGAAGGGAGCCAAATATGTGACAAGCTGGGGCGCCTTCGTTTAAGTGTAAGTTTGTGTCCGAATACTGAGCCAACAAGCTATCTTGCAAGACTTCTTCCAACTCTGGAGTTTTGTATTTCCTTTGACCATTGAGGGTATACGTATGAGGAATTCTTTGAGGAAATCCGACACCAACATAGTTTAATAACTCTGCTGCCATTGTTCTGTCATCGGTTACATCCAACACATTAGCATGAACAAAATTACAAGGCATGGCTATTATCATATCCAAATGTATGAATAAGCTCTTTTCAATATCTTGATCAATACTAAACTGATGATCAATAACACCATCAATGTAACCACCTACTTCCACCCACATTAAAAACAACATACCCACTATCATCAACACGGTTGAATATCCACCTCTTGTGGATCTCACTTGATTCTGAGATAATACCTTGGCTGTTCAAACACATCATTCATTAGTAAAAATCAACATTAAGAATCAAACAAGCAAATCAACTACACTTACGAAATGCATCAAAACTTTTCACTTTCTTGGAGAAGTTATTGAGGGACGACATCCTTCTTGTAGCCTCGTAATTGTTACGTGGACGATAAAGATAATTTTTTTATACGTGTATTTTTCTTTCAGATGCTTCCGTATTTTTTTCCTTGAGTAGGTAGGTAACTCTTTCAACCTGAACAGCAACAAATGTTTCCCCCATGTCGCCCAGAGACCACTTCGTGGATCACCCAGAAGACGACCGGAGACTAGAGGAACTCGGCTCGCTAACAGCTATTTTCCCAGAGGCTGAAATATCTCATGCTGATTTCTGTGGCTCTCTAGAGATACAGGTGGTTCTCGATAACCCGATGCAGATAGTGACTGATGAAGTAGGTCAAATTGCCACCATTGAAGCTTTCCCAAATATTTTATTTAAATTTAAATTACCAGCTTCGTATCCCGGAACTTCGGGTCCTGACTTTCAGATATCATCAAGTTGGCTCTCTCCGAAAGAATTAACGTACTTTCATGATATTCTAAGCAAGTTATGGGAAGAAAGTTCAGACTGTGTCATTTACTTTATGATTGATACACTTCGAACAGAAATTGTGACATATTTGGAGAGGAAAAATGGCACCATGATGTTCCAAAGGTCAGAATACTTCAAGTTGATTCTGTTTGATGAATCAAGAAGATCTAGTCAATTCAGCCAGACAACATTCACATGTGACATTTGTCAAGATGATAAAAAGGGACTATTTTGCAGAAAACTTCCAGGATGTGGACATGTGTTTTGCCTTCAATGCTTGGAAAGCTATTTTACTACGGCTATACAAACAGGCGATATAGAAAAAGTTCATTGTCCAAATTATGAATGCACTAAAAATTACATGTCAAATTTAACGTCGATGATGAGCAAATTCTCCTCAGCAAATGTGTTTTCTAAAGAATTAGAAAATTCACTATTTGAATTACCGCTTTCAAAAGAGTTCTTACTTACCATAGTCGAATCAAAGTTCGTTGACAGGTTTGCTGACATTTTTGCTTTACAGAGATTTGACAGTTTACTGAAAGAGTTTCCTCTGAAGGTGGTTCAATGTCCCCGTTTTTCCTGCAATGAAACGTTTATCAACGATAATACAGATGAGTCATTAGCTATTTGCCCCAAATGTAATTTTGCTTTCTGCCGCGAATGCAGAAGGTCATGGCATGGAACAACAAATTACTGCAAGCCTGTATCCCAACAGCGAATTTCCGACGAAGACATCAAGTTATGGTTGGAAAATCTCGAGGACTCTCTCGAACGGAATGAATTAGCACTGAGATATGGCAAAAAATCCATGATCATCGCGGCCAGAGCTTACGAGGCAGAAAAAGCCATGCAGGAATTGCTTTTAGATGAGAATTCTGACATTCAAATTTGCCCTTACTGCAAGATGATCATCGAAAGAAGCGATGGTTGCAACAAAATGAGATGTACAAGATGTAATACACAGTTTTGCAATTTGTGCGGTGACTTCCTTCCATCAAATGATCCATATGTTCATTTCAGCTCTTTTGAATCACCTTGCTATGGAAAACTATTTGACGGAATAATACAAGAGGATGATAACCGGAACGATGAGGGTAATATTATTATAGCTGATGTGGTGTGACCAGTTTTGTCCTTGTACTACCAAAAATAAATAAATCTCAAATCACTTTAATTATAGTATATGAAAATTAATCCCTGGCACATTTGGCAGGTCTAGCATAGCGATAACAGTCTCTTGTCCACCTCCTTCTTCTCCATCTGCCAATAGTCTCACCCTCGATATCGTATACCCAACCTTCGTCGCCTATTGAGCGCATGTCTCTTTTGCCTTTTAGCCATGCTAATGATCTCACAACTTCCCAGTTTCTCTCTTCATCGAATTTCCACCCCACAGGCGGCAACACCTCATTGATCATTGAGCATCCAACCGGTAACTGTTTTTTGAGTTTAGATGACTGATCAAAGACGTCATCAGTGAAACAATACGGATTCCACTGAGAGGGAGTCCACCCTTGTTCCTCCAACTCAAATATTTCCACCTCTTTGACTTCTGGTGGCTCATCCAATATTATATCCTTTATTTCGGATCTTTGAATAGTTCTGTCAATTTTTGTCTTCTGTGGCGCCAAATAAGTTTTGTTCAAATTTTGAATGAGTTTTAATGATGATGGGTGACATGAAGCAACGACTGCCCAGCCAGATAATATGAAAACAAGTCTCCACGGAATGTAAGCGCCGAAACATAGTACGATACCCACTGATCCTAAGACAGAAAGAAATAAAGATGTAGAGACCCTCTCATCACTGAAAGCTCCAGCTCCATACCAGAATCTTTCGGCTTGATCGTAAGTATTTATCACATCTGAAGTTAGGTTCTGCAAGTCCCTCATATTTATCAACAACTCCATCTGGCTCTTTAAAGCCTTTGCGGTCTTTCTGGTTTGTTCAGGTTCACTAGAATCCCTTTCTATTTGTTCAGAAGCACTATCTTTGGGAATTCGTGTATCAGCTGAATTAAGTGGAGCTGGTCCAACTTGTATAGCCTCTTTCACCAAATTGTTAGATTCCTCCTTTGCAACAAAGAAGTCGAATATTGATTTCCCCCTTTTTTTCACTTTGCGAATCTCTGGTCTGTTTAAAGGGTGTCTGTAGATGTAGCTTGGAATCATCACACCGTACAACAAGTATAACAACGGTATTATCAATGCAAAGTGAGGATAAATACAAACCGATGTATATAGCACTAGTACGGACAAAGTAACGGTAGGCTGCTTCCAAGTCAAAACATGAACAGTTCCGTACTGAATTTCGAATAACACATTCATTCTACTGCTCAATTTTCTGAAGTTTCTAACCATGATTCTGATTGATAGATTTGGCTTCTTAGTTCTTTCAGGATCGTGTAATTTCAGAGACAAGCTTTCTCTCTCTTTACGAGGAATTGCGTGCACTAGCAACCTTTCGAGCAACTTGTCTATGAAATGATCTTGTCCAGAATTAGGTGATTCACTGAATGAGGATCGCCTTGAGCTTCCAAACGAATCATAAGAGTCGTCATAGCTCATATCAGAGTCGCATGGGTCAGCTTCAATATCAAGTATGCTTGTTGTATTTACATCGTTTTTTTGGGCAGACAGTGAAGCAGAGCCACTAGTAGAAGCCTTTTCCAAGCCGATACTGAGCAATGTAGCCGCAGTACCAGCTGCAACTCCAGTAGTTGAATGTGTTTCTATTCTATCCTCAGCGATATCTGCAGCAATATTGTAAGCGTGCGAAAGGACGCTAATCGTGGTTCGTCTCAATTTTGAGCGCTTTCTTTGACCATCTTTGTTAGAAGGAGTTGATGACAAAGACGATGACATACTTTCTGCACTTAATCCAGATGTCAAAGAGATGTGAAGTAACAAATCAATGATGTCTTCACGAGATCGGCAGTAAGTTATACTTTTTTTTATTTTTTTGTCATATGCTAAGGTTTTTAAGTTATACAAGAGAAATTCATAAATTCATGACTTAGCAACCTTTCAGCACTAATTCTCTGGTCATAATCCCACACCAAACAACTATCAATGAGATTCACAAAATGCTTCAATAAATCAGCTTCCGCCTGGTCATTCATATGAGTATATGCTTTTAACTTTGAATCAAGATTTCTTGACGCTATTGTTATCAGGCGACCCCCAAACCTCTTTTGAAGCTCATTTTTCAATAACCTACCTTGAATATCAAACATTTGCCATAAAAGTGATGACTCGAGCGGAATGTCCCCAACAAACCCCTTTTCACGAACCGTTCTTCTTAATTTTATAATCAAATTCAGTTGAGGGGATCCTATTAGCTCCAAATACAGCAACATGAGATGGTTCTCATCTTCGCATGGAAACAACGGCACACCAGTGAAAAGTTCAACCAACAATGTTGCAAAAGACCATATGTCAATCTTCTCATTGTACCTGGCACCAAGGGCAACTTCTGGTGCACGATAGAAACGAGACTGCAAGTATGAGTACGATATGTCATTGATAGAAACGGCGGATCCAAAGTCAATCAACTTCAAATCAAATGAGTAAGGAGATGTAAGCATCAAATTCTCTGGCTTTAAATCACAATGAATAATTCCTAAATCAGAGTGAAGGAATTTGAGAGCTGTCAGTATCTGAAAGGCAAATCTGGAAATCACAGACATCCTGAAACCTTTGAATTCGGAAACTTCGAGTACCTGATATAAATTGAGAGGAAGGTACTCAGTCGAGATACACATATGACCCCTAAAATTCAAATGCCCGAAATACTGTAAAATGTTGTATCTCTCAGGATGAGCACTCGATAATCTTTTTAGAATTTTAACTTCGTTCACGGCCTGCAAGGAACACGTCATTTCGTTTCTAACGATCTTCACAGCACATATCCGATCCATCTGGTAGTCATTACAAGCAACCACTGCACCAAAAGCACCTCTCCCCAACTTCGAAAGAACTCTGAATCGATACAGTATATGATCGCCACTTTCAATAATGTAGTTATTTTGGGCATCATCAAATCCAAAGTTTGCACTAGAGTTAAAAAGCTCAACTTCTGGTTTGGGCTTATCTCCCACATAAAAAATCTGAGACTTTCGTAGTACTTCTTCACGTTCATATTTATTTAAAAACTTGAATCGCGAATGACCTTTCAAGTCAGTAGGCGCCACAGGGTCAATTTTGGCAAACTTGTGATTATTAATTCTTTCCCAGGTTTTGACCAACTTCGAGTGATTGATCGCATTGTAGAGATCGGCAACTGAAGAAATCTTCTTCGATGGGGTCAGGGGCGGTTTTTCAGCACTTTTTGTCTGATAAAGCGACTTCGAAGTAATGCGTGACCTGGGATTCGTTTTTGACGAAATCTGGACTGGTGCTATATAAGACTTCAAACGCCGTTGAGTTTGAGACCGTACCAATTGACTTGACGGAAAGGGATTTGCATTTTGTTTCTCGAAAGAATGTGCGTCGTGCTCATTGGACAGCATATCTGGCACTTGGGACTTCTTGCGTCTAACTTTCGGTATATTAAGTTCCTCGAAGTCTCGAGGTGTAATAGTTACTCTTCTCAACATCAGTGTACTCTCATCTATCAGGTCAAGCGACAGAAGTTCAGGTAGCGTAGAAGACAGCGATTTGCTTGATTTCTGATTATTGACTACCATTGACGACGATCTTTTCATGTTCTTTGGTGTAATCAGATACTGGTTTTCCTTGTTATCCCTAGAGATCAAGCTCATTCTCTTTAACGAAGAGCTTGTTTGTTTTAAGTAAGACGGCACTTGAGTTTTCGTCTTGCTTCCAACTATCGCCTTACGACTTGGCTGATCAGGTAGCACGTTCAAGGGCTCACTTGCCACTCGATTAGAGAGCAGCACCATTGAGCGACCCTTCAATTGCCTTCGGGTAATATCTGATTCTTTGTAAGTGAGTATTGGTGTCGTTTTATGTGTGAAATTGTCAGAAGCATGCAATGGTTTTCGATGAATCAAAGGAGAATCACTAACGGATCTGGAAGGGCTTTTTGAATTCAAGACATTTGGAGAGAGCATTGAGAATCTTCTATTGGACACAGAAACGGGAAGTTTGGATTCTACGAAGTGGACTCCCTCCAAGCGAGGTGACTTTGTCAACAAACGATTATCCGTCTTTTTAGATGCCGAAGAGGGCAGTGGTATCCTTGTTTTGCATTTGATCTTCTCATTCAATATGTCTTTGTATATGTCTAAAGTGGAGTTGCCATCATGACTACCTTCAAGAATCTCTTCTAGGATGAAACTACTCGTCACCAACGATGTCAGTTCACCCTCATCTCTGCTTGAGTGTACTGAAGCTTCTTTGCTACTATTATAAAAGTTATTCCAACTTTCAGCTGAACTGATAGCATCGTCTCTAGAGTTAGTGGAGCGCATTCCATTATAGGGGCCCCCATCACGAGAAGGGGACATTTGTCTCGACAACCTTGATATGGGAGACTACAATGGGTTAAAAATTTCAAATCAATCGTGCGGTTTTGATAGCTATTAGTTTGTTTACATTAAACAAGTATGAGCGAAAAAAAAAACTTTATGCCACCAGTATCGCATACAATTCAATGAAATAAGAGAGATGTCTGATAAGTACTCAACCCAATTTTTACTCTTGTTTTCGCAGATAGTACACGAGGCATGCATTGTTGAGCCCTCGGTAAGGGAGTTTGAACCAATCTTGGTAAGATTGAACAATCATCCCATAGTGAATAATTCGTTATCACTCGATGCCAAATCATTGTATGAGCTCTACATAGACATGATGATGCGTAATGATATTGGTTTAGAAGAAGTGGGGCAGGGCCTTCAAGGTAAAAGACCGCCTGAATTTGCCACAAGGCTTTGTGAGTTGTACTATTTCAAGAGAATAGACGAGCTCAAATCAGCTATCCAAGTGAATCAAAGCTTGTTCAATCAACAGCGAGCCGGACTAGAGGCGTTAAATTAGCAGAATTATCTCACATTACGGGAATTTAAACGACGACACTTATAATTAAAAATATAGCAACAACAATGAAACTTGTAAATTAAACTTTACGTCAATGAAGCCAATAAGTTGATTCTCTGTAAAAAAATGCTATACTTACGTCCCAATGAATTGATGCATACGCTACAAACTGAAATCAAGCCATATATTTGAAGCCAACTCACTATTTTTTAACTATTTTTATTGTCAACGTATTCATGGGAATCTGTGCATTTAAGCCAAGTCTAACGAAAGGCTTGACTCCACACCATTTCACACAATACGTCATAAAAATGTGACCGACATATTTGAAAATCTCTCTTTCGGACGCCATATAAAAAAATTAGGCAAAAGCACAATTGGATATTCGTGTGAGCAAACAGACTATTTGAGTGTTAAATGACCTTTAGCTACAGATATAGGAACATTGAGGTTTCAAATCAACAGCTCGGATCGTGATACATTTCCAATAAATAAAAGCAGAGAAGAAAACAAAACGAGGGATCACTCGTACTCCCAAATTTAAAATCTGTAAGGCTAGAATGTTAAGTAAGTAGACAGGTTAGTAGATTGCTCAAATTTATAAAATTATGCCAGTTTCTATGTTTCCTATCGTGGTGTCGAATGAATGCCTTTTCAGATTTGTCGATAACAACTGTTAACAATTGTTACTATCCAATGGATAGTTTCCATTGCTCGAGTGATGAATTGCATCTACACGATATGTGGAGTACAACATTATCTATATGAGCAGCTTGGTGATGAGATGATCCCATTGAGAATCCCATGGCGGGCTTAGCTTTGTAAGCGACCTGCAAGCAGATCTAGGTATGTATACCAAAGCTGTATTGTGAAAGTATCATGGAACAGACTTATTCTCGAAACACGAATGAACAACTGTTTCTTGAACAGATGATTTTCAATAACTGTATTTAGACAAAAACCTTAATTGACAATTCCAATGTTAGGAAGTAGAATTGAAAGTATAGTTGTAGAGCTAAATTGCCTAACATCTTGATATATTTCATGATTAAACTGACAGCCCTCACAGATCAAAGGGCAAACCAACAATTATTTCGACTAGATTTATGGGTGAACTGACGTGCCAACTCCATTTGATGCAGGCAAAAGCAAAGAAGATAACATTTTGAATTAGACTCGACAGCACGTTACAACCTGATGTGGAGAAATGAACGTTTCAATTTCAATAAGTAGGACTGAATAAACAAGGGCAGGCAAGAGACCACCTCAGCTGGTATAAGAATAGCTCTAGGACTGATTGACTGGGTAATAATCTAAGGAAGCAGGCACAATTTGTAGATGTAAATGCAGCGGTTTGTGAAAACAAGGGCAACGACGAAAACACTAATGTGTAAGCTGTAGCATAATAGGAATGTGCTTTAAAATGATCAAGGTTCTTTCTCTTTTCTGACATGGTCAACTAAGACTTGAACTTCACAGAGTTTGTTCAACATAATCATGTTGAAGCAATGTTCGTGGAACATTCGATGTTGTGTAATACAACATATAATAGTAATTTAATAAAGTACCTGTTACTGCGAAGTGTTAGTATGTTGATGGTTCACTTATTTGGAATAGGGCTTGATTTCAGTTGCATGGCTTGCGTTGGATTGAACCATGTGTGTAGATGATATCTTTCTAGTGTTGAAGGAGCAAAACCATTTACTCTTATATATTTTTAATTTGTTGCTCTGCGCCAGTATTAACCCGGTAATACCAGCATTGATGGAGACGATAAGGATGGCAGACATTTTGGGGTAATTACAAGAAAAAAAGTTAAGGACCCCCACACAAGTCATGATTCCACATTTCAATGAAAACTCATCTGTAACAGTTGAAACGATGCCTTTGATCAATAAGATGAACGTTGAATGGGATGACATAAAACAGAGCGCTTCGCGTGTACGTTTTCCTGCCAGATGAATCGCCATTGGTTCACTCGCTAACAGCCCACTTATAGACACCTCAAATCTTGAAGCAGAAAACAAAATTGTGCGGGACTCACACCGTCGACGAGGAATTTGAAGCTTTGAATCAGAGGTTCATGGAAATTTCTTACAATGTTGAGTTGTTGATGAATTATATGCCAAAGTACAGTGAGATTGTTAAGGCGCTAATGAGCAATTCCGTTAATGCAGGCCGCGCGTACAAAGATATACTTGAGCCGTACTTGTGCAACACAAACCAATTCATCAACAGAGATTATAAAGCTGGAGAAGACATTAAAGCTTTCGAAAAGGCAGAAAATGTTGCAAGTGAAGTCAAGAAGTATTTGGATGTTCGTGGGGAGCTTGAGGGCGGCGCTACCAATATCATTGACATCAGCGCCAAATTCGTGCATCCCAAGTTGGAGAGAATTGCTCATTTGTTGAAACTTGCTAAGAAGTTCATTAAAAGGAGGGGCTATGCCTTACTTGACTATGATGAATCTGTTGATTCTATTGACAAACTCGAACTCCAGATGAATCAATTGAGTGTCAAAAAACAACAGCATCTCTTCTCCCAGAAACGGAGATTGGAAACTTTCCATTCAGAGTATGAGTTATTGAACTCCACTTTGTGCAAAGAATTGCCGTACTTGTTTGTTTTGATAAGTAATGCTATCAAACCGATATTCACAGAAATATACTTTGCTCAGATTTCTTTTTACCACCTCATGACAGTTTCGTTGTCAGAGGCTTTTCAATCACACGAAGAAAATTTCTACAGAGATTTTTCCCGTGTGAGAGCAGATGTTCTTTCAAGACAGGAACCCGCCATCAGAGTTTTGGAAACATTGTCCATCTGTGAATTTCGTGACAGTTTCTTGAAAAACTTAGCCTCCTACGTCTCTTCTCCATCACCAGTAGCACACGCCCATCCTGGGGTGGAAGATGATACTTCTGCTTGCGAAAAAAATCAAATGTCTATCGCGCTATTTGATTTTGATGCAATTCAGCCATCAGATCTATCCTTTAAAGCAGGCGATAGAATCAGAATTATCAGCAGGTCAAGCTCAGAAAGTAAGGAATGGTGGAAAGGGGAACTTAAGGGAAGAGTTGGAACATTTCCTTCCAACTACGTAAAAAGTTGCTCACAATGATGTTGATATGATTCATAACTCATTAAAACGTATATGTACGGCACCCTCCTATATATATATATATATATCAGGTCTTGTCAATGGAACAGGTTTCACAATAGTCCCGCATCTCTGTAAATTTGTTGATTAATCTCCTACTGATTTTGAGTCTGCCAAACTCTAACACACCTACCACAACAAAACTGTTTCCTGATAGGCACCAACTTCGAGTCCAGAATATCCCACCATTCGATAACTTCAGCAATATGCTCAATGACGATTGAGTCACATGAGAAGCATGTTTCTCTATAAGCCCCTTGTTGCAAGGCCTTGGCTACCAATTTTGAAGTACTCAAACCTACGGATTTGGACCATTTCTTGGCTTCGGATAACGAAGTTTTGTAATTTGCGAACTTACGTAGACAAAGCTCTGTAAGTCTTGGAACGTTTGCAAGTTGGCTCTCCAATAAGGCTTGCTCTTCCTGATATAAAGAGTCATCGAATGAACCAGGAGGTGGAATCTGGATTAGATCCCCCTCAGACACTTGTGAAAGTATGCTCATATTCCTGGTCAACATGATAGACAGAGGATTGATGACATGTTGGTACCGATTTATATATTTCACCTTACCGATCAACCTTTTCTGTTTCCTTCTTGGCGCATTATTGGTTGATGTTTCAGGTATTTCAATGAGATCACGGAATTGCTCAGGCTCCAAAAGTGAGAGGTTTGGACGCAACAACAAGCTCTGTAACAGGTTTAACTTCAATATTTGATGGGGAAGAGTTTGAAGGTTGTTTGATACCACGTTCAAGTAGTTCAAATTAACCAATCTTGATATCGCTCCCGGTACGGCCTTGATCTTGTTCGATCTCAAACTCAATACTTCGACAGTATCCTCCAATTCAAATAACCTTGGAGTGATGTTCTTGATTTTATTATTGGCGAGATATATATGGAGTTTCGGCTTCACTATGAAACCTTCTGCATTGAAAGTCACTAAATTTTTGAGATCCTCGATCTCATCTGGTATCCGAGTTAGCTCCAGACTATCTAAACTGAGCTCTGTTTTCTGATTCTCGAAACATTTACTTATCATCGATCTCGCGTACTCTTCCCCAGACCCCGTAAAGGGCTGCGATAGTGGGTCCTCGTTCCCTAATTCAGAAGATGGTTGATCTGAATGAATCCCTTGAACCCTATTAAAACGGTCCAATCCAAAATCGAAATCATCGGACTTCAGATGTTTGAAAAATGGATTGCTTTGTGATCTCTTGGTGATTGCATTTTTGGAGAACGATTGTTTCTTCCGGTGCTGATTTTTTGGATCCATAGGAGGGTGAGCATCGTCAGCCTTTTCTGGCGAGCTCGGTAATATAAAGCTCTGGTCCGCGAACCGATTGAAATCGCTATCCAGACCATTGTCATTGTAATTGAGTGGTGGTGAGCTAGGCATCCTTGCGGGAAGAAACTGTGGCTCTGAAGATGGGAAACGATCGAAATCTGACGAATTAATGACATTTTCAAAGTTCTTCTGTGTACTTGTACCTGGGAAATCATGATCATCAGCTAGGATATCATCCGACATGATCATATCTGAGGTCGCGTACTTTCTTGACTTTCTACTCATATGTTGTGGTGAAGCATCGATTTTTCGTTTGGAGTCAAGTCCTCTAGTATGAAATATAGTACCACCAGCATCCCGATCTATTGCATCTCTAGGCTTAGGTAAAGTGGACAACACTGATTTTGCTTCGTTGGATTTTGATTTATCATAAGCAAGGGGAAGCAATGGTGGTTGCTGAATCATTTCAACGATTCAATGATTTTCATTGTATCGTCTTCGTCTCAAAAGTTTTAAAGAAATAATCTTTTTTCCATGCTTTTTCGCGTTTGAAAAGAAATCAGCGTCATCGTGTCGTCTATTTTTGACAGGAAAAAAATTTCCAAAAAATCAATTTTGAGATAAGGAATTATTCTTGGTTCACTACGTATCCATCTCTCTGAGTAGACTTATGTTGATAATCGTTGGGCAATAAAAATAACTCAAATTTGAAATCGCAAGCAAAGTTTACTTCAAGCACATATATCTGTTAGGATAGTGCAATGCGTTATTGAACTGGCCTGAATATAAGTGAATGAAAAATCCTGGCGCCCATATCACATCTGTTGGCTATTTCTTGCCCTTTTGAACACATTACTAGATTGACATGGTGAACGCTATTGAATTGTGTTTAAAATCGACAGCCATTCCAAACACACATCGTTGTCACATTGACGAAGCTACAATTATAATATCGAAAACCAGTGATTGTATTAGAAGTGGAAGTTGAGAGTCTACAAGGTCTATCACTCATCTATTTTTCGGCATTTTTCTCACTTTAGTATCGATTTCATTCAACTCCTTCTCGTTGAAGTAATGTGGTGCAAGCTCATTCAACCAACTTTCTTCGATAACCATCACGTTCCTCATGAATTCTTTCGAGGTCAAGACCAATTCATGAAATATCAATAATTTGGGTGGTGGCTTCTTCGTGTACAAGGTGCTAGACGGATGAATATAAACGCTCTGCTGTTTCTTGATAGATTTATAGCTGTCGCCTGTTCGTGATAATCTGGCGGTGTTGGAGAAGAAGCCAGAGGTAATTGCTTTTTGAATATTTGTTTGCTTTTGCGCTCTTGTTAGCTCTTGTTCTTCTTTGATAAGATCAAGTCTTTGACACAAAGCTTGAAGTTGGTCTTTAACATTTCTAGCTCGTACAAGAGTCTTGTACTGCAAGAAATAATCTCTACACCATTGGAAAGAGTAATCGACATCAGCCCATTGCTGATAAATATCTAGTAATGAGAAGTGATCCCCAGTTTCTTTGTTGAAGGAGTTCTTTGCTTGATTTGCCAGCTCCTTTTTAGCTTTAGGTCTGTAAAATAAAGATCCAGACTCCCCTAGCATTGCCATGATGGTGACAATTTCCTCGACACATGACAAATCAGAGCTAGTCAATATCAGCTTTGCAATCATCGGATCAGTTGGAAACTCAGACATCCTTCTTCCGAGCTTGGTAAGCTGCCCCTTGTCATTCATAGCACCCAAAGCATAAAGTAACTCCAATGACTTTATTAAAGTTTCGGTGGAAGGCAGATCCATGAAATCGAAGTGAATCATATCGTTTATTCCCAAAGATAACAATAACAAAACAACGGAAGTCAAATTTACTCGAAGAATCTCGGGTGTAGTGCTTAATGGTAGTTCGTTATTGTATGCCCATTTGGTGAATAACCTAAAACACTTACCGGGCCCCACTCTTCCAGCTCTTCCAGCCCTTTGGTCTACAGATGCTTTGGAGCATGGGACCACTACCAAACTTTCCATTCCAGTAGTTGGATTGAAAATGTTTTCCTTTACAAATCCCGAGTCTATCACGTATGCAATCCCATCTATCGTGATGGAGGTTTCAGCAATGTTAGTTGCCAAGACAACTTTTCGACAGTTCTCCGGCGTTGATTCAAAAATTTTCAGTTGCAATTCTGATGGCAAATTCGCATATATGGGGCAGATTATCAATTCGTTAATTTTGTTTCCTAATCGTGCACAATTTTTGACTAAGGAGTCAGCCATACTTTCGATTTCATCCTGACCTGTTAGAAAAACCAAGATGTCACCAGAATTTGGTTCTTGAGTTGTGTGTATTTGAAATATTGTTGTGATCGCCGCTTCTATGTAATTTGGTTCTGGCTGCTGAGTATATAGAATATCAACTGGATAACGTCTTCCAGGAATATTGAAAATCGGAGCATCATCAAAATATTCACTGAATTTCTTCGCGTTGATGGTTGCAGAGGAAATCAATAATCGCAAATCTTTTCTATGCTTCGAAATATCTTTACATAATGCCAACAAGATATCAGTGCTCAAAGTCCTTTCATGGGCTTCGTCTATAATTATTGCGGAGTAGCCTTTCAATTCAGGATCGACTAAAAACTCTCTAAGCAACATACCATCGGTCATGTACTTGATGATTGTTTTATCCGTCGTCTTGTCCTCGAACCTGATCGTATAGCCAACTTCCAAGCCTAAACTTACACCCATTTCGTCAGCGACTCTTGCAGCCACTGAGGTAGCAGCCACCCTTCTAGGCTGTGTACATCCAACTTTGAGCCCTCCTCTGGTGTATCCTGCTTCATTCAAGTATTGTGGTAGTTGAGTGGTTTTACCAGATCCAGTCTCACCGACTATGATAAGTACATTATGAGCTTCAATGGCCTGTAGTAGCTGATCACGGAATTTGTAAACAGGTAAAGACTTTCGCACGCTATCCATGGTTTTAAGTCTCTTGTATTCTCTTTCAATCTGCAAGTCTTGCAATGATTTTTTGGGTATTTCATTGTTCAAGTCTAGCTTGGAATCCTCAATGAAGTCAATTTTTTTGTCGAAGACAAATTCATAATCTTCGCTTCCTGGTAATACTATCTCATCGGCATTCAGGGTTTTAGTTGTATTTCTACCAGCGATTGTCTTCTGAGCTTTCAGCACTTGGTGTGCCTCCCAACTCAAGTTCTTGTCAACATGTTTTTGCTTTTGTTTGGAGTACAACAGTTGCTCTCTATGTTTTCTATCTTTGTATTCCTGGGGTAACTGGTAACCATCAAATCCATTGGCAAACGTCTCTCTATCATTGAGGATTGACAAAATCTCCCTATTCAAAATTATCTCGTCTTGTTCTTTCTTTGTCAAATGTTCAAACCCGTATTGCTCAGCATCTTGCTCCAAAATGTTCGCCTTAGCTTCAAACATCTTTATTTGATTGTCAGAGCGAAGCAATATATACTTTTCACGAGCAGCTCTTCTCAAGCTCTCGAAATCGGGGTTCTTAGCGCTGCTTGTCTTCTCTGGCCCGTCTTGCATGACCGTGGTATTCTCATCAGACAACTTCCTCCTAGAGTTCATCTCTTCGATCGATTCATTTTCAGAAGACGATGTCTCATCTTCCCAATTATTCGAATTCCTTCTTCTTCTCTTAGCCTGGCCTTTTAGCACGATATCATTTGCCATGTTATTCAGTAGTGTTAATTATATGCGTGCCTAGTATTGTAATTCTTTAAAGGCTGCTCATATAGTATTCAAAAAAAAGATCGACAAAAAAACCGCTTTGAACATCAGTACTGAAAAAGTGTCAGTTCGAGAAAAATAAGATAAGAAGAAAAGAAAAAAGAATGAAAAATCAATTTAAAAGACAAAATTTACAATTATTTCCATTCCATTGAGTAGCATGTTCACCGTGAGGAGTTTTTCAACTGATCATTGCAAGTGGACTTGTTGCATAGGTGCTACTTCGAAAAGATGACTGGCCAAGTTTCGGAAAAGTTGTGACCCAACTTCTCGAGTTATAGTCAATTTAGTGTGCAGGTTTATAGATATTTTCATTTGTTAAGTTAAACTAGGCTGAATCCCCTCAGAATATTTATCCCAAAAACCATAAGATGTCATTTTATTGCTCTCTGATACTGGTATCTCTTTGAATGGGAAAATTTCCAGGGTGCGTTCACAGACTTTTGAGATGTTCAAGGAGAACTGATGAGCTTTTCAGCAAAATAAACCACTTTTGTAGCTTTTGGTAAGTTGGTTGGATATAATTTTCTTCTTTAAATAGCTTTCATGTCCAGAAAAAACATGACTTTACATGCCGATTGTTCTTTGTGCATGGGGTTATCGATGGTACAGGGTGGGCAATCTATGGGTTTATCAGAGGATATTCTGTGTTAGCCTTTCTGGATTGCTCTCGAATTTGACTCCGCCTAAGGTGGTTTCTTCTTGGAAGATATTGAGCGTACCCGGCCCCCAGCATGTACACTGTTGAAAGAGACTTGTGCCGCTATTTCTTGCGGCTACACTTGACATCTATTTATCTATCTACCAAGATATAAATAGGTTAACTGTTATTATTCTTCCGCGATAATAACAACTTTACCCGAAGTGGACAAATTGGTAAGTGGCACAACCACAACTTAAAAAAAGAATTCAAAAGAGATAAAGAGATACTAGATATCAAAATCCGCTTATACTCAATCAATAGTCAACAAGGCCAGAAGTGATTCATTGCAGTGGTTCATTTTCTGTTAAATAATGGAGAAAGTTAAAGCTAGCCGTTCCAGGAGACCTAATAGGTTGTTCATCATTATCTCTTCATTGATATTGTTTTACATCATTACTAATGCATATCGGTTTTCATCAACTGCAACAATCAATACAAAGCCTATTAGTGACTCGCCAGAATTTAAAAATGGATTTGGAAGCCCTACTTTCACACCTGACGGGAGACATCTTGTTAAGGCTGCTCATGGTGCTGTTGCCTGTGACGTGCCAATATGTTCTAAGATGGGAACTGAAATTCTTATGAAGAATGGTTCTGCAGCTGATGCTGCTGTCACTGTCGCCTTATGTATTGGTGTTGTGAACTCACATTCCTCCGGTATTGGAGGTGGCGGGTTTATTGTATCAAAACCATTCGATGCAGAGGCAATTAGTATTGATGCAAGAGAAATGGCTCCAGAGGCAGCTGATAAAGATATGTTTAACTATCATGAAACTCTTGCAAAATGGGGTGGTCTTGCAAGCGGCATTCCTGGAGAGCTTAAAGGTTTAGATCAGTTATACAGACTTCATGGATCTGGAAATTTAAGATGGGAGGAGTTGGTTGAGCCTGTGGCAAAATTGGCAAGAGAGGGATGGACTGTCTCTGAGATATTTCAAAGAGCTCTTAAGTTTGTGAAAACTGAAGTTCCAGACATCGAA
This sequence comes from Nakazawaea populi, assembly GCA_030557235.1. Classification (NCBI taxonomy): domain Eukaryota; kingdom Fungi; phylum Ascomycota; class Pichiomycetes; order Alaninales; family Pachysolenaceae; genus Nakazawaea; species Nakazawaea populi. The sequence continues at coordinate 60,614 of JAKTVN010000015.1, forward strand.
GATGAAGATTGGGGCTGGGTTTTGAATCTGAATAAAACTATCAAAAAGGAAGGAGATTTCATCAACAGGCCACTGTATCTGGACACTTTATCTTTGATTGCTAAAAATGGAAGTTCTGATATCTTCTATGATCCATATGGTCCAATAGCTAAAAGTTTAGCACTGAAGGCTCAAGAGAAAGGTGGTATATTGACAGCTGGTGATTTTGCCCAGTACAAAGTTCGTGTTGAGGCAGCATTATCTACCAATATTTCGCATGATAGATACCAAGTATTTACAGCCGGTGGCGCTTCCTCTGGTATTGCCTTGATAGCTGGTTTAAATGTGATGGACCAGTTCAAAGACTTTAATGGTGTTGACTCGAAGGCTCTCGACTTGAAAGGAATTGAGACTCACAGATTAGTGGAAACTTTTAAATGGATGGCTTCTGTAAGAAGTAATTTGGGTGATCTTAGTATGTACTCTGACAATGAGACCGAAATTGAGGATCATCAGATTCGTTACAAAAAATTTCACTCATTGGAGTGGGCTAAAATGACTAATAAGCGTATCAATGACACGCACACTCTTGACAGTTGGAAAGATTACGACCCAGCTTATCAACCTAACGAGCCACATGGCACTTCACACTTTTCCATAGTTGACAAGGATAATAACGCTGTGCTGATGACCACAACAGTAAACTTACCCTTGGGGTCCTTAGTGCATGATCCTCATACTGGAGTGGTGTTGAATGACCAAATGGATGATTTTTCTATCCCAACATCACCAAATGCCTTTGGATTGCAGCCGTCGATATACAACTGGATCGAACCATTCAAGAGACCATTAAGTTCGACAGCACCAAGTATTGTCATCAACAAAGCTACTGGAAAACCTGATTTGGTCATTGGCTGTGCGGGTGGCAGTAGGATATTAACGCTGGTTTTGCAAGCAATTGTCAGGAAATACCACTATCGAATGGAATTACTCAACATCATTGCTAGACCAAGACTCCATCACCAGTTGTTGCCCGAGATTTTGTATATGGAAGACTCCAACTTGACAGAATTGTACAAAGAGTTGGAATTGAGAGGTCATGACATTGAGATGGTGCTTCCAGTGACGGCAATGAATGGAATTCTGTTCAGTGAGGATGAGAAATTGTGGCATGCTGTATCCGATTACTGGAGAAAGAGGGCGGAGCTGTATGGCTATTGAGAACGTATCATTTGTGTAACTATTTATTGTCAATCATTTTTATTTTATATATGTGTCTTTAGTTATTGTAGTTCGGTGTAAGGACTCATGATGATACCTCTACATCCTACATTCGCTGAAGAATCCGCTGCAAAGTAAGAGCACAGTGATGCCTAGCTAACTGATATAGTCAGTCTTCAGATGAGGTAGACTAGTATGATTATACTTTATGCAGCGGTTGTAGTATAAAGACTATGACTACAAGTAGTGATGGTTGCTCGCGTCAAAATATGATGTGTGGGACCTGCATTTGCAAAGTTTCTTCGCGCGTCGTGCGCGTAATTGATGTATGGGATGGATGGCGCTGAAACGGGTAGACACATACATACATATCCATCTGATCAAACGTGTCGAAGCAAAATCGAAACATCACCCGTATCTTAGCACCATATGAACAGCATAGAACAGTGGTGGAGCCCTTCAACCTGTATGAGCTAGATTCTTAGTTGTCTCTGACTAAATCTGTTCAAAATTCTCTCTGTATTGCTAACGCTTCAATGATCGTCAAACTCTACGTAGAGGAATACGGTCAAGGTACTGTATGCTACCACCACCAGATCACATTTATTGGCAACTGAATCGTGTAGGCTGTTTGATGAGAATGTTCGCACGAGTATGTTCGTCTCATCATCTCAGCAACTGTCTCGGTATCTCTTTTGTTTACATTTTTGTTTACCTTTTTCGCGGTTTCCTTTAGAGACACTGACAGATCAAGAATCATCAAGGGAGAAAAAATTATTTTTAGGATTTTTTTTGATTGTTGGTAAGGTACACCACTTCAACACTGGGGAATTCGAGACAGAGACTACGAGTTCATCATTCCTTTATCGAATACTCATAAAGCTATGTCAAGGCTTCAGACAATTGACTTACCAAAATTGCCGTCATTTGATGTGTCGAACACGTCGTCCAGTATCACTGATCAATTCATATATGGCGACCGCTCACAAATACTCACGAGGCCTAAACAGTCGCCGAAAGATGACCCATGCAAGTTGGAGTTCTCACGATCGGACTTACAAAATGTGATTCATATCATAACAGCAGAGTTGAAGACAAAAGGTGCAAAGACGCCGTTAGTATTTCTTCCTTTTAGGCAAGATGATGAAGAGTACAAATTGAAAAAGTTTTTGTCGCGAATCTTGAATGAAAATGAGTTCATCGATGAGCAGTTGTTGACTAACGTTGTCAAAAGAACAGATGAGTTCACATTGGTATCCTCTTTGAAGTTTTTTTGGTGTAGGTTGCCCTCTAGTGCCATCATTGGTTGGAAAAGCTATAGAAAATTCGCCAAGCTCGAGAAGGAGAAGGGTTACCCAAAAAAAGCGTTTCTAACAATTATGCCATATTGTTTATCATCTGCTGCTCATGCATCCATCGTCTACGATTTTTTGGACTTGTTGGTATCGGTGGCGTCTTATACTAAGGATAACAAGCTAAGTGGCCGCAAGATATGCAAGATGTGTGGTGTTTGGGCATTTAGTGGACCACCGAAAAAGGCAAATCATCAGGTTTCAACCTTTTCCAAAGGTCTTGGTGATTGGGTGCCTGCTTCTGATGCGTTGTTTCATGTCATGCTTTCCTTTTTGAGATCGATCTTACCGGATGATGAGAAGAGCCAAAAACAATTACCAAAAACGCTACAAACCTTGGTGTCGAGTAACTCATATCCACCGCCTCCTACAAAACACACCGATCCTTCTAAGCTTCAAGAAGTTCCTATTATCACTTTGTCGGTGAATAGCCCATCCTCGTCACCATTAGAGTTGATCAACAAAATCGGTAAGACATTAGCTTTTGATAACGCCAAATTGTTTTACTCAAGAGATGACTACATTTTATTGAAAAGTTTGTTCAAGGACAGCGACCATCTTGTTGACCGCTTGTCAGCTGACAATAGAAAAATCATAGAAAAAGTTTCACACTTTGATGAATCCGAGTTTACTGTTGACCAGGCTTTTATTAAATACAAAATTGCTCCTGGCTGGTCTGATGACATGATTACTTTTCATGATCAGGAGAAGATTCCTATCTCCCAGGAATTTTATACAGCTAACATCTCCAAAACATTAGTAGACGACTATTTTATTTGGACCTGGTTATCAACAATTGGTCCTGAAGAAACTAACCTGAAAAGAAACCTATTTGGTAAAACCTTCATACTTGAGGTCGAATTGACTGAGAACTATAAAAAATGGGTTATAATCGAAGAGCGTGATATAAATATTGAGATTTTTGATGCCAAGAAACCACAATTACCGGACGAAGATATGGTCGCAGAAGATGAGGACGAAAGTGATACTCAGTTAGAGCTCAAATTAAAACAGTTGAGAAAAGCTGAGCTGGAGATATTGGAGAAAAAAATGAGAAAGAATGCTAAACAGGAATTGCCTCCGCTCCCAGTAGCTAAAGAGTTACCTCAATCTCCACCAGTCCCTTCGAAGAGTAGTAAGTTGAAAAAGCTCGACAAATCCTCCAAAAAACTTTCTGGGAAGTTGGCATCATCCATTAGGAAACTTTCTAGTGGTGATCATCACAAGAAAAATAATGTTCCAGACTCCAAACCACTCCCAGTCAAAAAAGACCGGGTTGTTTCTCTCCCAAAACCCATTTCGGAGCAGAATTTCAAACTCCCTGAGTTCGAAGATGACGATGAAGATTTATCTGGTGAATTTAATGAATATTTGCAACATTCTACCATCTCAACGACAGAGCCTTTGCATTTACCAAAAAATACAGCCAGCTCTCCTAAACGGCAAGATGAACATCTGGCGAATATGGGGGTACTCACGCTGATGGTGGATGTGCTTGCATTGAAGCAACAAGGAAGCAATCAAGGTTCATTAGAAGAACCTGGTGAGGATGCCTCTGAGTATCTTCTTGCTGCTCCTCGGACAAACCAATCAGGCGAATCACTGCAAACTGAGCAGCTGACAGTAAGTATTTATGGTCTTGAACAATTGCAGCTGTACTCTCCATATATCAACTACAATGATGGGACATTCACGAAATTTCCAGCTGAGCGTAACTCATATTACGAACAACGCATGTCGCAATATGGATTGCTTAACAACAGCAAACCAAAATCCGCAGATCCAGGCGATCAGCTGGGCCAGGAGCATCATTCACTAGAGAATACTCATGATCAGAAACGTGATGAATTCGAGAATGACGAACCAAATGACGTGATAAATCAGGCATTGGGCTCTTCTTCTTCCTCAAAACGTGCCAGAAAGCCACCACCTTCAACAGATAGTAATGATATGTACTTAACGGCATCGCAACAGTCAGAAAGTCAATATAGCGATAATCCAATAACTCCTTTGAACTCGAATCAGCAGCTTAGGCTCTTGAGTCAGTTCTCGGACAAAACATATGCTAAATCTTTAGCACCAGCGACTCAAGATCATCAACTGCTAGAAGCCCAGTCCGATCATGCTTTGCCGGAAACGGCATATAGATCATCGGCCCGAAACCAGAGCCTTCTGCCTCAAAAAGAGAGAGTCTTACGTTCGTCAGTTTCTCCTATCCGCCATAACAATCCCTCAAGGACAGCTGACAAGACTGGCGTCTACGAAGATAATGATAAGCCATTGCCTCCTTCACCAACAAGGCATGATATCCCTTCAGCTCTGACGAGCCATCAACAACACCCGGTTCAACTGCCGCATCAAGCAGTGCCTCAGCAAGCCCATCAACCAAGATCTCAAGCTACCTCGGCTCACTCATCACCTGTGCGGAGAGTTGCTGCTTCACCGGCAACTTCAGTGCATGAACAAGGTACGATATACGACACTGCTTACACTTCTCCTGTTCAATCACATGATTCAAGGGTTCCTCACCACCATGAAACCATTTTGCATAAGCCTTTACCTCCGTCCCCATCGAAAACAGGATATTCATCGTCCCTGGTGGAGACTGATAGGGATCAATCACCATCTAAAGAATCACTTTATGGGGACAGCAGAACAAATGTGGTCACCGATGCAAAAGAAAAACGGATTTCTGCTGATTTAGAGAAGTTGAAATCCATTGAAAGCAACGCATCAAGAGCATCTGCTATAATCGAGAATTTTGACATTTTGGAGAACGAGTTACAGGATTTTTTGAATGAAGATGAATCTATCGATCATACTGAAGAGAGTTTCAAGACGATAGGTGAGAGCAATGGTTCAGCAAAAGCTGAAAAAGAAGAGGTACCCGAAACTCGGCCAAAACCACAAGGAAGCTCCTCACCTAATATGAGAGAAAGTGCTAATGTCGGTGGTTATGAGGACTCATACATGCCGCCAGGCTCAGAACAACAAATGGTGAACCACAGCCCATCACCACCGCGTACAGAGATGCTCCAAGTGCCAAATCAATATCAGCAGCCATATCATCAGCAGTCAGGTCGTCAACAGTCGCCGCGTCAACCAAACGGATCATTGCTACCGGGCCACCAATATCCGAGCCCAGTGCCCGGTGTCCCTTACCTGCAGCATGCTTCCAACAGTTCCTCATCACCTAATGGATCGCCACATTCTTCTGAGAGGGCACTCGCCAGGCATCCTATTTTTCAACAACAAGTGTCACAGCCGTATATCCAACAGCCCTACAATCCGATGCCGCATGGTCCACCAGCATCCAGACCCTTGCAGATCAGCTCACGCGAACAAATTCTGGGACCACCAAATGGCCATTCAGCACCTCCACCACAAACCGATTATTCTGCGTCACCCAGGACAGGTGGCCACTCACCTGCACGTCCAAGCAATTTGGGACCGAACTATCAACCGTCATACCAGCAACCTGCTCAAAGAATGCCACCTCAGCAGTATTACCAGCCTCATCCATCTGCTGCTCCTCAGTATCGTCCTCAAAATTATGGTATGCCGAAGCATGGTCCGCCTATCGCTGGATATCCTCCTCCACCTCCTCAGGGTAGGGGCCGTCCACAATATATACAGGGACCGTACAACCAACAGCCAATGCAGCAGCAGTACTATCAACCTGTACCTGTTCCTGGTCCTGGTCCTAGTGGTTTCTATCCTCTGGCTCTGCCTCCTCCACGAGCTTATGGCTCGCCGCTGCTGTCTCCTAAGATGCTGAATGGACCTATGCTGCCCCAAAGTCAGAGTGACTATGCCATTCAACACATGCCTCCTGCTCAAAGGGTGAACAAACTTCATGGACATACCGATAACAGGAATACGAACAAAAATTTGAGAGATGCCATCGTTACTGGCGGATTTGGTATATGAAGATCTTTATAGAAATTTTGTAAAATATAGCTAAACGTTTTTAAGAAACGATTCCTCTCTTATAATTCTAACTTGACTGTTATAAATCGATGTATTCACAATTTATCTTGCAAATTGAAATCTGATGAGTGGTGAGGGAATTAAATCGGTGTCAAAGGCGAAAAAGAAAATGACCAGAGAAGAATTGCTCAATACAACTTACAAATGAGAATTGATCTAAAAAGGTGCTCGGGTTTGAGACTGGGCGAAGCACATAACATACACCTCAATGTCATAAAATGTTATCAATTGACACTTTTTCACAATCGAAGAGGAGAAATATTATTTACCTGTCTGTGACTACAACGGATTGTGATAGGCTGTATTTTGATATTATCAAGGAAACAACAACGTACAAGCGTGGATATAGGAAAAAGTCATATGCTCAATTTCTTAGCGGCTTCCTTTATCATCTCATCTATCTTCACCTTATCTAGTACCAGATTGCCATCATCATCTGTGATTTCACCAGATGATTCTAAGTTATTCAACTCATCATCACTGGGTAATTTCCCTAATTTCATTTTCTCAAACTCTTGACGCAATAGACTCTCGTGGTCATCCGCCTCAGGCGTCTCATTATTTTTGTTTTCATCTTCTTCACTGGGCCCATTTTCTTTCTCCTGTTGACTACTGCTTGTATGGTGATAAGCTGGTTGCTGTTCATCAAATGTTGTTGCCGATGGTAAATTAACATCGGAGCTGATTTGAAAGACTTGATGCCACCAAATCAATTGTGAAATCTTCGGGAATAGTACTTGGTCATCTTGGCTCGAATCGAGTTGCTTGTTATATAATGGGTTCATGAACTCCAGCTGTCTTGCTTTAAAATAATCCCACACAGATTTCGTTCTAGCGGAAATATTGTTCTTTTTTCTTTCATATTCCGAATCATACAAGAATGAACCATACTGGCACGAGTACAAGTGATATAGAAGTCTTCTTAAAAACCTTTCATTGAATTCAAATCTATCTGGATATTGACTTATCAATTGATAAATGCAATCCAAAAATTGATGAAAAATTGGTGCAGTATATTTCAAATGTTTTTTGTGCTTAAAATGATTAGATACCTGGCTGATGTATTGTTGTGCCTGGTTAGAAGATGAGGATTTGTACTCGGAATTGTTGACAAACTTGGTTTGACTTTGTAAAAAACCACATCTTTCACTGAAACGATGACCAAATGATAGCCAATCTTTTTCAACCAAAACCATAAACCCATCCATCGTTCTGAAGTATGGATCGATACAAAGTTGAACCAATGATGTGAGTTGAGAGGTTCTATCCCAACCATCGGAGCAATGCACCAACAAATGATTGTTATTCAAATGGATGGTTTTCACTAAAATGTCAACTCCTGATAGAATGGAGGAAATGTGTTTCAACCAATTAGATTTTATCATCAGCTCCTTATTAGGAAATTGATGCATTTGTTTTGATATGTCTGCATCCTTGAGAGAGTCTGCAATCTTGAGTAAACTTTCCCTGACAACATGTATGTTATCGATGCCTAAGAAAATCTTTTTAGACATGTTTTTGTAGTTATCCATATTTTCTGTTCCAGCACCCAACGCTGTTTGGGCAATTGCATTTGTTACGGGACGAGCATCAGCTATGAGATTTCTGTCACTTTGAGACTCATTTGTTTTGAATATTTCCAGTACCAACTTCTCATCCTGAATAGATCTGGTTTGTTTGAGACCTACCAATGGTTGTGAACAACGGGTTATTGTGCATCCGTTTTTTTTATAATAATATGTCAACACAGGTAACCTTGCTTTAGATCTGTATTTTGCTGCATACTTTAGCACGTTATCTGAGATCTTCGTGGGAACCAACAATAGGGCGGGATAGGAATCGCAAAGTTGATAATCCTTATTTAATCGTGTAAGTCTCCAGTTTTTGACGCCCTGTCGTTTGAACTCATCTATAGTGTTATAAATGTTCCAACCATTGTACGGTATCTCTATCTTTAAAGGAACGTAGATGAATGCATATACGTTATTGATTGTATCCAAACAGGTCAATTTCATTATACTTTCAAAAGCATCATTGCATTGCCGAACATCAGGAAAATCAAACGCCAAGTAGGTGAAGTCTCTACACCTCACTCTCAAATTGGCTCCATCATAAAGTTTAGTCAGTTTGTGCTCTTGATTTGGTGAGTTGAGATCGATGGAATCGGAACTGATGGATTCATTAGCCGTCGATGTGTTCAGGATTGCATTGTTGTTTGTAGAATCTAAATAAAGCTGTGATGAACCTAGCCTGAACTCCAACTTTTCAATCATCGGATAACAGAGCCATAGCTCTCTTGAACCAGTAGCGACATCACCGGGCAATGGGGGTGGTAATGTAAATATCAAATGATGGGTTGTTAAATGTAGAGAGCCACTCACACAATGGCCTTTCTTCCAAAGGTGTATGTTATCTACTTTTGCTATCTTGATATACTCCATGCTTGATCATTCAGACTTTTGTCATTAAATTGACTAATCTCATGCAGTTCAAGCGGATTCAATTCAATGTGTAATGTCTACGATTCCGTGCGACTTAGTCGTGTTCTCTTTCTTTTTTTATTTTTTTTGTTTGTTTAAAAGACTGATAAAGATATATGAGAAAAGAGCTTGCTTGGATTAAGAATGAAAACCACCATATTACCCACCTCCTGGACAAAGTGATAAGTTATGCGATTGAAGCTTGTGTTACGTCATTCTTTAGCGTTGCAGTTATTTGAGTTTCTGCGAAAGATAATTAGCGCTTGGTAGGTACTGTACCTGTAGTAAGTTGTTGAGAAGCAAAAATAACAAAGCTGCCTTTCCCCAAACGACTCAACTTAATATAAACCTTTCAAACATATGTGGTATATCTGGAATCATTTCTTTTATCCCCATTATAAAGTGAGCATCTGATCATTCGAGACCTAGGGACATAGCCACAGCTAAGTAAGACTATGAGAAACCTCTATAATTTTGTCATAGATATTGCCACATCTTGTCATCTCACAACATAGACATTCCCTTTATCAAAGATTCTTCTCTGGCCCTTGAAAAGATTTGTTGTCCTGTTTTTGATTGCAGTTTCTTTTGGACCATATCAAATCATACACCATGGCTTCTATACAAGGTGTGGGGTAATAAACTCCATTATCTTTTAAACCAAGAGATGTCATTTTTGAATGCCATGTTTTTTCAACTGTGGAAAATTTGGGTTTAGTGGTGGAGGATAGGCCAAGTAGTGGTTAAGAGCTGGAGTTAGATCATTTGACATGACTTAACTTAATTGTCAACTGACGAGGCGGATTCATCATTCATCGTGCACCGTAAATCAGAATTTAAAACAAAAAAAAAAAAAAAAATGATTTTTGATGTTTTCTTGTGTAAAGTAAACAAACCTTTCGCGTCGTTTTTAGACACAAAAGCGAATTTAACAAGGTCAGCGATGAGAGTTGAGGAGTTGATCATTGATGGATTCAAGTCATATGCTACACGTACTGTGATAAGTGGGTGGGACTCTCAGTTCAATGCTATCACCGGTTTAAATGGTTCTGGTAAATCGAACATCCTTGATGCCATTTGTTTTGTTTTAGGTATCACTTCGATGGCCACAGTGAGGGCTTCCAACTTGCAAGATTTGATCTACAAGCGTGGTCAGGCTGGAGTTACAAAACTGAGTGTTACTATAGTATTTGATAATACTGACAAAGCCAAGTCACCAATAGGATTTGAGACTCACAATAAAATTAGTGTCACTCGACAGATAGCCTTGGGAGGCACCTCAAAATATCTTGTGAATGGTCATAGAGCACAACAACAGAATGTTTTACAGTTGTTTCAAAGCATTCAGCTCAACATCAACAACCCAAATTTTTTGATTATGCAGGGAAGAATCACCAAGGTTTTGAATATGAAACCTGAGGAAATTCTTTCTTTGATTGAAGAGGCGGCAGGTACGAAGATGTACGAAGACAGAAGAGAAAAAGCACAAAAGACCATGGCTAAAAAGGATGTGAAGTTGCATGAAATCAGAACTTTATTAAAAGAAGAGATTGAACCAAAGTTGGAAAAATTGAGAAGCGACAAGAAGTTTTTCATTGATTTCCAAACTACACAATCGGAATTAGAAACTTTGTCTAGGGCGGTAGCAGCACATGATTATAACAACTACATGAAGCTGTTCTCCAATCAGTCCGGCATTCTTTCTGAAAAGCAAGGTCTGTTGGATACATCGAAAGCCACAGTTGAGAGATTATATGGAGAGATTACTTCTTTACAAGACGAATTAACAATTATGAGGCAAAGGAAAGAGGAGGAATTATCTAAAGAAGGGACGGTTAAAGATTTGGAAAAGCGTGAGACTGAGATTCAAAAAGAGCTTACAAGACTCACGACAGCTCTCGAGTTACTAGAAGGAAATATAACAGAGGAGGAGTTGAATATGAATAAATTGAAGCATCAAATGGAAGAATCTAAAAAGATGTCTGATAACAGTGATTCGAGGCTTACTCATCTTGCGGATCTTCACAGTCGATCGAAACAAACATTGACAAATCTGAAGGAAGACTTAGCTAAAAAAGAGGATCTTTTATCAACTCTTTCTACGGGCCTTAGCTCTAAAGGAGCTTCAGATGGGGGTTATCAATCTCAAATTCTGGAAATGAAGTCTCAGCTTGCTAATTGCAATGTTACCATTAACAAATCTAAATTACAACAGGAGTATTTGAGGTCAGAATTGCAAAGCAATTTACCAAAACTTGACAAGGCAACGAGGGAAAATCATTCTGTTATTGAAGAATTGGATCAACGTAAACAAGAACTTGTTGAGTTGATGAAGCAAATGGATGCTTTCGGTTTCAATGCTTCTAATTTGGAAAACTTGAAAGGTGAAGAATCTAGATTACAACGTGAATACCGCCAACTGAGTAATGAGATGGAACAATTGAAAAGAAAAATCTCTAATTTAGATTTCAATTACTCCAAACCAAGTGCCAATTTTGACTCTAGATCGGTAAAGGGGGTTGCTGCCCGATTATTTTCGGTGCAAGAAAAGGATTTGGATTCTGCTCTTGCCTTAGAAGTAGCTGCTGGAGGCAAATTGTATAATGTTGTCGTTGACACCGATGATGTTGGTGCTCAGCTTTTAGAACGAGGCCAATTGCGGAGAAGAGTCACTATCATTCCATTGAATAAAGTATCTCTGAGAGTATTGGATTCCAATGTTGTTAATTTTGCAAAGGATTTGTGTCCAGGGAAGGTTGAACTTGCGTTGAACTTGGTTGGCTTTGACAAAGATGTTTCTAAAGCAATGCAATACATTTTTGGGGGGAAATTGATATGTGAAGATCCAGATACTGCAAAGCAAGTGACTTTCCACCCAAAGATCCGAGCTGCCTCTGTTACATTACAGGGAGATACTTATGATCCAAGTGGTACTCTATCTGGTGGGTCTAGAAGAAACAATGGTTCTATATTAGCAAATGTTCAACAGTACAATAAATCAGAGCTGCGATTATCACAGCTTCGAGAGCAATTGGATTTAGTTTCTGATAAATTGAAAACTGAGTTGGCGTTATCGGAAGACACTAAGTCTTTACAAAAGGAAAAGCAATTGAAGGAACATCAAATCAAAATTTTAGAAAAGACATTGCAGTCAAATCCAGCGGCAATAATTTTGCAAAAAAACAAATCTGATCAAGAACAAATTGCTGAATTGGATTCAACTTTAAAGAATCAGGAATTGATGGTGGAAAAATTACAAAGAGATATCGTACAGACCGAAAAGGATATGAAAGAATTTGGAGCCAACAAGGGCGGTAAGTTGAAAGAATTACAGAGAGAAATTGATACATTGCAACTGGAAATTCCCAAATTGGAGAAGGAAGTTGCAACTGATTTTGAAAAGTATCAATCTCTTAAAGTTGAGCAAGAACAACTTGCAAGTGACTGTTCTGGTTACCAATCATCGATAGTTGAAGGAGAGGAGAATTTGAAACGACTTAAATCTGAAAAATTGATCAATCATAACAAAGTAATTGGTTTTCAAACCCAACTTGGTGAGGTGAGAGCTCAATTAGAAGCTGAGAAATCAAGTTTGATGGGGATTGATGAAGAAATGGAAGATTTGAGTAAACTGTTAGCACAAAAAACAAAACAACATAATTCTATCAATTTGGAAATTCAAAAATTGACACATGAGTTGGAGAAATTGACTAGCGGTTACTCTGCTGTTAAGGAAAGACTTGGTAAAATTGTTGAGGAAAATGAATGGATCAGTGATGAGAAGGCTTTACAACAAGTTCTTGAGCAATACCCAAATATCAACTTAAAAGAATGTCATGAAAGAGTGCAATTATTGACGGGTAGGTATGAAGCGATGAAGAAGAAAGTCAATAGTAATATTATGAGTACGATGGATCGTGTAGAGAAGCATGAGGCTTCATTGAAGCAAATGATCAAAAAAATTGAACAAGACAAATCAAAGATTGAAGAGACGATAAATACATTGAATGATTACAAGAGAACAACATTGGTGAAGACTTGGGAGAAAGTTTCAATTGATTTTGGTAATATTTTTTCAGATTTATTACCTAATTCATTTGCTAAATTGGTACCACCTGAAGGTAAAGATGTAACTGAAGGGTTAGAAGTGAAAGTGAAATTAGGAAGTGTTTGGAAACTGAGTTTGGTTGAGTTATCTGGAGGTCAAAGATCATTGATTGCGTTGTCATTGATAATGGCATTATTACAATTTAAACCTGCTCCAATGTATATATTGGATGAAGTTGATGCGGCATTGGATTTAAGTCATACTCAAAACATTGGACATCTTATCAAGACGAGATTTAAAGGTTCTCAATTCATAGTGGTTAGTTTAAAAGAAGGCATGTTCACAAATGCGAACAGAGTATTTAGAACAAGATTTCAAGATGGTACATCGGTGGTCAGCATCTTGTGAAAAAAAAAAGAAAAGATTGGTATTGGGGGAGTAGTAAGTAGTATTGTGAAGGGTTTAATATTGAATTTTTTTTTAATTTGATTTTTATTTTTTTCAAAAGAATCATTTAAACAACTAAGCCCCAATGTAAGTAAATAAGTGTTAGTCTTACCATACTTGTTTTGTTATCTTGATCCTCTTTTTTAGTTAATATATTATGTTTAACAAATTGTTTTTAATAAAAGCTTGAATTGTTATTGTTATTGTTTTCTTTATTCAACGGAGTCAGTCAAATTCTTCTTTTTTTTTTTTTGTTACCTGCTTTCTTTCCTAATTGGGTAATTATTGTATGACTCCCCCCCCCCCTTGGTCAGAGTGAAAGCGAAGTCAATTTTGTCACAAGATCGATGCCAGTTCAATGAGTGGGATTGGATTGACAAACTGTTTGACACATAATTTGATTATTTAGTTTAATTATTGAATTGACAGATAACGATCTACATATTGCTCATCACTGATAAACGTAACATCCGATGATGATTCTGAGATATTCACTTTATATATATATATATATATATATAAGAATATATACATATACACTTCTAAACCAATAAAAGAACTGAATTTTTTTGGGAAGAGAGAAAAAATTTTCATTTCACACACAAAACAAACTCACTCACACACACACACATACACTCACTTCTCTCTATAACAAACAAACACAATTTTTCTCTCTCTTCTTCTTATGACTAATTATATACAAAAAAGAAAAAAAAAAAAAAAAAATTTATCCGTTTCTTGTCCCGCTTATGGGAATTTAAATAAATAAAAAAAAAACACTCACCTTTTGTATTATTTTTCAATTTCAATCTTTTGTGTAATCTCTTGATTTGATTCCCTTAATCAGTTTCATTATATATATATAATAATATCATCAACAATGGCTACCGAGGCAGAATATACACGTGCTCATAATGAGTTTAGAAGTGATACTTTCACGGTTCCAACAAGAAAGATGGTTGAATCGGCACTGATTGCCACATTTGGTGATTCAGTTTACGAAGAAGATGCTGATACTTTAGCTCTTGAACAAAAAGTAGCTGAGATGGCTGGTAAGGAAGCTGGTTTATTTTGTGTTTCAGGTACTTTATCAAATCAAATTGGTCTTAGAGCTAATTTACATCAACCACCTCATAGTATACTATGTGATTATAGAGGACATGTTTATTCACATGAAGCTGGTGGTTTAGCTACATTATCACAAGCCATGGTAACTGCAGTTCATCCAGCTAATGGCATACATATCACTTTGGAAGACGTTATCGATAATTTCATACCTGATGATGGAGACATCCATGTGGCTCCAACTAAAGTCATCTCATTGGAAAACACTTTACATGGTTTATTATTCCCATTAGATGAAATCAAGAGAATCTCAGCTTGGTGTAAAGAACATGACGTTAAATTACATCTTGATGGTGCAAGACTTTGGAATGCCTCTGCCGAGACTGGAATCTCTATCAAGGAATATTGCTCATATTTTGATTCAGTATCATTATGTTTATCTAAATCATTGGGAGCTCCAATGGGATCTGTCTTAGTTGGTGACAAAAATTTTATTTTAAAATCTAATCATTTTAAAAAACAAAACGGTGGTGGTATAAGGCAATCTGGTATGATGGCCAGAATGGCTTCCATCGCTGTTGATGAAAATTTCTCAAAGATTAAGGCTTCCCATGAAATGGCTAAGGAATTGGGAGAATTTTGTTTAAAAAACAAAATAGCATTAGAATGTCCAGTTCATACCAATTTTGTCTTCTTAGACATGAAAAAACTGAAAATGAATGCCGATGTATTGGTAGCTAATGGTAAAAAATACAATGTCAAACTTATGGGATCAAGAATCTCATTCCATTTCCAAACTTCAAGAGAAAGTCTTGAAAATGTTAAAAAAGCCATCTATGACACTTATTTGTACTCTTTAGAACATCCATTCGAGCCACAAGGACCTCCAAGAATTTACAACGCCAACACTCGTTAGAAAGGTTGTGATTGATAATGTTTCATTGGGATTTCTCTGTTTACATAAGAGCATCTTTTTTTTGGTTTTTAATATGTATATCAAACTAATAATAATACAGGTTTTTTTCAACACATATTTCGGAATTAAATCTTACAATATGGTTACGTAGTTGCACACATTCACTCGATCTCATAAAAACATTCAATCCAATATCAAACATATCTAATTGAATTTAATTAAGTCCTATACCCCCCCCAAAAGAAAAAAAAAAAAAACACAAAAAAGCTTCAAAAATTAACAAAAATATGCCTAAAGAAAACACAAACAGAGAAGAGAAAAAATTAAGCAAAAAAAAAAAAAAAATCGCGAGAAAAAAAAGAGAGAGAGACGTAAAGAGGAAAGAATCATCATCATCATCATCATAGTCATTGTCATAATTTCAAGGAGACAAAGTCAATTCAAACTGACTGATACACCTATTTCTCTGCAATCTGAGGGTCGTATCCATATAGCAGTCTAGGTGCATCAAGTGACATCACTCCATCATTAGCATATCTCCATCTCAGTTCAAAGGATTTCCTCCCATCACCCTTTGATAGAAGAAGATGATGATACTTACTGTAGTTTTATGCTCACTTGCACTTGGGTGGTTGGTGATCCGACTATGGAGCTTGTTATCGATACCCATAGACGAAGCCATCAAGATTCTCAACATCACTGTTCCGAAGTCACCGGTGGTTTCAATAGATTGTGTCACTGCAGATTCGGTGGGACTTTATTGGGAATCATCTAATGGTAACATTGGTAAAGCATCGATGAACAACAACAACACTACCGGGGGCGGTGGTCCACTGGAAGATACAACAGCACTGGCGCTGGGGAATCTCTCAGCGATAAGCCATTACATTGTTTACCTTAATGGGATAGAGTTGGTGAAGATTCCTGGAACTGAAAGTTCTGTAGTTTTGACAAGTTTAGCGCCAAACTCTCATTATCAAGTTGATTTGGTTGCCTTTAACAATTTGAATTTCAGATCAAGATCTTCTTCTGTATATGTGAGAACAAGTGACAAGGGGAATAGTGATATCGAAACAAAATTATTGAGCATTGCAGATGATTCCACTCGAGTTCTTCCATGTGATCCTAAACTTTTATACGAGGATAACGTTGATGAAAAATTGAGACAACAGATACAACCTGTTCAGAATGGAGGTCGTTCTAGATCAAGTACTCTTGAAAATGCTAGCATAATATCCTTGCAAAGTTTGACCTTTCCAACACCAAGTGAGATTACAAATATCGAAGATTTGAAATTCCATTTGGAAAGAGCACAAGAAGATTTGAGAAATACCATGATTCAACAAAATAGAGTATTGGCAGATTTTAATGAACAAGAAAAAGGTTACAAATCAACTCTTGTAGATTTGAACGAGAGAATGAAAATTGAAGACAAAAATAGAGCTGCTTCAAAACTGGAACTGTCCTATTTGGAAGATGCCAAATTAAAACTTCGAGGAAGAATCGATAAACTGAAACAAAATTTAACCGCAAAAAAATTGGAAATTGATAAAAAAGAGTTACAAATAGCACAGTTTGATAATATCTTGAATGATAAACAAGAAAATTGTGACACACTAATAATGAACCAAGAAGATGAATTTAAAGGATATGAAAATGATATTCAAAGAATACGACAAGAAACAACTAATTTACTTTTACAAAATCAAAATTTAGAAGATACAGTAAAATCTGAGACAGTCATTAGGAAGAAACTCGAGTCACTAAAGACCAAGTTGGTTCCTATATTTGTAGCTTTAGGAAAGGCAACTAACTCAGAGGGAGATTTAGAGAAAGAAGGTATTGCTGCACTTGCCGAATTAAAACTTGAGCATGCAGAGTGGTATCAAACTATCAAAAATCTTATCGATACCACGTCACAGGATAGAGCCCAAGGAATCGCACAGAAACTGAAAATTGAAAGCAAGTTGGAGCAACATAAAAGACAAATACTTATGCTCAAAGAAGAAACTATTGCATTAAAAGCTGCCAAAAAGGAAAACTCAACATCATTATTACGGAACACTTACATCAGCAATGATAGTGCCTCTTCAATTTCAAATTTGAACTTGATCGCCCTGTTGTCCCAACCTGCAAGAAGCTTGGGTCATCAACAGTCAATTCCAAGCTTAAGTGATCATATAAATCACACATCTCAACAGATGAACGTTCCTGCAACTTGGGGATTTAGTCATAGTAGGATTCCTTCTCAAAATACTTCTTTAGAAGTGAACAATCAATTTGATAATTCAACAGATTTGCAAGAAAGTAATTTTCTGCTGCCCATGCTTCCAAACGAATTGCTTGAAGATGATGGTGAAAACTTTTTCAAGAAAATTGCTAGTACTACACTGATGAATCGTGTGGACACATTTTACAGCACAAATTCAAATACAGCAAATCCATTTGGCGGTTTGCAAGACAATTCAGTACCGGATTATCACGGTATTGATCAATTGCCCTTCACAACCAATTCGGTGCGTTATGACAATCCACTTGATAATAACTCGTTGAATCTTTCAGGACATGGCTCAAATGGAAACAATACACCAAATTACCCGCTAGCGGTATCTCCACCAGTCAGCTCCAATACCCATATCAGTAATACTAATACTGCAAATATGGTTGGAACTTCCTTTGGTGCTCTCAATTCAAATGATAGCTTTCTTCAGATTGCATCCCCGCCGTCAGACAATGATTATCTGTCTCTTTCTGGCTCGGTTTTCGCCAATGGTCAAGAGCCAAAGCAACCACCTCATCCTTCTGCGTTTTCTGCTAGAAGGCTTTCCAAGACTTTTAATTTTTTAAAATCGAGCGAACAAAATAACAACAGCATTTCATCAACGTTACCTTCTGCTTCACATAACACATCAATAAATACCTCAAGGTTTTTCAGTTGGAAAAAACCATCCAAAAGCACTGACGAACAATTTCAACCTTCTTTTGCTCAAATTAATTCGCTAGGCACTGGAATGGATGCTCTAGCAGCTGCTAACTTATCAAGGGAGAGAAGTGGAAGCTTCAATAGTCATAACAGTAGCAGCATTTGGAACAATTACTCCAACAGTGCAACCAATTATCATAGGTTTCTTGATAATCCCCTGAGTCAACGTCCAAGTTTTGAACTGATGACCACTTCTTCTCCTAGAAGTAACGGGTCTCTTGAACTGACCACTTCACCTTTAAACATCCCAGGGATGTTGAACTTTGATGCACCTCAACCGAGTGACGGTATGCTCGATACGAGCCATTCTTCATTCTTGATGGATAGTAATTCTGACCCACAATTCAGAAAACTTCCAACTAGAAGCTCAACTTCAAATTTAACAAGAGAGAATTCCAATTTATCAAATGCATCATCAACACAGCAACATGAGCCACCGTCATCACCTTCTTATTTCAAGAAGATATTCGCTGGTACATCTCCAGTGAAACATGAAAAAAATTCGTCGATAAATTCCAATGCGATAAGTATGTCTGGCGAATCAGAAGCTGGAGAGACAAGTCACAGCAGCTCTGGGAGGAATAAGATTTTCAAACTCAACAGGAAAAATTCAGTTGGAACTGTAAATTCTTCAAGTCCTTCATTCAGTAATGGTGGAGCCAGCTCAATATCTAGTCCGAATTATTTAAGCAGTAGTGTGGGAAGTAATGCTAGTGGTATACCACTGCAACAACCAACTGTCAGTACATCAACTTCAAGTTCAACTTCGAAAAAACTTAAAAATCTTATATTTCCAAAGAGGAAAGGGCATGATGATGAAATTAAAACGGATACAGAGGATACCATAGAGGAGGCTAGTGATGAATCTTCACTGAAGGAGTAATCTGTTAGCATATCAACTTTCAGTTACAATTTTGAAGAACTCCAAAAAAATCTTATGTTTTCTCTTTCATGATGATATTCAAAACAGATACAGGGAGGATACTATCGAGGAGACTAGCGAAGAATCTTCACTGAAGGAGTAACCTGTTAGCATATCAACTTTCAGTTACAATTTTGAAGAAACTCCAAAAAAATCTTATATTTCCTCTTTCATGATGATGATAATCAAGACAGATACAGAGGATACTATCGAAGAGACTAGCGATGAATCTTCACTGAAGGAGAAAACCTCGCAGTTATGTGTAATTCTATTTATTACTCACACAATTTGAATTTGAATTGAATCGAGTAGCGCTTTATCTTTGAAATAAACCTCATCGTGTAGCTTCCAGTCCAGTTGCGTTCGTCATGAAGGATGATTGCATGAATTTTTTTTTTTTTTGTGAAAACGTTATACAGGTTCGTGACAACAACATCAATTATGGAACTTAGTTGTTGCGAAGATCAATTGATGAATATATAATTAGTTGTAGGGGATTTCGAATAAGGTTGTCTAAAAAGAATTGAAGTGAAAAAAAAAAAAAAAAAAAATTAAAAAACCCCCCATTTTGATACGGAACACAAATCGATGAAGTTTTAATATGCAGAATGTATTCATTCAAGGGTTAGGATCAAAATTTGCTAAGATGTTATCCTTGTCACTGGACTTTGCCACCAGTGCTTGCTTTATTTCTTGAAAATCATCAACTCCTGTCCAATCCACAATAATTTTTCTCTCTCTACTTAAATCTGCATTTTTGTAAATACCTTTCTTTTCCAGTACCCATTCTTCAGATACATCTTCGAATCCTTCTTTCCAAAACTTGTTATAAGTTTCTTTCAATTTTTCCTCTTGTTTTTGTCTTTCTTCTTCTTGTGCCATCCATTCCATATGTTTCAAATCATCCGATGAAGGTTCATATATATGCCATATGACATAATGTGGTAATCCAACAACTGAATAACCCATTCTTTTACAAAGCTTACCAAATGCCTCCGTCTCTGCATGTTTTTCAAATGAGAAAGCAGTGAAATGGGCTCCTGTCTTGAAAACGTTGGCCTTGGCAAGAAGTGAAACACCTCCTATTCCATCTAAATTCATCTCCACTTCTGGATCACCGTATGGATCTCTCAAGTATGCCAAATGAGGTCTCCATGTTGCATACTCGACATAACCTTCCACAATAACTGCATCCTCATCTAAAGTGTTAGCCAATTGTAATCCACCATCACTTTCCTGCCAAGAATTCAAATCATAAGGTTGCTGGTTCCCTAACCAATCTGGTAAAGGTCTCCAAACGTTTGGAACTATAACATCTTTATCATGATGCATCAAATCTTCGATGATTGTTGCAGGTATGGTCTCGACATCGACATCTCTCCAATATACCCAAGAGTGGTAAGGTTTTATCGCCACTGAACTAAGCCAATTTCTTGCTCTTGCCATTAATTTTCTTCTTGGTCCTTGCAGAGCAAAACCGTGACGGTCACTAAAACCTTGACCAATTACTTGACCAAAATCCTTGTCAAAGATCTCAATCTCGCCGAATGGAATCTTTGGATCCTTGGACGATTGAATCTCTTTCAAATTTTTGGTCAACTCACCCATAGTGTCATCTGAAGAATCAGAGACAAGAAATGCCAAGTCTATCAAGTGATGTGGATATGTCAAGTTCTTCATATGACCAAAGAACATTGGTAAATGAGCAGCTGCATCTCTTAACGGAACACAAAATATCACTCTCTCTTCATTTTGCCAACCATTGGCAGATCCTTGAAACTCACGCAAGTCATAAAAGTTGGTATTGCTTGTCTTGTCGAATTCAGGGGTATAAATATCAGGTGTTAACGATTTCACTATCAACAAAATTGACGCCAAAATCGTCACCATCGACAAAAAAAATCTGTATCGTTGCAATTGCAAAATCATCTTGGATCCTAAAAAACTCATTTTAGGTTGCGGCGAAAACGGCTTCATCGGTATTATCTGAATATCTTGGCTAGATCTCATGCTCATGAGTAATGAGGTTTTATTTGTTTGTTGCTCGATGGAAAGCGTTTCTCTTGATAATCAATATGAAGCAGTTTTTTTTGTTTTGATTTCTAAAAATTTCTGGAGACTCAACTGGCAATAGTATCTCGAAAAAAGAAATACAATTCCTCAAGTAGAACAAGATGAAGTTTATGTTTGTGTAACTCAGAGCACAGTTAGATTATGATTGGAGATCCCGTTCAGTGTCTCTGTTTGTCTCACTCTCACCAATTTAAAGATATTATTACTTCCCACGGATGAAACTTGACGCAAAAAAATTTTATTTGTTTTTGTTTTTTTATTTATTTATTTTTCGGTTTTTTTCTATATTTTTAGAATACACGAAAAATCTCATATTCATATTGACAAGTTTTGTTTTTACAAAGAAGAAAAGGGGATACTTGGAAGTCTGAGAAATTGTCTCGTTTTTATATTTCTAAGCAAATAATACGAAAAGCCACAGACTTTCAACTATTACTCAAATAAAGAGTCTATTTGAATTTTTCTCTTTTTTAACTCGATGCTCCTAACACCTTAATCAGATGAATAACTCACTGTTTGAAAATACTCGCTTTTCTATCTTGTTAGAGACCACCCTTGACGATGACTTGATTGGAGGTGGAATTTTCTTCGTTCTTATTTTGAAATCCTCAATTTTTCGAGGTTCATCATTGTTCAAATTCTTTGGTAAACGCCTCTTAGGTCCCTTAGATCTTGACTTTGTCAAATGTATCAACTTTGTAGATTCACCCAATTCCGACGAATCAAACGTCTTAGGTCTTGCTAATACTGCAGTTGGGAGAGGAGCATCTGGATCAGTGAACGGTGTGCGCACCATTGTCATTGTCTCTGTATGAGTTCTTCTAAGACCAACCATCAACGAGCTATTCTTTGCTGTTGTTGGTGCCGGTATTGATTGTCTCATATTCTGAGATCTTTTAAACTCATCCATGGATTTCTTCAAAACGTCAAGATTTTTTTGTTCAAAATTCTTCTTTGGTTGATTAGTCCTCATGGGGCTGGTATCATTTCTCTTCAAAGATATTAACTTCCGTTGCAGTTCAAATACCTCGATCTCAGGCTTCTTCAATGGGACGGCCGGATTTAATTTAGCTGCTTGTTTCAATGCCTCAGGTTTCTCGGATTCAGGTTTGGTAACCAAAGTCGACGGTTTCAACTTTAATAATTTCTTCATGGCCTCAGGTTTCTCGGATTCAGGTTTGGGAACCAAAGTCGACGATTTCAACTTCAATAATTTCTTCATGGCCTCAGGTTCCTCAGATTCAGATTTGGGAACCAAAGTCGACGGCTTCAACTTCAATAATGTCTTCATGGCTTCAGGTTTCTCATTAGAAACTTTTCTCTTCGGCACCACAGGCTTTGAGGGTTTGACATTCGATAGCGCTTCCCCTTTTGGCGCTTCAATCTTTGAAGATGTAGCGTTTATGTCGGAGCCTTTTACTGTTGGTTTCAATTGTAAAATTTTAGTTGGTATTTCCTGATTATCAACTTTTCCAAAGTTGATGGGGTTCAACGATAGATCATCCATTGTATTTCTGATGTCTCTCAATTTATCGATGTGTCCTTTCAGTGCAGCAGATTTGGTACCCAATGAGTTGGGTTTGTCTGGAACCAAGGGTTTCATCTTGATCGGACCTCCAGGAGATGATAGCATCTGTCTTGTTGGGCTGCCATGGCTCAATGCACTATCTAGCCAGGATCCCCTGTGTGATGATGGCACCACGGGGCTTTTAGAAGGAGACTCAACACCTGTAATTTCTTCTGTTTCGCCGCTAAGCTCACCGTTGTTCTCACCGCGTGGAGCTGACACCACCATTTTGCTGCCAGTTGCAGATAACAACTTCGCTCTCTCTTTCAAATCGGGAGTCCTTTCTCCCAATGATGAGTCCACTGTGGATTTCATCAATTGTGGTGCTCTTGCTGCCGCTGTTGCAGATACAACTGCGATGGGGTTGGGTCTTGGGATATACATACCCTTCGATTGTGGGGATTTATGTGAAATGCTGTCGAAATAACTCATCTTCTTCTTTGGGGGAAGAGGCTTGGCTTTCAAGGTACCCTTTCTCTCGGGTAATGTCGGAGGAGTTTTAGCCTCCTCCTCCTCCTTCTCTCTCATTTCCTCCTTTTTTCGCCTTGAAGGTAATGCTGGAGCATTCTCCTCTTCTATTTTTCTTCTAGCTGGTAATGGTGGTGCATCTTCTTTCCGCGTTGGTAGTGGAGGTTTGTCCTCTTCATCTGAAGAGTCCAAAGATATTATAACCGAGTCTTGTGGTATTGGTGATTTCCTTTGACTTGTTGCAATTCGTTTTCTGGATTGAAGTCTTTGAAGCGTTCTGTCGACGTCCAGGGTATCTTTATACCTGAGAGGGGTGGGACTGGAGCTTGAGATCTTCTTTAGTTGCAATACTCGTTGCAGTTGTGGAGAAGAAGTAGATGATGATGTAGAAGAAATTGAGCTTTTATGGGTATCTAATTGTGATGGCTCTCTAGCTATCGGACGTGCGATTTTGATATCAACACCTCGTTCAGTTTCGTCACCACTGTCTTCAAGTGATTGCTGCATGTGTCTGCTTGTTGGTGTTATCTTCGTATTGGTGCCATACTTTTTCTTTTTCAATGCAACTTCCTCTTGTAATTTTCGTCTTCTCTGATCATCTTCAAATTTCCGTCTTTCATCAAGCTCTTTAACTCTATCAAGAAAGTCTTCAACGTTTCCGTCACTGATGGTCGTGGTCATAGTCAGTACAGTTGAGCATATGATTAATAGTCCTGCCTCCTTTAGAGCAAACAGTCGCGGTCCTTGAGTAGTGGCTTGCGGAGATTATACAGACAGACCGAAATATGATCAATTGTTTCACTCTTTGACTGTAATCTTTTTTTTTTTGCACTGTTTTGTTGTTTTTTTTTCCTTTCAAATTGAAGATCTCTGTTAACCTGAAAAGAGTAGCAGTGATGGGCTTACTCCCACGCCATATGCGTAAGCGTTTCTCTAGCAGTATCAGATTCGTATGCTCATAGACCTTGTTTGAAGCTTGGCTTAATCTTGTAGAAGTAAAGCAAGGTTTCCATCAACTGAACGTATAACCAATATTGAAAGGCTCAAATAAATAATAATATTTCAAGCAATTGAGCTTAAAAAAAGTCGATTTCAAAAACTTGAAATAAAATTGGATATCTCTTCCGCCCAAAGTGAATAAAGTCACTACTTCATGACAATGCGTTCTGTGAGTGTCTTTGCCTCCAGTGCAAGCTGCCAAGCCATGTATCTAAGATTGAAAAGTCACCCAATCAAGAGTTGTGACGAAGTCCCAAATAACGAAAAGCGGCAGTCCCTTGATTTTGACCCCCATTAAGTTTATTGTTGAAATAACAATTGAAAATGATCAGTGTTCTTGTAACACTGCACGTCCCAGAACTAAGCATTTTCGAAATGTGTCGACAAGACCTTATCTCTCACAAGACTATTATACCCAATTGAATAAATATTCAAATATTAGTGTAAAAATAAGATATATATTTAAAATAATCTGCTGCCCCGAACTGATTGGTAGAGATGGCACTATATACAGATAATCTCAGAGAATTTAGCTTGCCTGACCACAAAATTACTTACAGTGTGTTTTAGAGATAGTATTGAGTGATCGACGTTTTCAATTATATCTTCATTGAAATTGAGATGGTAACTACACTTCAGATTTAAGTCAAAAGTGTCTCAACATAATCCCCTTTTCTTGAACTTTTTTTTATTATTGCCCTGGAGGAATTGCCTTCTTCCAGATGTCAATAATGACATGAGCTGTAGTTGGTTGTAAGAGATGTGATAGTGTTGTTTACAAGATATACAACGACTGATGACATCTAATTATCATCAGAACCTTTTGTTTTCGATCGAATGATAATTGAACAGGGCATTCGATCAGCTTTCGTTCGATATCAAAATAGACAGTGTCAGCGTTAATGATCAAGGATTTTGTGTCGTCAAACTTTTATGCATTATATTGAAAAAAGCAGAAGGATCAAATTCTTATCAAAAAGTACGGTCACACAACTCAGTAATCTCTCTGTGCATTTGTAGTATTTGTTTGTGCACAGCATTACCACAAATGTCTATTTCTGGATATTCATTTAAACTTGGAATTTAAAAACTTTGAATGATTCATCATCTGTAGTTTATCATTCACAAACGAGAAATAAAAAACCATTAGAAATAGGAAAAAGGAAAACAATCACAATTAACTATATTAGTCAAAATATTGAAATAGAATTGGTTGACGCGTAACTCGAAAAGGAAACTAAATGACAAGCAAATAGTACTGCCCTTCGATGGAGTTGGGTGCGAAGGAATGACAACAAAGAAAGAGAGAGAAAGAAAGCTTTAAATTGAAAGGTTTTATTATGCGTTCTGATACCAAATCATCAACCATTTTGCATCTCCGCGCTATAATTTTTTTATATATAAATTTTTTTTTTACATAATGATTGATGTATGTATGTGACAGCAGTGCCTTCAACTGTCTGTTGGGTATGTGCGGTACCGTGTCGGATAAGCGTCCACTTTGGGGTGAGGTATGAGGTATTTGTTTCAATTGAGTTGTGGCCAGGAACCAGAGAAGCAAAATATATGATAGAGGTAGTAAGTAGTAGAATGAGTTGATCGATCCAAATGCTCACACACTCTCTTTTTATGGCATCTAAATTGAATAAATTCGGAAAAATCTTTTTGCCCTTTTTTAAATATCATTTATCCTGGGGGCAACCAGTTGAAGTTGATCTGCCCCTTCTCCCCCAAAGTTGATCAAATAAGAGAAGTCGTACACCGTCTGCGGTATGACTTGAAAGTATATTAATTAAACAAATTGACCCAATTTCTCGCGAGCATAAAGTAATAACTACTTCAAAATCAACTGAGATACACAAATTTTTCTTCAGCTTGAAGCCATCATTACAAACATCTTATCTTCTTCATCTTGAATTTACGCGTTAATCTTCACTCCTATTTTGCTTGTGGCCTCTTCATTTTGATTTTTTTCAGAACAATCCTCTCATTTCCGGATCTGCACCCTTTTCTTTTCTTCTTTTGCGAGATATTTTAAAAGTGATGGGATTTTGAACAAGAGAGGCACACCACACACACACACACATACACACACTTACATACATACAGACGATGCAATCAATTGGAAATTTGGCAATTTAAAAGATGTCTGATTATATAAATGGAACTCGATTTCTCCTTTCAATATACTTTAATCAAATCTTTTTTTACTTCTAGTATCTATTTGATATGGTAATAATATAAAAAATTGTGCAATACTTGTTTGGAAATTTAAATAGTTTTGAATCATCATTATCATAACATAATTTAAAGAGATGTCACACAATTCGATACATTCATCAATTAATGAAAATTTTGGGTTCAACTCACATACCCCAGTTGCCTATGACCCAGAAAATAATGAAGATGCTATGTCTGAAGTATCTCAAACGATGTCTGATGCCGTCTCCAGGGTACAATCGTTGAAAATGCTGAGGACAGAGACTGCAAAGTCATTAAAGGATATGGGAATGAGCGATCAAGTACCCCCATTGGATCCTAATAGACCACAAAATATTGAGAATCCAATTTTCCCAGAGGAATATCAAATTGAAACTACAACAGGTTTAGTTCCAGTGAAAACTTTGAGAGAGATGGGTAGAACACCCACAAATATTTCTCAAATTAGAACTAGAACTAGAAACAATACCAATCATGGTTCAGATTCAGAATCTTATTCATCAGGTTTGGAAAAAAAAGAAGAAGGTGGTGGAGAAAATGCAGAATCTGGCTCCACCGCCGGTTCTCAAAATTATGATCCAGATATCACTTTTGTCACTTTCTTAGTTGATGATCCTGAAAACCCACATAATTGGCCATCATGGTTAAGATGGGTTTATACAATCACTTTGTCATGTGTGGTGATATCTGTTGCCTATGGTTCATCATGTGTCACCGGTTGCTTGGGTCTTATAGAGGACAAATATAACGTTTCTCAAGAAGTTGCCATCTTGACATGTTCATTGATGGTGCTCGGTTTCTCTATTGGTCCTTTGATTTGGTCACCAATGTCTGAGGTTGTTGGTAGAAGACCGGCATATTTTGTCAGTTTACTGTTGTATGTTATCTTTAACATTCCTTGTGCTGTTGCACCAAACATTGGTACCGTTTTAGTTTGTCGTTTCTTGTGTGGTGTTTTTGCATCTTCTGGTTTGTGTTTGGTTGCTGGTTCAATTGCTGATATGTTCCCAACAAGAACTAGAGGTAAAGCAATTGCTTATTTCGCTGCACTGCCTTATGCCGGTCCAGTCTTTGGTCCTTTGGTTACTGGGTTTATCAACATTGGATCAGGCAGATTGGACTTGGTATTTTGGGTTAATATGGCCTTTGCCGGTGTCATGTGGATATTGGCAAGTCTGATTCCCGAAACTTATGCTCCGGTTATCTTGAAGAGAAGAGCTGCTAGATTGAGAAAGGAAACTGGAAACGACAAATTAATGACTGAACAAGAGGTGAACAAGATGGGTTTCAAAGAGATGGTCGAAACAGTGTTGTATCGTCCAATTATGTTTGTTGTCACTGAACCTGTTTTAGATTTGATGTGCTTTTATGTTTGTTTGATTTACTCCTTGTTATATGCATTCTTCACTGCTTATCCTGTTATCTTTGGTGAATTATACGGTTACAACGATATGTACATTGGTATGATGTTGATTCCAATCATCATTGGTGCTATCTTTGCATTGGTAACCACCCCAGTGCTTGAGAATTACTACGTCAAAATGACTGATAGAAGACAACCAACCCCTGAGGACAGATTGATTGGTGCTATGATTGGTGCACCTTTCCCAGTCATTGCCTTGTTTATCTTGGGTGCCACTTCAGAGAAACATGTCATCTGGGTTGGTCCTGCCTCATCCGGTTTGGCATTTGGTTATGGAATGGTTTTGATTTATTATTCCGTCAATAATTATATCATTGATGTTTACTCGAAGTACTCTGCATCAGCTATGGCCACTAAAGTCTTTTTAAGATCTGCTGGTGGTGCTGCTTTCCCATTGTTCACCACTCAAATGTATCACAGATTAGGATTACATTGGGCTAGTTGGTTATTAGCCTTTATCTCATTGGCCATGGTTGCAATTCCTTTCAGTTTTTATAGGTATGGTGCCTTTTTGAGAGGTAAACTTTCCAAGCTGAATTACAGTGAATTAGAACCAGCAGAGTGATTCTAATGACTTCTGTTATTTTAGCAAATGCATTAATTAATTTCGTTTTTTACGTCTCCCAAATCTCTCACAATTTAAAGAGAGAGTCCTTTATGGTGTCATTTTTAATAAATTTTTATATATACCGCCTAATATTCAAATTGTAGTTGTTAGCATAATACAACATCAGTTATAACCACTATTGCGAAAGAAGATTCAATCATATATTCTCTTAATTGAATCGAGCTCAACAAATTATGAATTCGCAGCCTCAAGAGCTAGCTGGTTTTACTTGCATTACACTCTATGACTTCATAATATGAAATATTCTATCAAGATACTTCAAATACTAAAAATAACAGCACCTTAACGATCACAAGATAATTCATTTATTAAAGCTCATCAAACCGTTGTTATCATTGATTCACTGAAAAATTCGCTTATCAGCATCTAACAAACTCAAGTGACGAAGAACTCAACAATGTCACGTGATGTTGCTCCTCTTTTGTGTTTTTTTTTTCTTCGCTCTTCTTACATTGACACTAAGCTTCATATACAAACTCTGTCTCTGGCAGTGAATGATATAATAGGGATCAGAGAGAGATAGCAATGTGTGATAAATGATGGTGGATAGACCCGTTAATAATAGGGTCCCTACATATAGATCATGCAAGTGTATTGTTCGCCGCTATGTGAGTTTGACACAGTTCTGATTTTCCCGCTCCCTTCAAGTGGGGTTAGTTAATCAAAGTGGGGTTGACCTACTTTTTAAACTTTTTGTGGAAAGAAACAATCTTGCGGCATGAGTCCTATTTTGATTGACAGATAGTTCTGCAGATGCAATCTGATAGGTATCCCTTTCATCTTATACTTCTTAAAGATCCTCGATGAGTACAACACTTCAAGGTCTAATACAATAAATCTCTTAGTAAAAACTAACACCACCACACACCACAATAATGATGAAGCCCTAATTGGAACAAAAATAGGTTGACCAGCACGACCTTTTTTGGTGTGTCTGTTTGCCTTCTGTTTTGGGCTATGTTGCTTTTCAATCAACACACGCTGCAAATCAAAGTGATGTGGCATGAACAACCTCATACTTAACGCTCCCGTTTTGGGTCTTAATTACCTTATCCGCTTTTTGCCTATTGTAGAATAAAGCAAACACAAATATTTTAATTCTTCCTCTAAAGGATAGAGAAAGCCGGATTCGCACTTTATGCCCACCGCATGACACTCTTTTCTTTTTTGTTGCTGAAGAGAAAGAAAAAAAAAAAAAAGAAAGGAAAGAAATATGGGAACAACACATACCAAGACTAGTTGGTCATTGGACTGACTGGAAGTTTCTCCATGGCTGGCCCACAACTAAAGCAATGCTATTGCTACATCGATTACTGGTGGAAATACATAGCGTGAATTGCTTATTCTAAAAAAATTTCACACATTATCACCCATGTTCGATGGACTTAAGTAGTTGAATAATTTTCTTTGTATGTATATCTATCTATAAATATATTATTTGGCGTGGGTCCACAAGCACACAACCCAATTTACAATCTACTTACGTTACCCAACCAAAAAAGAAAGAAGAAAAAAAACACATCGCACACCACAAACACCTTTCGTATCCGAACTTGACCTTTCAAAGATAGGACATAAGCCCCTTCAACAAAAAAATAAAAAAAAGCTTTTGCCGTTTCCATTAGTGAAGTTTTCAGAATACGCTTTTCACTAATCGGATGGATGGGACAAACAAATTAATTAATCAAAAAATGCACAGGTTATAATGGATTTCACGGACTACCAAAGAGAAAAAGGTAAAAAAGAAAATTCATAGGAGTATATCTATCTAATTACTCTCAATACGAACATAATTGGTACAACGCAGTCTTTGATCTCTCTCTGTTGTCTAGCATCACAGATTCTGTACTCAATCTCTTCAAAATACCATAGAATCCTAATCTGTGTAATTCCATAGCTCTTTCATTCGCGTGCATCAATTCAACACCATTAGATTGCGCCGCGGTGGAGGTACTCGCTTTCCCATCAAAACTGGACTCTATCATCATCTGATCAGGGTCGACACCTTCATCATCATCATCATTAGCCTCATCCTCCTCCTCTTCCTCATTCTCAGAGCTGGAGGTGTCATCCTTCCATGTCAAATTGATTAATATCCAAATGCAAGGTGAAATGATCTTGCTTTCAGAGATTTGTCTGTCATCTAGAAGTGAATAAATGATGAGCAACAAATTTGTATTACTTGCAATCATTGAACGATTCTTCTCATTAGATGCCAGTAAATGTACTAACGTGAAGCAAATATTGGACGTCAAATCTACATCCACCATTGGATCAGATAATATTAACCTTTTTGTCAAAAATGCTAAGAAGTCAGTATCGTTGTGTAATTTGGCTGCTGGAGAATTCGGAAACCCTTTTAATACTCTTCGAGAATGTACAGCTGAGCAAGAGCATAAGTTTCGAAGAATGCTAAAACATCTTTCTTGAACTCTGATGTTACTATCATAACACAACTCAAAAATCTTATCCATCGAAATCAGGTTGATTAGCTCATCTTTGCTCTTGTTGTCAGTGAAACCAGACAAGTAATTCCCAACAAGAGTCAATGAGTAAATCCTCAAAAGATCATGTGTTGAATTCGTGATAAAATTCGAAATCAATGGCCCAATGTCATTTTTCAAGACATCTTCTTTCAATGAGGAAAAATCCAATATAAAATTGGAGATGATCCCCAATATCACAGATTTTAATACAACTTCAGTTTCCTTCAATGATTCGTTATCTGTATTCAGCTCTGGAAATTTCAACAAATCTACTAGTAAATTTGTAATTTTCAAGTCCAACAAGTATGTTCTCAAGAGAGAAACAGATCTCGATAAAGATCTAATGAAGTAACAAGCAGATAATGTGATATTATTGGACAACTCGAATACGAGATCAGAGTTTTTAGGTTTGGCATTCAATTGAGAAGCCCTCTCCAAATCTTTCAATATTTGAGCATGAGTAGACAAGATGTCCACCAAGATCAGCGACAAATCATGTTTGACAATTTCCTCTCGGTAGTTTTCACGAAACGAACATATACCACTCAAAATTAAGAAACAATCACTTACCTTATTCAAAGTGTCTTCGCTCTTGAATTTTGTGTTGAGACTATAACTATGTATTATAATATCACAAACCTCATCTATGATCTTGCAATTTGCCAAATAATCAATCAATATGTCATCCTCTTTGCATAATATAGACAAAAGATATAAAGGAGTCATTTCATGCTTGATTCTATAATTAGACACGCTTGCAAACTCTTCGTACTTGAAATTCCTCGTGTGATGTACTAAATTTATCAAAGGAGGTACCAATTTTTTATAATTGACATTTTTAACATCACCTTGCAAATGATATTTGGCGTATAAAGTAAGAACATTCAAAGCAGCTAATCTGATATTCATACTTTCGTTCGTTAAAAATGCAGTCAAACAAAAATACAAAGGCTTCGGGAGTTTGAATTTAATCTTAACGTCTGGAATGATATGCGCCAAAGAATACAACAATGGAGAAACCTCGTTAGGTATAATCGCTTTTGGTGGACTCGTTGGTAGATATTGGTCAACAAAGCAATTGTCATAATTGATAAAAGTCGGCTGAAATGAATTATCCCTCGCAATGTGGCGAAACACTGGTTTCAAAAGCACAGCCAATTGAGAGAGTACCGGAGCCAAAAGCGGTGTTAACAATGGTCTGGGAAGGTAGGGTATCAAGATACAAGCACTGAAAACAAGTGATGGGTTCTTTCTCAATTGCATTATGATCTTCATCAAAAGCCTTATCAAATCTTGCCCGATCATCGTATTTAAATCGAGATGGGCCTCTGGATTCAAGGAAAGAATATTGACCAAAGTCTTGAAGTTGTACTTGCACAACCCGAAATGGTCAATACAACTTTGTATAAGACAAGGGATTGCCCTATTGTTGATCAAATAACTGGCATTTTCCTTGTTATATGAAAATGACGATATGATAATGGAGATGTCGTATAACACTTTGAAATCCAACTGCTTTTGCTCAAGCAAGCCAATGAGCAGCTTTAGTGAGCCATTCTCAATCACGTTCAGTTTGAGGCGATCATTCCCCAACATGCTCAACATCAACCGTTTCAATATCTCTGACTGACCAGCAGTCGACAACCCTTCAAAAACGGGAATCTCTATCAGCGTAACGCTGTCAAGAACAGCCATTGTGATCGGGTTCAAATATCAAATGATCTCTATCGATCTAATCAAAAACACTGATGTACCTACTGATGTTTGGTATCGAGATCTCCTCTCCAGTTGGCATTATTCTCTCAGATTATCTTATGGTCTTTCCAGACACGACTATCTATCATCAGCCATCTTCCTCACAAATATCACGTGACTGTGGGCAATTTTTGTGGCTAAAATTTTCACTAATGAAGTCAAATTTTTTTTTTATTCCCTACTACTAAAGCTTTTACTCTCTCCATATAATACACATCAACTGGATATTAGACGTCGGCTGAAACTCCAATATGACTGTCTCTGCCACTTTATCTCGTTCGACCTCTAATGCAAGCTCAGAAAGTCCTGTCTTGTTAGATATCGACTCCAGTGCTTCCGCCACTTCTCCCTTTGGATTACCAACAGACCCACACTCATTGGTTGGATCAGCTTTGACTTCAGCTCAAGTTTTAATCTCAGCTGTCTCATATAGCATTACCGATAGGTTGTTCAGTTACGCTGCCCCTGGATCAGATTCATCTTTAGACTCTGCTGCTCAGTTATGGAAAACTTACCAAAAAGTCAACACCAATGAAATTGTTCCTGAAGTCTCCAGATTTGAAGTCAGATCTGGTGCATCAAGTGCTGTTTTGGGTTACTTGTCAAACTATCAAAGTAAGATCCCGATCTCAGTATTAGTTCCTGGTTCAGCTTTGCCTTTTATGCAGCCAGTGCTCCTGTCAAAGGACAAGGCAAGCTTGCCTTTAGCCTTAAACGTCGCTGCTTTGGATTATGATGAGGAGTCTTCTGCTTTGGTTTCAGATTACATTACTCCATTGTCTGTTGCTAGAAACTTGGGTTATTCAGTTGTAACTCCTTTCAATGCTGCTGAGGCCCAACATTTCACTTTACTTGCCACTTATTTGGCCAACTATGAACCAGTTCTCAACTTGTATGATGGTCCATCATTTTTAAGAAGTAACGGCAAAATTGAAGGCGTTTTGTCCCCTCTTCAATTAGCAAAGGTTTACAACAGCTTGATTCAAGAGAAATTCATTACCTCAAGTCCACAAAAAGTCACCTTGGCTTTAAACTCCCTCAACAAGGTTTTGGGTACATCTTACAAGGCCTTTGAGTACAGCGGTAGTGAAGATCTGACTAACGTCTTTGTTGTATATGGTTCCACCGAAAGTGAATTATTACTCAAAACTGTTTCGGAGTTGGCTAAGACTGGTGTCAAGGTCGGTGCCATTGCAGTTAGAGTACCTTTGCCATTTGATGTCACTGAATTTGCAGCAAGTATTCCACTGACAGTAAAGTCTGTCACCGTTTTGAGTCAACAAAAGGGTACCGTATCATCCTCTTTGAAGGCTGATGTTGCCGCTGCTTTGTTCATGACCAATGGTGCTGCAGCTCCTTCCATTTCAGAGTACAAGTACAACTCCCAATTCAACTTCTCTTACCACTCATTGTTGAAAGTTTTGGGCTCATTTGTTGTTATCCCTGAATCATTTTCAATTCCATCAAACGGCTCTTACACTTTTTGGTCTCCAGACAATGGAGCTCTTGTCAATGTTGCTTCAAAATTGGCTCACTCTTTCTCGTTAGATGCTACGTCTTCCATCAGCTTCAGAGCTAAATATGATAACGTTGCAGGCGCCGGTACATTGTACTCTGCGATTAGTTGCGAGTCAGGTTCGTCTGTTGATTCCGCAAGTGTTGTTGTTGTTGAGAGCGTTGACACCTTAAAACTCTTTGATGTTCTTGAGACGGCAAAGAACGGTGCAACAGTCATCTTGGCTACTTCAAAATTGGTTGAGGATCTCACCGCCTTTAGTGAATCCTTGCCAGCAAGCTTCCGTCGTGAACTCTCAAATCGTGATATCAAATTGGTTGTTTTAGACTTAGAGGCAATTGGAGAACAAGAGCTGACAAAGGGTTTCACAGCATCAATCGCTTGTCAAGTAGCATTTTGGCAATACGCTTTCCCATCTTTGTCAGAACATGACATTGTTCTCAAAGTTTGGCAAGCAGTCGGTTCTGATGCTGAGCTTTTGGCTTCAGTCATATCGGAATTGAGAACTCAAGTATTGGAGAAAGGTCTCAAGGACATCCCTGTCAACAAAGAATGGAAAACGTTGCTGTTTGAAGAAGGTGAAATCGTTTTGCCATATTACCCAACTGAAGCCTCATTCTTGCCAAATCCAAGAACCGTTGATACCGCCACTGATCCGACCGAACAAAGTACTTTGGAGATTGCCAAGAAGTTGACTTTCAAGGAAGCCTTCGACACCAAGACTTCGTTACGTCCAGATTTGCCTGTTAAAAACTTTGTTGTCAAAGTCAAGGAAAACAAGCGTGTTACTCCAGAAGATTACTCAAGAAACATTTTCGAGATTGAGTTTGATATCACTGGTACTGGGTTGACTTATGACATAGGTGAAGCATTAGGGATTCATGGTCGTAATGATTCTACTTTGGTCCAAGAATTTTTGGATTTCTATGGCTTAGATGGTGAAAGTTTGGTTGATGTTCCTTCAAAAGATGATCACCACATTATCGAAACCAGAACCGTTTTCCAGGCTTTTGCTGAAAATTTGGATTTGTTAGGTAAACCACCAAAGAGGTTTTACGAATCATTGGCTCCTTACGCAACAGACGAAAACCAAAAGAAAGAGTTAGAATTTGTCTCTTCAGCTGATGGTGCTGGCAAATTGAAGAAATTCCAGGATGAAGAAACTTACAGCTATGCTGATATCTTTGAGCTCTTCCCATCTGCTAGACCTGCAGTCGGTGATTTAGTACAATTGATTGCACCATTAAAGAGAAGAGAATACTCTATCGCCTCATCTCAAAGAATGCATCCAAATGCTGTTCATTTGTTGATTGTCGTTGTAGACTGGATCGATAAAAAGGGCAGAAAGCGTTACGGTCATTGTTCCCATTATCTTTCTGAATTGTCTGTCGGTTCAGAGTTGGTAGTTTCCGTTAAGCCATCCGTTATGAAGTTACCGCCATTATCAACTCAACCAGTTATCATGTCCGGTCTTGGAACCGGTTTAGCTCCTTTCAAAGCCATTGTTGAGGAGAAGGTCTGGCAAAAACAACAAGGTATGGAAATTGGTAGTATTTATCTCTATCTTGGTTCTAGACATATGAAAGAAGAGTATCTTTATGGTGAATTATGGGAAGCTTACAAAGACGCTGGTATCATTACCCATATTGGTGCTGCCTTCTCAAGAGATCAACCTGAAAAGATTTATATTCAAGATCGTATCAGAGAAAACATTCAAGAGTTGGCAACTGCTGTTGCAGATCAGAATGGTTCGTTCTATCTCTGTGGTCCTACTTGGCCTGTTCCTGATATTACAGCTTGTCTTGAGGATATTGTCACAGTTGATGCCGCAAGACGTAACTTTAAGATTGACGCCGCTAAGGAAGTTGAGGAGATGAAGGAGACGGGTCGTTATATCCTTGAAGTTTACTAGACAAATAGAGTTTATAGAGGTAATTGATCTGATTTTTTCATTTTTTTTTTCATTCCGCGGAGCTGTACCGCGGCAAAGCATTCCTGTCATATCAATAACACAAAAAAGAAACCAAAAAAAATTTGTATAAGATATCACCATGGTCATCATTCTTCATATCGTAGAAACTATGGCACCATCCCTAAATTCTATAATAAGCTGTGGTTATGTTGTATGACGTTCTGAGAGACGTACTTGAGAAATCCGCACACAAAAGACTTGCCGTCGTTACAAAAGTCACAGCGGAAAGCGTATCGATGGAGGGCTACAACGAGAGAATCAATGATATAAGATCTAAGGAATACCCGCATTTGAATGGCCGAGTGTATGTAGACAATGCTGGCCTTCCCGTCTGTGCCAAATCAGTTATCGAAAAATCGAGTTTGCTTTTGCTTCAATCTGTCTATGGAAACCCACACTCACAATCATCAGTTTCACAGAATACGGAACAGTTAATCGAGCAAGTACGGCTTGAAGTGCTAGCACTATTCAATTTGGATTACATGACCCACGAAGTGGTGTTCACTCAAAATTCAACGCAAGCCATCAAACTTCTCGGGGAAGGTTTCCGTGATACTTTTGACCAATTCAATTATTTATACAACAAAAATTCGCACACTTCAATTCTTGGTATTAGAGAGCAGGCCTCAAAATTCAATACTTTTTTACACCCTTCTCCTGACTTGACTGAACATTTTGACGAGTCGCTCCCAACTTTAGTTGCATGGCTGGGGCAGTCAAATTTTAATGGGAGGAGATTTCCGATAGAGCAGTGGAACTCCATTTTCAAGTCTCAACTGCCAAATATGTACACTTTACTAGATGCGAGCTCATTATGTTCCACTGCTCCCCCAGATTTCGGTAGCATGGACAGTATACCAGACTTTGTTTGTGTTTCTTTGTACAAGATTTTTGGATACCCTGATTTGGGTTGTTTGATAGTGAACAAAGAAGCGGGAGCGAAGGTTTTTGCTGGTAAAAAATTCTTTGGCGGAGGAACTGTTGATGCAGTTGCTGATGATGGTTTTTTACAACGGAAAGTTAATCTTTCAAGTCGACTTGAAGAGGGCACATTGCCTATCCACTCAATCATCCAACTTTCACTGGCTATGGCAGCATTTCACGAAATCTATGGGTCATTTGAAAACATTTCAAAACATGTGAATAGCCTCACACAATACACCGTAAATCAGTTGAAAAGAATGCATCATGACAACAATGAACAGATGGTGGAGGTTTTCTCGTGTGCGGATATGAATCGACAGGGACCAATTGTATCTTTTTGCCTATCAGATCGGACTGGTAAAAGGTTAGGTTATCATGACTTTGAAAAATATGTGTCAGCTAAAGGAGTGTCACTACGTACTGGTGCGTTGTGTAACTTTGGTGCAATGGCAGAGTCATTGGATTTGAACTCTGATGATATCAAAGATGCTTTTGATTCTGGTCACAGATGTGGAGATGGCCAAGATATAATCAATGGAAAAGTAAAGGGTGTCATAAGAGTCAGTTTTGGTGCAATGTCAAGCATCGAAGATGTCGACTTTGTATGCTCCTGCATTGAAGAGTATTTCAATGAGAGCTTTTTTACCGGATTTTCCAGTACTAAGCACTCAGATCTCACCATCAGATCAATCAGTGTCTACCCTATCAAGTCGTGTTCAGGATACAGCGTGCCCGCAAACAAGCCATGGGAAATTGAACGAACTGGCTTGAAGTATGATAGAATGTTTTGTCTTTTAGATCCATCTACAAAGCAACCACTTTTGCTTAAGGATCATCCACAGATGACTATGATCAAACCAAGAATTGATCCAATAAAAAAAGTCATGATACTTTGCTACTTGACTACAACAATTGAGATATCGTTGCTGACAGATCTTGAAACCGCTTACAATACACTGATTCTCAAGGACTCGCAAAACGGTGTTTCATATGCATGCGTGACAGATCCCAAAATTAGATTATTTTTTGAGAAGGCTCTTGCCGTCCCTTGTTTATTGGCTAAGCCGGTCGGGGAGACGCTTCATAACAAATCAGATTTTTTGCTCTTGAGTCACTCAAGCATACAATACTTGGAGAAGTTTGACAAAAATCAGCTGGTGAAAGAATCAGGTACGAGATTTAGGGGAAACATTGTTGTACAGGGAAAGGATTTGCAACCTTTTGAAGAAGACAACTGGAAACTTATACGCATGAACAACTTTGTCTTGAAAAACACTGAACTCTGTGAAAGATGCCATATGATAACCATCGATCCAGAAAATGGTAAAAGAGACGGCAAAGCGTTTGTCAACTTGTCGAAGTTTAGGAAACTCAATGGAAAAATTTTATTCGGGATCAATTGTGATATTGATGAGAAATGTAAAAACGATCTAGAAGCAATTACTCTTCTGGTAGGTGATCGTATTGTGGTTACTTAGAAGTTTAAAAGTTCGTGTATGATACTATTATAAAGACACCTTAATTTATTTAAAGATATAATTTTCAGTAACACATGGAGACAAACAAAAGTCTGCAAAACTTGAGACAGAAGTCCTTCATTGATGATTTGCTATATCACTTGCTCATTAAACATCAACTCTCGACAACGGCGGCGGCTGGAGGCTCCTTCATCTTGCCAGTTGGACTACCAATAGTGACGTCAGCATCTGAGGCATTCTCAACAGCAGTTTCTTTGCTTTCGATCTGAGGCGGCTGCTTCCTTCATCTTCTGTTTCTTCAACATCTGTCTTCTTTTTTTGAAATATTGATCCCGTTTTCTTTTCTTTGCTTCCAGTTCTGAACCAAGGGTGGTATCATGCTTGATGCTGGATTCAACTGTTTCGGTTACGCTGACCGGCATAGCAACTGGGGCATTGTTTTCCTTCTTGCCATCTGGAGATTTGTCATTGGTGTTGGCTTCGTCAACAGCGCTAACTTTACCGGATCTTCTTCTGTTGTGGTAGCGGTTCCTGAAGTAGGAGTTTCTACGCAGAGGCTGGGGTGGACCGGCTTGTTGCAAAGAGACTGATTCAACTGCTTGATCAACAGCGGCAACACTCTAATTTGGATTATGTTAGTTATTAACCAATTGCTAGATGCATACTAGTCAGGTGGGAACTCGTACCAATGAGTGAATTTCTTCAATGATATCATCAAGAGTTGAAGGTGGGGTTGGAAGTTGAGTATGTCTCGGTGACATTTCGAGTTAAGCGTCTTCGAAGAAAAGAAGAAATGAAGTTTATAATGTTGATGTAAGAATATAAAATAGAATAAAACAACAATTGAACCTTTCCTTTTTAAATATTGTGTCTTTGTGGTCAATTTTAAGAAGGGGTAAAAATTACTTTTGTTACAATTTACAGATAGACGACACTCATCTCTATCAAGCAATGATCGTTACAAACAAATAAAACAAACCTTTAAATTAAATGTATAAACCGTTTTTGTTCAATGTCAAACTGAAGAACAGACAGCAAGAACACTGCACACCAAATTATAATTTTTTTAATCGACTAGTATCACATAAAACAATTCATTATTCAATTAATTTAAGCTTGTTCCTTTCTAGCAGCAGCCAAAACTCTGGCGGTACCGTGCAAAGCATGTTTGTGGTTTCTTCTGAATTTTGGATCAGTACCTTTCAAAGAAGGATATCTGTGGGTCTTTGGCTTCTTGATACCATTCTTGTGAGCCTTCTTTGTTTGGTTATGGTTGGTATGGTTCTTTGATTTAGACATCTAAAGGAGACATTGGGTTAGTAACTCTAAGCTCATTTCAAATTTCCATATGAAATTTATTAGAATGTGGATCTGTTGATTGAAAGGAAAGTTCTGATTGAAGATGAGATAGCACAACAACGGCTAATTGAGACTAAATCAGCTCCTGATAGATATTTGACTTCATCATGAATTTCATTGGATGACTATTTGTTCACTGCCTAAGACTTCGAACTTTGGCATAAGTAATTTATTACGTTGTTTAGTCAATCCACCATGATAAATTTATTCTTATTTGATGTTCATTGATTTCTCTCAACGAAACTTCCTTCCCTGAAACTACTACGATCCTCATGCTAGTATCTCGTTGATGCTTCACTTACTGTTTACTTCTTGTGGAACTGATTATTAAAGGAAGACCTGTAAAATGAAAACTCTTGAAAAACTCTTTTGTTAATGATAGAAAACATACAAAATTTTCCTATTTTTTGTGTTCATGACACTACTAAAATTAAAAATTGATGGTTCAATTTTAGGGTTTGTAGACCTAACTTTCTCACGTGATCTTCGATTTACGTTTATTATTTATCAGCAAAACTCGTTACACCAATTTCGCGCTGTTGTAACTATCTAGCTACCTCTTCTCATTTTGATACTATTTATTAACCTATAAAAACCTATATCACCAAACGTAAATAAAACTACACGCCAGTTAGAGAGAATTAAGCTTTGATAGCAGCGGCAGCAGCTCTAGCCTTCTTTTCGATGCTGGCTTGAGCTTTTGGACCTACAACACCACCACCCCAGTGTCTTCTGTTATCTTCATACTTTTCTGTAAAGTTTGCGTTAATGGTCGAGACCAATTTAGCCAAAGAAGATTCATCTTCTGGCTTGACTTCAGTCAAAGCAGCTACTGCTGAAGTCTTTTTGTGGACTAAGGTTCCTAATCTAGCCTTTCCCTTGATTATAGCGTAAGGAACACCCATCTTTCTACACAATGCTGGCAAAAAGATCACCAATTCAATTGGATCAACATCGTTGGCAATTAATACCAATTTTGCTTTTTTATTTTCAATCAATGAAACAACATGATTCAAACCGTACTTTACAACAAATGGTTTTGAAGAAACATCTTCTTTGGTCTTGCCAGCAGCAATTGCCGCAGCTTCTTTTGTCAATCTTTCTTTCTTCTCAGTGGAGGTTTCTGGTCTGTACTTGTTGAACAATTTGAACGATTCGGCAGCAGTGTTTCTATCCAAAGTATGAGAGAATTGAGCAATAGCTGGAGGAACTTTTAATCTCATTGATAAGATCTTCTTTTGTCTTTGTAATCTGACATATTCTGGCCATTTGACAAATCTTGACAAGTTTCTCTTTGGTTGAATGGATTGACCGATACCAAAGTTCTTTGGTGTGGCCTCAGTTAAGGGATTCTTGGAACCTTTCTTTTGGGTCTTTGAAGCTAAAGGAGCTGGAGCTATTTTCTTTGAAGGCTGTGTCATTGAGAAAATCAACTGTTAGTAACTTTTGGATCATCTCTCAATCTTGAGTAAAATGAAATCTAAAAGAAACCGTTGTAACAAGTCAATCTGAACTCTACAGTTCCATAATGGAACTCAGCCTGTGTAAATCAAAGAAGAATATACATTCGGATCATTTTTTGTTTCAACATAAAAAAGTATGAATGAAAAAATAGCCACATTTCCATGATTTATGGATGGGCTATCTAATCATGTTGTATTTTTTTCGTTTATTCCAATGAAGAACGAATAGTATACTCCTCCAAGATCAAACAAACACAAACTGACTCTTGCAAAAGTCAAAATTGGAAATGTTGTGAATCCCTGAGGGAAGCAACCAACGTCTTCAGATCCTTTAGCATGCAGATATACTTACAGCCATTGTTGAGTATGATATTAACTTATTTGTGTAATAATAATGGTTGTATGTGATTATTGGAAAGTGAAAAGTGAAATGAAAAATTTTTTTGTGGAAGAGAAATAACAAAAGTAGTGCATTTACTCAAACTTCCCTATTGTTAGACTTGATTAATCTTATTGTCTTTATAGTACTTATCGAGGGTCGCGCAGTTTGAAATCCACGATAGGTAATTTTGCAACAAGTTTTGCGCGCTGTGTCCTCTTTCTCTCATTTCAGGTTGGGTTAAAACAATTACTCACCGGCTGATTTTATCAATTGAAATCTCACTACTGGGCATCTGAGTTGTATAGCTCTTATAGAAACAGTTTCATATTATGCTTTCCGACTCTTTGGTGGCTCTCCATAATGCAGCTGATATAACTCCATCACCATTAAGAATCGCACTCTCAGGTATATCCGGATCGACATCTATAGCGTGTTACGTTGTAATTTTATTACCCCAATTGATTGAACAATGGAGATTGAAGAGCGCCAGTGGAATTTCTATTCAATTCATCAGCATATGGTTCGTTGGAGACGTATTGAATCTTATAGGCTCGTTGTGGGCTGGGTTATTACTACAAACAATTATATTAGCGGCTTGGTTTTGCATCACCGATGCCTTGATGATAGCATCATATTTTTATTATACCAGAGTATACCCAAAGCGTCATCACCACCACCGTCATCATAAGAAAAACAAGAATATCACTTCAACAGAGGCGAGTCCGTTGTTAAGAGGGGAAAGTAGAAGATCAAGTCATAAATCGAGGAGAAATTCGATCGATTCTATTGTGCTTGAACCCACTTCCCATTCCATATTTGTGAGATATGTATTACCCTTGATATTTGTCATTGGAGCTGGTGTCTTTGGGTATTTCATGTCATCTGCATCTACGGTGAGCGCACCTAATAAGGATCAGCCAGAAGATACGATTCTGGTTGGACCACAAATATTGGGTTATTGCTCGGCAATCTTATATTTAACAGCCAGAATACCACAGATATATCAAAATCATAAAAACAAGTCATGTGAAGGTTTGAGTTTGTTGTTCTTTATCTTTTCAGTCTTCGGTAATTTTACTTATGCTATGCAAATTTTCTTTTACAGATCGGATTGGAGCTATATCAAGTTATATCTATCCTGGATCATCGGCTCATTGGGGACAACTTTTGAAGATTTCACTATATTCGCCCAGTTCTATATTTATAGAAAGCGTGACAATGAATACACCGATTTGGATTCGGAGGCGGTTCTAGCAGCTAATAACGAGGTTTTTGAAACGGAAGAATAGATCTTCTGTATGATTTTTGCATTTGAGTTTCTAGAAGCTGTTTTAGTCATGTAGTCTATCCTATTTGTTACACTAGCTAATCAATCATCTTTTTCAACTCAAGATAATTTAGAGTCATTACGTTTTTGTTCACACTTTTTTTTTCAAGTAGAGCAACACAATTTTTGTTCAATTTCATTTGTTGTCATCATCTTTAGAGTACTTCGGGAAAAAGTTAGTCAGTCACATGTAACTCAGTAAGAAATTTCCGAAATCGCGAACACTTTTGAAAGTATGATACCTTTTTGTTCATTTTGTTATCTTTCATATTAATTATTTTGGTGTTGGCTTGGGGAAAACATCATTTCAAATCCAAAGATAAGTAAGAGCCTTCCTTCTACCTCAAGAATTGAGTTTTTCAAGGAACGTCTTTCTACAAGTTCAACCTACCCTATACCAATATCCAACAATTGCTGGTAAACTTTTTAAGAAACATTTATGCCACCCCTCTTCAATTTTTGTTAGTACGAACAGCAAGATTTTTTCTCACATCACATCTGCAATAGGGAACAGACAATTTCCTTATAAAATTGATCTCCGCCCCATTTCTAGTTAACATCAACAAGCCTCAATAAGGTGAGGTCGGTTCTGGGAGAACTGTTGCAAATCAATATCTTATTCCTCACTCAATCAACCATTTCAGTTTAGGCTAGTATCCCACTATGTCTCTATTTATCTTTTTCTGCTTGCTTACATTGGCTACCGGTTCGTATTAAATGATCCACATCAATTTATGAGCCATACAAAAACATAAACAACCAAAAATTCAAGAGCAAACTTGATTCAATTTCACAGCTCACTTCTGACTCTTTCAATTTTACTCTCCTTGATCTCGCTCTCCTTTTCATTATCTTTACCATCCTCAACATACTCGACTTTGCCAGCTTTTTGGTCCCAGTCTTCCTGTGTGAGATCGACATGATCTTTGACCTGTTGCCTAGTAATAGCATCAATGGTGGAATGATCAGGAGCCAATTTATTACCGCGTCTTCCAACCAAGTACCATGGTAAATTGAACAATTCTTCCATGGACTCCAAACTTCTGTTTGACAACTCTGGTAAGAAGAAATATGCCCAAATGAAACCTAATAACAAGACAGCAGCGAAGAAGATAAAAGTTCCCCAATTGTCCATTCCATCC
Organism: Nakazawaea populi; assembly: GCA_030557235.1. Classification (NCBI taxonomy): domain Eukaryota; kingdom Fungi; phylum Ascomycota; class Pichiomycetes; order Alaninales; family Pachysolenaceae; genus Nakazawaea; species Nakazawaea populi. Next base: position 105,199 of record JAKTVN010000015.1, read on the forward strand.
AACATGGAGGGTAATGCTTTCGAATTACCGTACTGGTTCAGAAAATGGAAACACATAACCAAGGATGTTGCTACTGATCTCAATCTCAATGGAAATATCTCAGAGCCGATCAAGTATTGTATTGAATTCCATCCCATGGCCCATCCAACACCGGAAATGTAGATCATTGCCATACCTCCTCTACTTGCTCTCAACTTCTCTGGGGTCTCTGGTTGGTCTGCAGCGTCCAAGGGGTAAATTTTTGTGTAGATACCAATATAGAGCATACTGATGAATTGAATTGTCATACCAGTGTACAATGACTTTCTTCTACCTAAGAAATCGATCAAGAAGAAAGCACAGAGGTATGCAGCAACAAATTTGACAACTCCCAAGATAGCAGTGTATACAAATTTTTCAGTCTTGCCCTCGACTCCCAATAATTCAAACATCGTTGATGTGTACACTGTTAATGCGTTAGCACCAGACCATTGTGATAATATCTGTGAGGAAAGGCACAATATGATTCTGTATCTGTTAGCCTTTTGGGTGAATAGCTCTTTCAAAATGGAAGTAATGGTTGAACCTTGAACTGCTTCTCTTTCCAGATTCAACTGCTCATATACATCGTTCAATTCTCCAACAACATATGGATGATCTTCGGGCAATCTTCTAAGTTTGCTCAAGTTTCTCAAGGCTCTTTCATTTTGACCTACTTTGATCAACCAACGTGGACTTTCGTAACAAAAAATGGAACCTAATCCAACAATACCAGCCAACATCATCTTTACCGATGTTGGAATCATCCATTGTGCATTGTTGTTATCCGAAATGTGCAATGCTGTACCTAAATTGGCAAAATAACCCAACATGATCCCCAAATAAACAGCTCCTGAAAAGATACCATTTGCTAATCCTCTGATCCCCTTCGGGGCCACCTCCGAAAGATAAGTTGGTCCAATAACAGTTGTTTGCCCAACAACCAAACCTTCCAATAACCTTCCTGCATAGAGTTGTCCCACGGATTTGGATGTAATTTGGATGATGACAAACACGATCCAGAAGAAGCATACACCTTGTAAGGCGCGGACTCTACCGAATTTGTCATTTGTGTATCCGCCAATAAGGGCACCTCCAATGGACCCTAATTGCACCATGGCTTTGATGTTGGAGACAAGGTTGTCCAAATACGCTTCTGACTTGGTCGGATCATCAAATTTGAACAAATCACGGAACGAGGTTTGTTGTGAAACGGCAGAGATGTAACCTTCATCGTAACCTCTTGCGGATCCAAATATACCAAATATGAATAGGCCAAACCATAGTACCGAGTTATAAATCTCCTTAGGTGTACCTGAAGTATCTACTTTGGATCTGAATCCCACTGTGAGTCTCTCTAACATGGTATCGCTCAATTTTATACTGTTGCTTGGAAAGATAATTATATCTGAGTAAGAGGAGTACTATACGTTTGCTAACTAGTTAATAAAAAACACCTGAGTGGATGATCAAACTATTTATATTCATCATTAATGAGTTTTGATAATCACTATTGGTGGATCGTGAATTTACGGATGTTGCAGACTGACGAATCCACCTTTCAAATGTTGAGTGAAGCTGCTGAAAGTGGGACTTTTATTTACTCCACAAAGGGTGGGTAGGTATTGAACAATTATTCAGCTTCTAAAAGCATCAATCACAATTGGTGACTTTTGTCCCTCTCAACTTGAGGAAATCATCATAGAAAACGAGGGGAATTTTTTTTGCTTGGCTCATTCAATAGATTTATGAAGCAGCCCGGGAAGATGGTTAATAATCTTTGAAGATATTAAGCAATTGAAATAAGCAATTCAATTGCCCAGCAAACTGTAATAAGGCGTTGTTGTACTTTCAATATCCCCGCCTACTGTATTTCATAGTCTGTTTTTCAAATGATGCTATTACTACTCGGTTGTAAATCAATATTGCACGATTTGCTCGATACAGATGTATATATAATCGAAACAAATGAACATATGAGTTCAATTCATGTCACCCTTGTGCACACAACTACAATCGTCACCTTTAGATAAACTTAGCCTTACTATATGTACTTGCACTAAATCATTTGGTTCTTTCAAAGTCGATGTGTCAAGTTTGTAGCAAAAGCTATATATACAATCAACTCTAACAAGCGGAAAAAAAATAAAAGGGTTTGTGGGGTATTTTCAATCAGGTGTGTATCAAATGTGAACCCTGCTCGTCATTTCGAAGCAGACTTGGACCCTTCAATTTACGTACATTGTGATTACAAATAGCCTCTCTCTTGAAAAAGCAGTTGAACGATGACATAATCAATTTTTTTTTTGAATTAGTCCTCTCGAAAATTTATTAATGTCAGATTTTTGTTGCGGGGTAGCATTTTTTCAGTGTACACATCTCAACAATCAAATTGAAAGACCACCATCGGCTGTTCTTTTCAGTATTATTCCTTCTTTGTCCAAGGTGATCGAATATTATTTTGTAGATTCAATTTCTCACTTCAAGTTTGATAGTTGGATATCGAAGAGGTTATAATCTCGTTTTTTATAATTTTATAGAATATAAAGTATTATTTGTTGATCGGATCAAATCATATTTGAAGCATTGATTCTCTGCAATTGTATGTTTTAGATTAAAGACTGCACTAGCATGTTCTCAAAACCCCGTGTAATTTATAGCTATCCATCTCAGAATCTGGTAGCATTCAGTAACCGATTTTAGAACGCTTCCAGCTCAATTTTGTAAAAGTATAAGGTCTAGCAAAATTGTTCCATTGAAAAATACTATTTGCGTTGAAAAGTCTTTATTTATAATTCGAAAAGGAGGCCAGTTCTTTTTTGAAGAATATACTTAGGTCGAATTGAAAAGAGAACGATTGAATGTTGAGCAATGTACCATAAAACCAATTTAAATGATGAGGAGAGATGATGATGTCTTTGCCAAATTTCAAGTTCCATGGAAAGATTCAATCGAAGATTTCAACACGTAGGTCTTGAGAAGGTGGATATAGTGCCTCACTCTGCATTACTTTTCTTTTCAAGCTTGGAGAAAAATCTTGGTTTGAGGATTTGAATATATTCCCCACTTCCAAAGTAAATATCACTTTTAAAAGGCCAGATTTGGTTCAGGAAGAGCTCTACCTATTTTTCAGAATGTATGCTTCAAATTCAGATAGTGAGGCTCAAATTGAAAATTAAACTATAGAAGTTTGATAGAAAATGCTGATCTGACATTGAACTTGACGAGTGGAGATATTACCGCTAAAAGGATCAAAAAAAGGTTAAATGATTATCAATTATATGATTCAACTTTTGCCTATCCAGTCTGTCCGATTGATTGAAAATAGCCCGATATTGAATGTAGCTGTCAAACAACAAAAAGCAGCAATTCCCAAAACATTATAACTGATTCTGTTATCCGTCTTTGAACCAAATAGAAAATGAGTTCTGTGAGATGAGCTTACTAGCGCCGCAAAAAAAAATTTTTTTTTTTTTGTAAAAGAAAAAATTAAAAAAAAAATTGTAAAAAAAAAAAAAAAAAAACTTGTACTAATCAATTATATACAATCATTAGATTAAATTTAATACACCTCATCATATACGAAGAAAGATGATTTCGACAATAGTGGATCAACCCGTTATTGGCACCAAGTACACAAATCCGTTGATGAAAAAGGATTTGGCAGAAGGTTCTAGGGTGAATGGAAAAAATTTCAAGATTGCCAAAGATGCTTTCAGGATCAGAGGATTAGGAGTCAAGACATCATTTTCGAAAAGAGAACAGAAAAGATTAGAGGAGAGGGCGCTTAAGGAGAAGTTGAATGCCTTAAAGAAGGAGAAGGAGGATGCTCATCAGCAAAGAGTGGATGATTTGAAGAAACGTCGTGAGTTGAGTGCGGAGAAGGAGAGATATGAGAAATTGGCACAAAAAATGCGTATTAAAAAGGTTGAGAGGTTAAAGAGGAAAGAGAAAAGAAATAAGTTGTTGAAGGAAAGAAAATCAGGTAATTAGTAACTGAAAGCATGGAACCATTGAGCATTTGAAAAAGAATATATATATGTATAGATATCTAGTTATCAATCTACATCTGGAGTTTTATTGGGAAAATTATTTATCGTTTAAGTAGTGTAAATGATGCACATTGCAAGGGAGACACTACCTTTTGTTTTTCCCACTCTTAAAGCGAGAATTTGAGGCCACACGCACGAGCAAATGAAAATGAAAAACAAAAACAAGAAGCAGATGAAGAGAGACAGAGGGAGAGGGGGGGGGGGGCAGGAAAGTTGGTGTTTTGTTTTTCTTTCAAAAATATTGGTGTATTAGTTAGTAACTACCCCAACGCGATCTTTTTAAAATGGAATACGCAATAATATGCCTTTATACCCTGCTACTTTCATTTATCTCACTTATCACAGAATCTTACTATCTATCTATCTATTTATTTATTCATCTATCTATCTATCTACCTATCTATCTAGCCAGCTGACTAACGAAGTAGTCACTACAAAGTAATTTCTGGATGGCGTTTTTAATTTTTCAACTTTTAAAAATTGTCTTTCACAAAAGATGATTTGTCGAACAGATTAAAGTTTTTGATGGCAAATAATTATATAGTGCATCTTTATACTTGGGATAGCTTGTCTGTTATTACTGCTGATCATGATAGTATATGTGTTGGGTTAGGTTTAGCAGTTGCAAACGGATTATATGAGCCCCAAAGCTTGAACTTTTAGTAACACTTCTAAATATAACTCTCACCCAATGCGGAAGGTGCAAAACAAGACAAAGCGTGCCCTTAAAATTTAAAGTAACGTGCGCGAGCGCGTGGTGGAGAAAAACTTGCCCTAAAGGTAAAAAAAAAAAGAGTCGTGCATGTGTGGTGTGTGTGTAATTGTTTGTGTGGTGTGTGAGTGCAAAGTGTAAAGTGAGAAGAAATGAATTTCCCAATTTTCTCTGTCTTTTCTGATGATCAAATAATAAAAACTGAGATAACACCCGACAAATATATTTTAAAATTTTTATTTGTTTTGTTGCCATTCGTTCATATCTGTGTATATTCTCATATATATATATATATCTTGTCTCATCATCATCGTCATCACAGCCATCATCATTAGCATAACGTCCTTCCCATCATCACAGACACTCGTTTAATATAGATCAAGGATGTTGTTCAAATCATTATTATTAACAGCTGCTATGGCTGTGTCTTCAGCTATCGCTGCTGACACCACTTCTTTGAGTAAGTTGACATCTTTATCACAATCATCACATTCATTCTTTCCTCATCACCAGTCCCATCTCCTGGCCATTGTGCTTTCAATTGCAAACATCTCAACTTTTTTTACGTGTTTATCTCGTTGGGCCCCTGTTTCAGCCTGACGTTGTTTACAAAGAAAGTTTTCAATTTTTACTCAACTTTTGATCCAACCAGATCAACAATATAATCCATCCATTTATTCTATTGGTATGGTGGAGAATGGTCACATTTTACAGTATGAAGATACCATTATAGAATGGAAGTTTTTACGGGTTACAAGTTTCGTGTTTCATAGTTGACCCTTGTTGGTATGGCTGACAACGACCGGCTGGCTAGCTTACTTACATACTCACTGGCCTGCGTTTTTGGCGTGCAAATCAGCCAGGAAAATTTTTTTTTGTTTTGGGGAAATCACGAACGAAAAAAAAAATACAAGTAAAAAAAGGGCGCAGGAGAAAAAAATACTTAAAATCACTCGACTTTCCCGAGGAATATCCACGACCTTTTGTTTTGATGTGATTTGCAAATTTTTTTTTTGGGACCGAGGAATGAGACAAGGATTGTTTGTGCAAGCAAGATAGATATACAATAATACTAACAAAACTTTTTTTTCTATTTCAGATGCCACCATCACCTCAACCACATCTATTGCCATTGGATCTGGGTGTTCTTTCTCTAAAACTTTGACTGTCACAGCTCAAGCTGATTTGGATGCTATCAGTGATTGTGAAGCCATTAGAGGTGATATCTTGATTCAAGGTGGTGCTTTAACCACTGCCAACATTGCCACTGTTAAGGCAGTTTACGGTGATCTTACCATCTTCAATGCTACCAATTTGGAAACAATCAGTGCTAGTGAATTAACCACTGTCACTGGTACTTTCTCCTTGAAACAATTGTACATCTTATCCACATTGAACGTTCAAGCCTTGACTTCAGTAGGTGCTGTTAACTTTGTTACTTTGCCTGCATTGTCATCAATCAACTTTGGTGCAGGTATTACCGATGCTGAATCAATCTACATCTCTGATACTGAATTGGAATCCTTGAGTGGATTTTCAGTTACTGATGTCGAAGTCTTCAACGTCAACAACAACAAGAACTTGAACTCCATTGACTCTGCTTTGAAACAGGTCACTTCAGCCTTGGAGGTTTCTTATAACTCTAATGATTTGGAAGCCACATTTGATGACTTGATCTGGGCCAACAATATCACCTTGAGAGATATCTCATCCATCTCATTTGCCAACTTGACCAAGGTCAACGCTTCATTCGGTGTCATCACCACTGAGATTGACTCTTTGGAAGTCAAGAATTTGGAATCAGTTGGAGGTACTTTTATCATCAATGACAACAGTGATTTGGCTGAATTGGAATTCCCTGAATTGTCCACAGTTGGTGGTGGTTTCGTTGTCACAAATAACTCTGACTTACATAACATTACCGGTTTTGGTAAATTAAGATCAATTGGTGGTGCTGTTAGCCTTAAGGGTGACATTGATCAAGCTACTTTCAAATCATTGAAAACTGTTAGAGGTGGTTTCGATGTCGATTCAAACGGTGACTTGGACTGTAGAGATTTCAACAAGTTGGACAAAGATGGCGTTATTCAAGGTGACAAGTATGTCTGTAAGGGTGCTTCTACTACCAAGTCTTCATCAGGTACTAGAACTCGTTCCAGCTCTGAATCATCATCATCTGGTTCATTCGCTTCCGATTCCACAAGAACTTCAAGCTCAGCTTCATCAACTTCAGATTCCTCGTCTTCTGCATCTTCATCATCAACTTCCTCAGGTGCTGGTGCCACTATGGGTGCTGGTTTGTCATTATTCGGCTCTTTCGCTGCTGTTGTCTTGGCTTTCATGTGATTTGATATAGATTTGGAGAAATATTGACTGTCAAAGAAGCTGTTGTTGTTGTTGTTGTTGCTTTTATTACTGTTCCTTAATCATGTTGTTTCATTTGAGATAACTTATCTTATACAAATATGGGAGAAGAGACAAAGACATTTTATTAAAAAACAAAACAGAAACTAACGAGAGATTGAAGAATTGGATGAACAAAAAATTGGGGGAAAGGTTCTAAAACGAGGAAATTTACTGAATCACACAAATTATGTTTTTATGGAAGAGAAGATAGATTTCTTTAATTTTTTCTGTTTTGGCTTTATTATGGGAATGTTTTTTTTTTTTTTTCTGTTGATCTTTTTTATTTAATTTGATGCTGCTGCTGCTGCTGGTTATTACTGCTTACTCAAACGGTGCTTGATAATTGATGCTTTTTGCTCTCCGTTCCCGATTTCAATTTCATCAAAATATATTCTCACTATTATTTTTTTTTGTTTCAAAAGACTTTTCCAATAACTAGCAACAAAATTTGTCGCTTTATTTTATTGAATTGGTTGATTCTTCTTCCCTGACTTTCCATGAATTTGTTTATTTTTCTGTTTCATTCACTCGTTTTATTCCTTCTATCCCGTTCCCTATTTCTTTCATTCGTTAAACTGTCCCCATTCGATCATGTCTGGTTCAAACGCGCCCTTTGTGGTGTGCAATTTTCTATTTTCGTATGTAGTAGTCTTTTATTGAATTCTGTGTGTCTTTTGAAAAAAAAATATAAAATTGTTTTGTGGTTAAACCATTTATCAATCTTTCTTACATGATCGTTGAAGTATTGCTTCTAAGATTTCTCTATCACATCTCGACTACCTCTTTTTTTTGATGTTGTCATTGCGGAGGATTCATAAGAAAATGATGGCTCTCACCTACCTTCCGCGGCAGACGTCACTATTTTTTCCATTTCAATTTGCCACATTCTTGCTCCTCACTTCATTCCTTATACCTACCGATCTATCCAATAACATTCTTGATTAATCACACATCTCTATCAACAGTATTTATGCGATTTTCCTGAGATATCCTCAAGACGTTAACAGCGCTATAAGATCGGATAAGAAAAGCTCTCCCAACCATACAAATTTAACTCACTGACAATCCATATCGTGTTGTGATATCACTACCATTCATCCTGTTCATCACTATCAAGAGAGCAAAACAACCGAATAGTAGTCAAGAATGTCTTGCAAAGTATGTTGTACTCATAATGGTCTTTAAGTTTTGATTTACATGTCAAATTTCGATTTTGTCAAGAATTTTCTAGAATTTGACGCCAATAAAACAAGGCTCATCACCTAAGATCTCAACTGTTGCATCTGATCAGTCATTATCTAGCTAAGATGAATGTCTAACCCAGTTCGCAAACACCATTCAAAGTCGCCAACTTTAAAAGAATATCGATCTACAACATTGCTGGAGTGAACACCATCTCATTATATCTAAGAATTAAAACAATGTTGTTGCTAGATTTTTTTGCAATTACCCACAAAGTTCGCCTCAGTTTTGATACAAACTTTATATTTACTAGCAGTTTTTAGAGAGTATTGCCAAACTTATCCAGTTTTCTTTCCAATGATTGCTGGTGAAGGCGAATCTTGTGTTCTGAGTTTCCGACCAGCTTCATCGTCATTAAGACTGAGCTTGTTTGATTATCACTGAGTGGTTACCTGAACGACATTATATCACTAGGTGGAGCCTGATTATAACTGTGATCTATATTTGAGCAAAGAAATTTACTAGGCCCTTATTGGCAACTCTTCCTAGCATCTCAGCATTTCTGCCACAGTAATCTTTCCAGAGATCGTAGTTTGAGTTACAGAAGTTAAAAGAGTTGATCTCAATAAATGAAGCATAGTATCACTGTAATATACACAATTAATCCAACTAAAGTCCCTTACCGTAATTACCACTTTCAAAAAATTCCATAATGATCTTGACAATTTGCTCTAATGCCTCTAACCATTCTTTCAACTGAGCCTTCACTTTCTCTTGATCACTGCCCAATTTTTGGAAAAAATCTGCACGGTATGGACAAGCCTTCATAGCCAACTTGAATACAGGCCTGATCAACATGTTGTGATATTTGGTCAAAGTCTTACCATACGCACTTGTGAATGTCTTCGTCAACTCCTCATTAGAGTTGTCAATGGTCTCCCTCATCGCCTGGGCAGTGAATTGTAAACCTCTAGTCAACCAAAGTAGACCCTGTGTAGCATTTTTCAGTTTTTCATTTTTCTCATTCAAGATCAATTCTTGCAACGTTGATGAAAGCGCTGGTTGTGATAACAATCTCTTTCTCATCTTATCAACGTTTCCCTGCATGTCATTTTGAACGACAGCAAATGCCGAAGAGCCAAGCAAGTCTTTTTTGGTGTCAGGATGGTTTTGTTAGTATATTTGCGGAAGATAACGACAGACATCAGTAAATCTGAGACAACAACATACCGAATAATTTGATCAAGGACTCCGCAGCTTGTAAGAACTCATCGGTGGCGATCTTGCCATCGGTGATTGGGACATCCTTGAAGGACATTTTCATTTCGTCAAAGAATGTAGTGGACATCGTGTATATACTATGATAAACGAGCGAGTGAGTGAGTATCTAAAAGTGATGTGGATGATCTGTCAATTAAATTTATTTTGAAATCTGTCCCTGAATCTATGGAGCGTCCATGACTTTTTTTTTTTTTTTGGCGCTCGTCAACACGCGAGGGGCGCACTCATTTGCACGACATAATAGGGCAGTAGTTTTAGATCTATCTAAGCAACTCAAATTTACCTTCAAATTTTATATAATAAATTTACTTCAACCTTTTAATTCTATACAACTATTGGAGTACTGCATGCCCACTTATTGATTTCTTTGCAGCTGCTGAGCTTTCTTAAGCATCATCTTCTCCTTGAATGTCATAGGTTTAGCAGGAGCATCTCCTGTTGTAGGTGCAGGGGATGGCGATGAGGCCACAGGCAAGGTTCTCACCGTTGGTGGAGTCATTGGTGAAGGTGACGAGGCAGCTGAGGTATATTTACCTCTAGCTGAAGCTTGTTTTTTCAATGCCTCTTCTTCCAAAGCTCTTTGCTTGGCAACAGCTTCATCTCTCTTACGTCTCTCTTCGGCAATCTTGGCGATCCTATCCTCTTCCTCTTGACGTTTTGCTTCCTCAGCCTTAGCAGCTTCCTCTCTCTCCTTTTCTTGTTTCAAATGAGCAATCAATTCCAGTTTCCTTTCTGCACGAATCTTCTCAACACGTTCTTTTTTGGCCTCCTCGAGCTTCCTCTTGATCTCTTCAGATCTCAATTGATACTCCTCCTGCTTCTTGGTAATTACATGACTCTTGAACTCCTCGTAATCACTAACAACCCTTTGTAATCTATCTCTGATAGCCAAGGATTTTTCATGTTCCAGCTTTGCGGCTTCGATGATCTTCAACTTGGACTTTTCATAAATTTCTTGATCTGTCTTCCTTTGCTTCTCTGCATCTTCAGCCAACAATGGCAACTCATACTTTCTGTAAGCTCTCTCTGTATGACCCAATCTTCTAGCCAATATCTTCATTTTCTCTTCCAAGTCTCTATTTTCTTTATTTAATTGCTCAACTTGCATGAGACGTAATTTATCTGCATCAAGATTTTCCAAGTTCTCAACATCAACCTTGATAATTCCCTTAGCATTGATTTCATCAGCAAGTTTCTTTTTCTCTTGCTCCTTGATAGCTTCTTGCTCTTTCAGAATCTTCTCTCTTCTTCTATTCAGTGCTTCCAATTCTTTACGTTCAGCCTCTGCTTTACGGTCTGCAGCTAATTTCTCCAATCTACGCTTTTCTTCTTCTTCTTCCTTCAAACGCTTAGTTTCTGCAAGCTCCAGATCACGTTTTTGTAAGATGGCAAGACGATCAATGATTTCAGCTCTTTCACTTGAAAATTCATTCTTGGCCAGCTCAAGTGATTTCGTTTGAGCTTCGATAATTCTGTTTGAATCAGATGGAGATATCTTTTCAGTAGCTTCTTTCAAAGTCTTTGACAAATTTGCAAGGAATGAATGGACCAACTCAGCTGGAGTTGGTTGCAAGGTGTTTGAATCAATGGATTGTTCTTCAAATGGATCAGAACGGAATGAAACAACTTGCGATGCATGATCGATTTTGACAGATATAGAACCCTTTTGCGCAGTTTCAACCAAATAGTTTTCAATATCAATCTTACTTAGTGCAAAAGCACCTTCAAAAGTACACAATTGAATTAAGAAATCCAATTTAATGGACTCGTAAACTTCAGATAACTGTTGAAACAATCTGGTTAAAATAACGTCAGTTAATGGCTTGACATAGACGTTGAATGTGCTACTGGATTCTATTGCCTTAAAAGCTGGTTGAACCTTTCTCGAGAAAGTGATTGGATGGAAATCTTCCTCTAATAACTTGAATAATTCTCTTAATTCTGGATCAACTATTTTCAAGATGCCTCTAGTGACTATGGCTTGAATGATTGACTCTCTTGTTGGAATACTTGGTAAGTTTAACAAAGATGCCAATTTCAAATTTTTACTTCTAATGAAATCCAGATTGGCTAAATCCTCCCCGGAAATTTGTGGGATGGATAAGGCTGACAATAAGTAAAGTGAAGCGTAATGTTTGATGGTTGTAGCATCGGCCTGAGGAGATTGAGAAAACAAGTTGAAATGTCTCTGCCATGCAGCTGCATGGAACAAGCTATTGTTTGAAACGGCAAAGATCTTGGCCAAATTCTCATAATAATTAACCATCATACCAGGCTTTGGTTGCCTTTTGGAAATGGTCAATAATGTGTGGACATCATCAACAGATCTGAAGGACTCTTGCCATAATTCCAATTTGACTGAGTAGTTCAATTGCTGGAAACGCAATTCCAAAAATCTTTGCAAAGTATCTGGATCGGTTAAATCAATGTAATTGACGGCAGTATATTCGGCTTGCTTTTGGTAGTTTGTGGCGCTTTGCACGTGTTGTCTCAAGATATCACACAAGATGTGAAATTCGATCTTTCTGTTGTATTTGGCACAGAATTGAAAAGCTTGCAAGACGATTTTGTGATAAGTGATCTCCAACTTTGAGTTATTTCTCAAGATATCCAAAACAGTTCTGAAAGCATCCCATAAGAATCTCAATGAAGGAGTAAGTAAATCTCTATCTGATCTATCCTTTGAGTCTTCGGTGGAGACCGCAGATAACAAGATAGTTTCTGGCGAAGCACTGGCATCCAAATCTTCAACTTGTTCACCGGCATTGTTTGCCTCGATATGAGCACTTTCCAATTTAGCCTCAGATAATTCGATGAATTTGGAAACAACAACCTCCAAAGATTTCAAGCCTGTTGGTGCTGCCTGAACGTTTTTCTTATACTGGTGTAAACCATCTTTGACAACCTTAGAGTTTTTCAAATCGATGGCCAAGCTGACAAACAAAATAGCGATCGGTTCCAACTCAACAGGCTGAATTCCACGGGTTCTCTTTGAAGTGATGAAGTCATACAATGTCTGCAAAGCAGCTTCGGATTGACCAACTGCTATAAGTTCTTCGGCACGCTAAATAAAATGTATGGTCAGTAAAATGACTTTCTCTAATGAATGATAACTATTGAAATAAACTCACCTTTAAAGTGCTGTCCGGACGGAAATTGTTCACAACCATATTAGTCAAAGGGAATGGCTGATGACGTTGTTGATGATGATGATAAGATTATCTATCTTATTTGGTAGGCTTTTTTTCTAATGATTTTTCTATCAAACGCACTTCCACTAAATCAATCAAAGTTGAAAATTTTTTTTCAACAACAAATAGTCGTGTATAATTGAACCATCCTCATCGATTTACTTGCCACATCTGTGGGCTAGTGAAAGTAGTGTAGTGTACACACTCAGCCCCTTTCTCCCTCGCTGTCAAAAGAGCAACGATCAATTAGCAGCAACTTTGGGGGAAACATTAGTTATTTCATTTGAAGAAATGTTATAAAGTACAAGAAAATTGTGAGATTCATATCCCAACCACATTATACCTAAAATGACTTCTTTAATATACAAATATGCCTTGAGAAAAACAGGATTAGCCAGTGCCATCAGAATTGGTGATGTCAACGAGGACCCTTACCGTGAAGAGGTGTGTATATCATTTTGGGATTTCCCATTTTTTTTTTCAGCTATACATCGAACCAATTCGACTAACATGTTAAATCGTAGGTCCCTGCTGATCAGTTGAAATTTTTTCAGAAGCCTGGTAGTAAACGTATGAAGCCACTTCCAACTTATTTAAGTAAGCATGACCTGAAAGTTTTGAAAAAAGTAAGAGATAAGGCGTACAGTTTGGATTTATCATTGAACATTTGTGGTGTTAGGATAGGTTGGTCAGGGATTATTGGATTGATACCATGGATTGGAGATATAATTGCTGTGTTACTTGCCTTATCCTTGATCAGAAAACTGAGAGAAGTAGAGGGCGGATTACCAGATGTCGTATCAGCAAAGATGATGCTGAACTTGAGCTTTGATTTCGGGATTGGATTGATTCCAATCATTGGAGATTTCGTCAATATCGCTTACAAATCAAACACGAGAAATTACATCTTGTTGGAGGAGTATTTGCAAGAGAAATACAATCAGACGACACCGGGTAAAATTATTTCACTAGACGAAATACCACAAGCACAACCACTGGGCAAAGAGACCACCCCTCGTAATCGCAACATAGAATTGCATTGAATCAAATAGCTTACATATGTTGTTTATGAACATACTCTTAATGAACTGATTTTTTTGTAATTGTCTAATTTAAATGGCTATATAAATACAATAGTCGACCAGTTATGGAAGAAAGTAGAATGCGAGAAACAATTGTTTCTCTCATTTGAAGAATAATTTACCACACACCATGGATTAGCCCTATTCGCACACATGAAATATCCCTTTAACGCCGTTGGTTTCTTCTAGTTCACACTCGTGGAAACGATTTTCCAGTGTCATCGATCTCTTCTTCATCCTCGCTACTGAGCTCTGATAAGTCAATGACCCCTATTCGAGAGGTACCAGGATCATCTTCTTTTTCATTTTTACATTCTGAATCCTCTCTAGCGGTTTCCCAATTGGATTTTCTTTCACTGTCATCACTTGGATAATTCCACGCTGTGACTCCATCTTTTTGATTTCTCAGATAATCTTCATATGAGGGCGCATCAGCAGGCTCTGAAACAACAAAGAGCCTCTCTTCAACACCAATTGAAGGACTTTCATCATCCAGCTCTTCGTCAGAGCTACCATCCGTCAAATCAGCATTGACTATTTTATGGGCGCCAATCAGAGGTGAAGATGATAAATTTCTGTCAAGCAATACCGATTGTGGTAACACAAAAGTCCCATGCGATCGAGGTTTATAAGGGACATCATCGTCATCATCATTACTATCGTTTAAGATGAAGTTATCTTCCTCTTCATCTGTCTCTGATTTCCTCGCTGATGTGTGCTTTTTTCTCCTGTAAGACTTTTTCTTGTGAGTCTTCTTTGAACGTATTCTCTTGCAATACATATTAGGGGAAACGCCGTCACTGCTGTCATCATCTGATATAATGATGACGGATTCCGACGATGAACCCGATTCTTCAGAATTATCGAAACCAGAATTTTTGTCTTTCTCTCTGCCATTTTGCAGTTGCATTTTCTTTTGTTGAGCTCCATTCTTTGGTCTTGTCGTTTCTGACGCAAGCCGAGAGTCATTCTCCATCGGTGTTCCATTGGGCGATTGACTACTTTTATTTCTTTCAAGATAACCGATGTAGTTACCCTTTCTGAGAAGATAACGACCAGTGGTGGGAACTACGGGCCATGAAATATCATATATTCTGGAATGTCTTTCGCATCTTGGACACACTGGAACAGTGTTTGATTGGAGCTGACAGTTGGAACATTTTTTTCTTGACGTCATGAACTTGTTGTACATAGAACTCAAAAACTTCAAAACATCCTGTTTGTTATCAAATTTGATACCGTAGTAGTCCAACAAAGTTATATCATTTCTCGACTTTTTCATTTTGGCAAGCCTCTCCTTGATTTTTCTCCGACCATCTAAATCAGAATCACCCGTGAAATTAAGCTTAGATCCTCTCAAAACACGTTTGTGGCTCAATAACAGATCATCATTCATATCTACACCAAGATTCAGAAGCTCCCTTGATCGACGCAAAAACATTCTCCTCTTTTTCTTCAATAGGACAGCTTCAGGTTCCTTGCTTGAACTTCCACTCGAAAGTACTAACAGATTACTTTCATTGACACCATCTTCACCATCTTCAGTCCCAGATGTTTTGGTTTTCGAGAGGACAAAGTTGGTCGACTCAGATTTCTCATGTTGCCCAAGGGAAGATTTCATTGTTATGGTGGACACAATCTGGGTATGAATATTTCCCGCAGCTTCAATTGACTCTTCGGAACATTCTGTTGTAATGATCTCGGTAGCATTTGCTATACCATTGGTACTGTTTGAGTTTTTGTTGGCAGTCGATTTGGTAATCTCTTTTGGATTGTAAAATGATACCACAGATGTTATTGTATCCTCCAGGTCTTGCTCAATTTTGTCTTCTATTATATCGTCGTCTGAGGCTGATGATTCTATCACGATGACATCGATTGTCTTATTTTCATACTCTACTCGCTCTTTTTCAGACAAAGCTTCAAAATTTATCACCTCTTCGGCCCTGACTTGCTTCACTTCTGGCAATTTCCAGTGTCCGTTTTGCTCTCGCTCGCAAGTAGCACATAAACAATCACAGTTATCCTTGCCAAAATAATCATTTGAATAAAAAACAGTGATCTCTTCGCCTAAAAGTATTTTTCTGACGGGTACAACTTGCAAATCCCAACTGCCAGTGGAGACAAAACGACAATTTGCCTCGCAATCGTGGTTCACAAACCTCAGTGGGCCTAACATCAAGCACTGAGCGTTATGTCTAGAGGTCTCTAGCACACTCAACGTGCTCACTTCATCGGCATCGTTTTTTGGAAATTGACATAAGTAGCCAGTTAAGTATTTGACGGGTACTTCCAGTAAAATCTCTTTTCTCGCCACAATAGCACCTTCTAGTCTTTCACCATTTGAGTATCTGTCAGTAGTATCTACTTCAAATGCACAATCTGGAAGATATATATTAAGGTATCTTCTGAAATGACGTTGAAACTCTGCGACTGATTGCTTGTTACCTTTGAGATGGGTTTCCATGAAGTTCTTGATTTCTGGCAAGTCCATGAATTCAGTCAAACAGTTTGTTATTTCTGGCTTAACCAGATCTATCAAGTAACACGTTATATATTCTATCGATTTGCTTGCCGCGATACCTTGGAAGACATGCTTGAACTTTCGACTTTGAGTCCAATAGTATAACTACAATATGTTAGTCACATTCTCTCGCAATTCAAGCTGACAATAGTACTCACATTATCTATCAAGGAACATGTCAAAAAGTCATCATATATAATATAGTCTCGCCATGTTAATGAAGCACACGCCATCTTTCATGATCTGCCGCAGCTTGATCGGTCGTCTTACAACTTTAATGCAAATAAAAGAAAAAAAAAAAAAATAGCGACGCGACATGGAAAAACAAGAATTTATTCACTAAAACTGGAGTAAACTATAAAAACTCGATTTAACTCTTATTTATCTAGCCATACTTTGAGCCATCAACTCTATCAATTCATTAGCCTCATCTGTGTCAAATCTAGCAGTATCAATGTTTGTCAACAGCTTTTTAATACCAACATTGAGTCGTGCCCCATTGTTCAGCTCAAGCGTTTGTATTTCATTCGTCACGTAAGTCCTCGACTTCTCATCCAAAAATTCTGAATCTTGCATCACTTTGTGGAATTCAGCTACAGATGTCAAATTTGGAACCGCCAACTCGTTGTGGAAACAATTCAAAACATCGAGCTGTTGTAAAACGGCATGAGATGAGGTAGTTGAAATGATTAATAACCTGTGACCTGGTGGTGGTAATCTCTTCCAGTAAACTTTCAAAGCCTGAAGTACAGGATTGCTGAATCTGGGACCAATTGGAACCCAATCAATGATGCCCTCGATGTTGTCAATTAGAAGAACGTTGAGAGGTGATTTGTAACTGTCACGAAAGGTATTGTCAATCTGCTGTATTTTCGCAGACTCAGACATTCCAACCATCGATTCTGCAGATAGCATTCTAATGAATGGAAACTCCGATCCAAGTGCAATTGAAGCCGCTAATGCTGTCTTACCAGAGCCAGATGGTCCATGCATCAAAAGAGAAACAAAAGAAGTATTTTGAGATTCTTTGACTTGTTTCAAATAACGATGACCATGACTGACGATTTCATCAATTCTTGGGGAGAATTTGATGATTCCACCCTTGGTAACATTCTTCAAATCTTCTTCGTTGACACCAAAGGCAGGTTTAACATCATCCAACGCTTGCAAGAAATCATTTCTCGTAACTTTCATCTGACTAACGCTTTCATCAATTCCAGCAGCAGTTCCAACTTTGATATGACGATTAATTGAGAATGAAGTTGCACTCTTAACCAAACCTTCAATTTCAGCACCACTGAAATTCTTGGTGAGAGCTGCCAATTCATTCAAGTTGACATCGCTGCCTAGCATCTGAGAATCTCTCATTTTCTTTGTTTTGATTTCCAAAATTTGTTTTCTTCCATATTCATCTGGTAAGTGAATTTCAACTTGAACTTCAAATCTTCCAGGTCTTAAAAGTGCTTCATCAATCAAATCTTTACGATTTGTCATACCGATCACCAAAATGTTGTTCAATTGATCAACACCGTCCATCTTTGCCAATAATTGATTGACAACATTATCAGCAACACCAGTACCATCACCTCTAGAACCTCTTTGTTTAAAAATGGAGTCTAATTCATCAAAGATAATGATATGCAATGAAGACTCATCTCCCTTCTTCTTGTACTCCGCCTCGGCATCAGCAAAAAGTTTACGGATGTTTTCTTCTGAGGAACCAACATACTTACTCAAAATTTCAGGACCATTGACAATCTTTGGTTCGTTTGCATTTAACATTTTACCAATTTGCCTTGCGATTAATGTCTTACCTGTTCCAGGTGGACCATATAAAAGCATACCTTTAACATGGGTGATTCCCAATTTTTCAATCAAGTCTGGTGGAAAAATTCTGGATGCAAAAGCTCTTCTGAAAATTTGAGTAAACTCGGTGTCAAGACCACCGATTCCCATATCTTCGAACTTGAAGTCTGGTCTTATTATAGCGTCTGTTCTTGGTCTTCTATTGCTGCTCGATTTCAATTGAACAAGACCATCTCCGGCAAAGAAATTGATCATTGTCTTCTCGGTTAAAAAACCTTTTGAACGTATAACATTCGACTCCGATGATTCCCCCAAGGAGGTATGAGCCAAGTCAACAAGTTGAACGGTTTTCACAATCATATCAAAGTAGTATCCTTTGAACTCAAATACCAAATTCTGTGTAGGCTGGAAAATTTGAGATGCGAATCTCTTGCTGAATGTCTCTGCCAATTCATCTTGATCAAACTTATGGGAAGTTGCTTTTGCCTTGTTTCTGAATCTAATTTCAATATTCAATGTTCCCAAGTATGCTTGGTTTCCAGCAGCCTTGCCTAAATCAAAGGGCAGAACAGAAACCTCCTCATCCAAAGATAGTCTGCACCAAAGTCTTTGATTACCATTCAATCCTACACATCCGGCTGGAAAGGCGTCGTATGTTTTGACACTGAAAACAAAGTTATTGTTACAGATGACGTACTGATTGTCCTTGAAGTCTCTTGGATTGGCAATCAAACAATTGGTTAGAGCATGGGCATTGTCCGGCACATTGATTGCTCTGAAAGTCTTACTCTGAGAGTGTCTTGGAATAATACCTGTGAGCCTGTCCATCTTTAGTATGTCGTGGCCACCAATGTATTTTACTGACATTATCTTTTCTCATCAAAGCAAAAAAATAATTATACCAATTATCAACCACCGCCCCAGATTGCAAAACCACAAGAATAGAAAAAAAATTTCAGTCTCTAACAAACCTCATCAACAGATAAAGAATAACGAAGATCTAAGATGCCAGCACCAACTATTAAACCAGTGAAGCTCACCAGTTTGTGTGAATTATGTCATGCTCGAAAGCTGGTGATGAAAAGACCCAAGAATTTGCTGAAGCTTTGTAAAGAATGTTTTTATCACGTATTTGAAACAGAGATTCACAATACAATAACTACCAATAAGCTATTTGAGAAAGGTGAAAGTGTGGCGATTGGCGCATCTGGAGGAAAGGACTCGACGGTACTTGCTTATATTATGAAGCTATTGAACGAGAGATATGACTACGGCTTGAACCTTGTTTTACTAAGTATTGATGAAGGTATTGTGGGTTACAGAGATGACTCCTTAGCCACGGTAAAAAGAAACCAACAACAGTATCAAATGCATTTGGAGATTCTTTCTTACAAAGACTTATACTCGTGGTCCATGGATGAGATAGTTGCTTGTGCAGGTATCAGATCAAGTTGTACATATTGTGGGGTTCTCAGAAGACAGGCGCTTGACAGAGGTGCAGCAAAACTCAAGATCAATCATGTTGTTACAGGACATAATGCTGATGATGTTGCAGAGACTGTACTCATGAATTTACTTCGTGGAGATACAGCCCGTCTTGAGAGTTCCACCTCGATAATGACGTCTTCTTCTGGATCGCCCATAAAAAGATCTAAACCATTCAAATATACTTATCAAAAGGAAATTGTATTATATGCACATTATAAAAAATTGGATTATTTCTCGACAGAGTGCTCCTATGCTCCAGAAGCATTTAGAGGGACCGCCAGACAATTGTTAAAAAGTCTAGAATCAGTACGGCCAACATGCATCATTGATATCATTCATAGTGGTGAGTCATTCAAGTTGCAAGAAAAAAAAAGGACAATAAGAGGTAAGCAACGGGTGAAGGCGTCTGAGGCTATCGAGATTAGGGCTGACGGCACAGCATCTCTTTTAACACAAACGAATTCGACAGCTGGCTATGTAGATGGCAACAGATGCCATAGATGCGGTTACTTGTCGTCTAACAAAATCTGTAAAGCCTGTATATTACTTGAAGGATTGGAAGCAAGCAGAGCTAAAGTGAGATTGGAAAACGATGTTAGCGTTGATGGAGCAGCAAGGAACACTAGGGTGCTAGAAAGGTTGTCTTTTTGAAGCTGTAAACCGGATACATAGATTGCAAAAATTGAATTTAGTAGTACATAAGTTAAACGAAGTAACTGGTCCAAAGCACTCCTTCCAAATCTTCTAACTCTTCGAGAGTGAAGGACTTCGAATCAATGTGCCACGTATCTTGCCTGTTTTTTTTGAATTTACTCAATGAAGACTTGGCTGCTTTACCAGCACTCCCTTGAATATTCGAGCACTTGTTTGCTAGGGTAGTCAATATTGACGGTATCCATCTTGGAATAGGAGAAATATATGGGAAAGCATCAACCATCGCACCTAAACCAAGTGTTGCACCATGTAGATTGACAATTGCTTCATCATTTGATTGATTCTTTCCTAATAGTTTCTTGTTTTTAGTCAAAATTTTGCTGAATCTTTTTTGAGTTTGAGCGATTTTTGAATCAATATCCTTGCCGTCCCAAATATGAATGATACTTGTCAAGATTTTTGCACCGGTCTCTCTAATCTCAACTTGCTCATGGAAGAGAAGTTGGAAAACGAAATCAAATATTTGACTTTGTTGGTGCTCAGAGAGAAGAAGATGCTGTCTCAGGTAAAACAATTGAACAAATAGTCCCAAAAATTGGAGATTGTGCCATACTGTCAGTTTGATATTGAAATTTGCAATGAAAGTGACCACCTCTTCAAGCTGATCTTTCCTGAAAGGAATATATGATATCATTACCAAGACTTGCTGTGGGCTAATACCTGCTAACATGCAAACTTCCCTCATTTCCGCCAAATCGAGCAAAAATGGGATAATATCTCGAGATAAATATAAAACTAAACCTGCAGACGATGAAGTACCAAGAACGCTTTTCAAAAACTTCAAAACCGTTCTCGACCTGTACATGTATGAGGTTTTTAAAATGTCTGGGACACTTAAGTTTTCAATATTCAATTTTTGAATTCTCAAATTCTCGAATAGTTGAGTAACACTGTCATGAAATAAAGCATTTTGCTTGAAATATATTTCACCAATCGACGAAATATCATTTGATAGTATAAATTCTTTCAGACTAGGGTAGGGATTGATTGGAGCGATCATAAACAAGGCCGTCATTAATGATGCTATTTGCTCGCGTACCAGCTGATAGGGATGATCCATGTTATCAAAACATTTTTCGATTAACTTTTCCGGTTTTGGAAATCTGAAAGATGTTGAGGCTACTATATGCTTCATTATCATCAAACGGGTCGAGTCATTGAAAGAAGAGTCTGACTGTTTGTCGATGATGAAATCCATAAGTGCCTCAGTAACAAGTGGAAAACGCCTTATATCAGCGTTTCCAGGAACCCACCAAGAAAAAACCACCCATATTCCTCGTGTTTCCAGATTGACATCTTTTTGCAAGACTCGTCTCAACACACCAGAGATAAATTCGTCCCTGGATTTTGAAAACGCTTCAGTTGTGTGACCACTGGAGACCAACAAGCCTGCGATCAACTCGCAAACAATGAGATGAGTGTCTTTATCATCAGCAACATATATGGAATCGATGATTTCAAACCAGTCTTCACTTTTAAATAGGGGTGTAAATCCGGCTGCTGTCAAATTCACGATTGATGATACTAGCCGGACGTCATTTGTATGAAAACCACCATCGCTTTCAGCCTCTTGAACCAATAGCCTTACAAGTTCAAGTATCCACTCTCTATCAAGCTTAGACCCCAAAGAGGTGAGTAGACTCTTCTCATGGTCACGAAGATTAAGCTCTGGGTGGGGATGATTTTCAACCGCGTACATATTATCACCCCAAAACAACCATGAAAAATTTCTCTTATTATCAATAAAATACAGTGGACTTTCGAAGTTGGACATCTCCCGTTTGAACTGGATAGTGTAGCTCCCCCCATTACCCTCTTCTGGTCTGGTATCAACCAAGACTGATTCTGAGGGTATATGATCCGTCGTGTATACGGAAAGTAAATTGTAGTCAAAAGAGCTCAATGTCTTAACCTTAGATAAAAGTCCAGACAAACCTTTTAAGCACAACCTAAAAATCGTAGGATGGGTGCCCAAAGTGAACTCTACGAGTTTTTCGCAAACTCCTGGATGTAAGGACACCTCCATGTCTGTTTGAATGTTGATCAATAAGGAAAGGTTGAAATAGTTCAATCTCCAAAATTTTGTAGGATCGCATATTTCCAACAAATGAGCTGTGAGCCCATTGATTTTTTTGAGTTGAAACAATCTTTTGTTTTCTTTTGATAGTTTAAGGGCTCTAATCTCCAAATCAACATATTCATCGGGTGGCTTGATAGTAGCAATATACGTCTCTTCAATGTCACATACTGAGCTGGGAAGCTTTATTTTGTTCACGATTGTTGCAAACAATTTGGATGCAACGTTCGAAACTTGAACATTGGACTCCATGAGCATACAATCATTCAAAATATCAACGAGGTGTGGTAAGTTTTCAAAATCAGAGCAAATTCTGCTTTTAAACCTTTTGGAATAAAAGACGCAAAGAGTGTGTTGGACAACCTGATCATCCCCCTTTTGAATAGCTTCTCGGATGACTTTCATCAAATGTTTGACCAGAACACCATACGATCCCAAAACTAATTTCATAGAAGCACTCAAAACCGAAATTGCAGACTGCGAAATACTGCTATATGATGAGGAGCATAACTCAACAACATCAGTTATAAGTAACTTGTCTAGTGGGTTCAATATTCGGCTACCTGCAAAAAGACTTAACCTTTGTTTATGATATTTCTCAAGTAGCAGCCCCAATGTGATTCTTGTGAAGGGCTTGTCCATTCTTCTGATGTATTGTATTGACTCAAGATAGTCAAACTTCAACAATGTTTCATCCCCAATGTTCAAAACTTTATCACTGCCAACATCACACAACCAAATTTTGATGGTCTCCAACAAAATCTTCATAAGCTTAGTGTTATTCAGGAATCTTACGATCAAAAATTGATAAACTTTATGTAGAAATTGTCCGACGTTATCTCTTAGTTCGTGTAATTTCAAGTAGCACAGAGAGGAGTTCCTTTCGGATTTTTCCTCACCAAAGTAGTAATTAGAATAGTAGATTTTTCTGTTTTTGAAGCTAAGAACAGCGTTCAACGACTCATCGATCTCATCCCTTTCACTACGAGAGGGTGAAGGAGACAGTTTAGCCGAAACCGGTATTTCAGAAACATGGGAAATGTCGTCTTCCATGATGACATCTTCATCACCACTTCCAGCTTCCACAAAGTCATCGCGACTAAACGAGTCTGTGGTATGAACTTTTCCAACGGAATCAGTATCATCAAAATTTTTTGATCGAGAATTAGAGACAGCGCTATTCACTGGAGATGACTTTCCAGAAGCTTCGTAGGTACCATGCCTTTTGCGAAACAGTTCCAAAGAATCAAGCTTTCTTTTCAACAGTTGTGGTTTTAGTACATCTTGAGTATACTCCTTGAAACTAGGATCGAACAAGTGCGATATTCCAGCCACACTCCTACCTAGTGTAAGCAAGTCGACACTCAATCCGTCAGAGAGCAGCAAGTTTTGGGATGCATCCTTGTCATCAGCATCAAAATTATTCATAGCTTGACTTATACTATTGATGCATTCAT
Organism: Nakazawaea populi; assembly: GCA_030557235.1. Lineage (NCBI taxonomy): Eukaryota > Fungi > Ascomycota > Pichiomycetes > Alaninales > Pachysolenaceae > Nakazawaea > Nakazawaea populi. Next base: position 129,189 of record JAKTVN010000015.1, read on the forward strand.
TTGATTGAAAATCGAAAAATGAAATTGCATACTCGACCTCTGCCGAGGTTGGTAGATGCCATTTGAAAGTTAAATTATGAGATGAAAATCTTTTCAGATCAAATTGATATCCTCCCCAAGCTTGGGAAAGTTCCTCGTTCGAAAGAATACCTGGAACAACTCTGGATTCTCTCAAACGGGTCGTAGTTAGAGTGGTTAGCAATTGGTACGGAATCGAAGATGTCACCATACTAACAGGTCCCCGAACTGAGCTAACTAGAAGACTGGCGATCTCGCCAAGTTGACTTTTGTGAGTGACAACCAACTCACCGGCTTGCGAAATAGCATATGAAAGTAACACAGTATACCATAGCAAGGGCTGATCTCGTGGCAGCACCTCACCATCACCCCTAATGGTACCAGAGCCATTTTCTTGTATCTCCTCTTTTATTTTTGCAGTGAATAGATTCAAGAATTTAGGAAATTGAGTTTTGGCATCACGCTTAACTAATGCACCAATTATACCACCGACCAAATCAGAAAGGGTATGTAGGACTTTTTCTGAAACAAAGTCGAAAACTTGCGATGACAAAACATCACAACATTCGTCAGATAAAGACTCTGTTAGAACATAAATGGTTTTAGGGATAAACGAGACAATTTTAGCTTCGGCACCAGATGTTTTCAGAGGGTCAGGCAAATTCTCCAATAAAAGGAATGTTCTTTCACAAAATATTTTGAGAAACTCCTTGAAATAATATGTTGAAGAAACAAATGCGAGATTTTCGTATTCTACCTCGTAATAGAAGTTCTCATTGCCGTGGTCAGAAGCTTCTTTCATGCTGTAAAACTTTTCTTCCAAATACAGGATATGTTGCTGTGTAAAATCGTAAGCAGCAGAAATGTTTTCTGGAGAATCATCAGTTAGATCTGCGAAAGGTATGAACGTCGCTGTCACAGCTACCAAATGAAAAGTTTGTATCGACTTCGTCAAATCATTTGAATCGATTCCAGGTAATGTTTCCATCAAAAGTCGCATAACATGGACACGATACACAGGAATAGCAACCATATAGCGCATCACAGCGGCTAGTTCTTTCAATATGACGCCTAAACGGTGACTTGATGTAGTAGTTTCTAATGAAGAGTAACATTCCAATAGTATGGCATCAAGGACATCATCAGGTTGAATACGACACAGTAATGACAACGAGCTGATGTATTGATTCACGCAAATGTCCTTTTTGGAATGTACCCCAGTCTGAATTAATGGCAATATCATATTTGCTAAAGCTTTGTTGGTGAAGCAATTCAATTTGAGCAGATCCGGTAAATCCTTCAAATTTATGGACACGATATTGTTCACCGGGTCATCTTTCTCCATTTGAAGTCTTTTGTGATACTGCGAAACTATTGAAAGCATCAACCTCGACAATAAAGTACTCCACGGTCCCGAATTGGAAGGGTGAACAAAACTTCTCAATGAATTAAAAAAATTTCTCATCGTTGCTATAGCACAATTATTGTGAGATGACAGAACACCCGTTATGGAGAAAATGAGCAAGTTTGCAAATGAATGATAGTATGTCGATGGATGCCTCGAAGAATGCAAAACCGCAATATTCAACGATGTTAATAAATTTTGTACCAAGGTTTTGAACTGGGTTTCGTCGAATATTCCAAAATCACCAAACGTCGCTACTTTATCCCCTTGTGACTTAGCTGCTTCGACAAATGCATATTCGCTGATTCTTGAAAGTAGAGCTACAATGTGTAAATCCACATTCTCTGCTCTGTTTACTGATGACCATAGATTAAACAAGCTCGGAATATAACGCCTGACATCATTTGAAGAATATTTTTGAACTTTATTTTTGACTTCATACGGCTCAAAATGCATTGGTAATAGACCATATAGACAACTCATTGCAAGACTAGCATTGGATGTTGAAAAGTAAGCCATCAATTTCGAGAAAATCGTCGATACTGCGCTTCCATCAAAGAAGCTATTCGATATAAAACATATGTTGAGTAACTTTTTGAAGTGCGTCTTATCGTAGTGATCAAGAAGAGAGCTTTCATGAGGAAAATTTTTTAGGCACATTTTGTATGCGATCTCCCAATCGAGTACCAATCCATACTCCTGCAACAACTGCTTCTCCTCTAATAGCTTTTGGAACACCTCAATGAATATATCAGATGATATGTCATGTCCTTGTGACAAACAAATGGCATAATATACTTTACAAAGAGAAGCACGAAGAGCTATCGGAACCGGAAATTTTGTCATCATGATCGTTTTCAACTCAATGGACCAATGACGAGCATTTATTATCGCCGCTGAAGAAGAGGGCATCTTGTTGACTGGAGTAGATCTCCCTGTCTCCATTTCTTCATCACTATCCGCGTCATCCTCATCATCTTCACAAGGATCGTCATGGTAAAACAGCTGCTCAGATTTCTCATCAGCATAATCATCAATCGTGTCCACAAAGCTATTAGCCATCAATTCATCCCTGGCCTTTTTGAACTCTTTGACCGTTATGGGCAAAGCTCCCAGTAAATCCAATGACTCAACAGCAATGTATAAATGGGAAACTATATGGGATAGATATAAGGCTTTATCATCTAATGATTCGAGAGGATATGGCAAATTCTTTTGAATTTGGGGTTTTTCGAGTGAACTCTGAAAAGTTCTCGAGAAGTCCACCTTATCTTGTTGATCAAGGTGATTCAGACCGATATTTGACAGATCTAAACCGTAAAAGAGCGCCCTTTCCTTTTCAATTTTTGTGTAACTATGATCAGTCTTCACAGAATTTACTTGGAGATCTGTTTGGCCCAAGTGGGGCCTGAGCCCATTATTCTGCAGGCTGGAACCACTTACTAGCGGTGAGCTCTGTCTTGGAGGATATTGAAAGGATCTTGAATCCATTTTGTCAGTCAGTGAATTTCAAAGTGCAACTGAAGTTAGTAAGACTCAATTGAATTCAGTGTGAGAATCTTTCAAAAATTATGTGAGTCACAGGTTATCAAATATCGGAAATGGATTTGCTGATATCAGCGATGTAATAAATCTGGATGGCAAATATGTAAAGATGGGTGGGTGTTCATCGAGTTAAGTTTGACACAAAAAAAATAAAAATTAGTATGGATAGAAAAGGCCAGTCTACGATATCGCTTAAGTGTTCGCCGTCGTTTCCAATTTGTGATATATACATACGATTTCTAACTAAAAACTACCCGGCTGTGATACACGAAATTTACAACTCATCTCTAGAAGGGGCTTCTCCAACTTTTCGCTCCTCCAGATCCGAAAGTAAGTGGTTGATTTCATCATCGTACTGTGTCCATTCGGAAACCTGTCTTTTCGCCCTAGCCAACTTTGGCTCTTTGGTGAGGGGATTGTTACATAGATCTATTGTCTTTGCATTTTTTAATGACTCATCTGAGCACCAGGTTTCACACCAAAGCCACTCCTGTGGTAATGAGAAGATTTTGATTTTACTCTGAAGATTATTTGGAAGATCTTGGTCCAAATTTGACAACGAACCAGGATCTGCTGAGAGCGCTTGGTAGTGTTGCCTCAATATGTCTCCGGCCCTCATTTCTCTGAATTTTTTCAAGTCGATGACATATAAAGCACTGATATGATACTTTAATCCATTTTGTCCAAGAACTTTATCCCAATATCCTTGCTTCCAGAACCTGAAACCGTCCATTTCAGTTCTGGAATCACACATTGGCGTGTAGCCATAAGGCGCACCTTGAAGATCAATGTCGACAAGCTCCTTCATATCTGTTCTTACGATTTGATCTGCATCAACGAATATCACCTTTTCAAGATTTTGCGGAAATAAAACGTCCAAAAACAAAATCTTATAACCCCAAATAGTCCTCTGCTTTTCTCTTTGAGGTCTAAGCCATTGAGGCCAATTGTATGTTATTAACTCATATTTGAAGCCATACAGCTCAGCAAGTTTGGGCAAATTTCTTTTAAGAGTCGGAGACATGTAATTTTCGATGAACCAAAATTTGACAGTATGTGTTGTGTGCTTCATCACAGAAGCAGTCATTATTCCCAAAAATCTCTCATATAAATGGCCACTGGCCACCGAGAAGATATTGATATCGGCCGAAAGTGAGTGATCCTTTTCTCTGGTGAAAAAATTTTGGATAAGGCTGGTAACGGTTTGAACCAAAACATTGGATTTTTGCTTAGGCTTAAATACGGGGTAAACTATGGTACCAGATAGATCCATTACAGATATGAGCTGATTTTCATTCTTTGATGGGATTATTTCAGAGAACTTTTGATCGACTGATGTCAATTGAAACGCCTCCAGTGAGTCCGAATATGGTTTGACCTGAAGACTCCATATACCAGGATTGGCCTTCAACTGAAGGTACCCAAGATTGACCATGATGTTGGTATCAGTTTGAAGTTCACCTTGGTTTAATTGAACCTGTATTCCCCCAGCTTCGAGATCACCAACAACCCTCAGATACCCTTCAACAAGGATATTTTCGAGCTCGTAAAGTCCATAAATGTCACCGGTATCCTTCAAAAGAACATTATCAAGATCAGTCTCGCCTTCAACTATCCCAATAACCCAAGCCGTTGGAGCATCGAGATCAAAAGTGAACAACGTTTTTTCTGGAACGCCTTGGAACAATGCAAAGTCGGAAGTTATTAATGATCCATCCTGTGTAAAGGTGACCGTATTTGGATAAACTCCACGGTAAAATCTATTGATGTTCAATTTTTCCAAAAAAGGGGATGGCTGCAACAACACCTTTATATTTATGGAGGAAGTTTCGAAATTCTCTATTAATTGTAACAATGAGAGCACTTTCTGCGAAAATTCTTCAACCGGCTTGATGACAACAGTTACATCAACTTTTCCATTAGGATTGTAAGGCTTGAAGCCTACCGAATTGAACAAGTCAAGACAGGTTGTACATACTCTCGATATTACCGGCTCTGTGAAAACTGAGCGGCTATCTAAATCTGGTGAGAAAAATAGATGCATAAAACTCGACGAAAAACTCTCATATAATGCGAATTGATCTGTGCCTGCAGCTTGTTGTGTTTGCGTCTTGAAGTTCTCATGAAGGTAATCAAGTTTAGTTAATTTCTCATGTTCGATGAACAATAAGAGATCTTCACATTGCAAAAGATTTTCATCCAACACAAGCAGCTTTCCATTCAACACGACGGCAATTTCGTTGCCCGTCAATTCTGGCAATTTTAAATGATCGAGAAGTGTTGTCTCACAAGAAAAGTGCTTAAGTGAAGCACCATCAGCGTCACCTTCAAACTGCACTTGATTAAACGATATGTTCTCCTCGAAGGTCGATTTTAATGATGCTAAAAGAGAACTATTGCAAGCCTTATCGATTACACGAATTTGAAGGCATGGCTTCAGCTTTTGCCTTTCGATCGTATTGATCACCAAATTCCAAAATCTAGTTGATGTTAAATCACCAACCAAAGTCAAAGTCAATGGAGCTTCTTGACACAACGCAGAATTACCCGCTATGAGAGAATAGTTGTTGAACGTATATGGATCAACCCGTGAATAAAAACTTGTTCCCTCAAAGTCTGGTGCACCTGAGATGACATATGTATTTCTTCTCTCAAAGGACTTTTCGAATAAGAACTCCCTTAGAGATATAATTGGAATTGGCTGATCTTCTGTTGAAACTAAATGATCTTCTGTTGAAACTAAATGATCTCTTATCATTAAAGTGTCTTGATATAATTGTCGAGCAACAAAAAACTGCCATCTGTCGACAAAGTCAAAGAAAACTCCATTCAGGATTATCTGTGGCTTTCTGACATTAAATTTCCCTAAAAATCTCTCGTTGACGGCTATTAAGTCGCGTACACCAGAATCCTCGAATGTAGAGTCAATGAGCTCACTCAATGAAGATTTTTCGTATGCAATTCTCTCGTCATCCAATGGACTGACTATGCTTCCTAATGTTTGTAAAAACAGAAAGCCTGATCTAAGACTGTCAGAATGAACCATTCGCAAAAACTGTCTCAGAAGTAGCATGTCCAAGTCATTTAGGACAAGAGGTACTATACCAACCTGCTGTGGAATTTCGCGATAGAGGACAGTGCTAGTGAACTGCAAGAATTGTATCAACTGCACTGGATCTGATAATTGGATAACAAACACGGTATCATGAATATTCTCTCTTATGGCAGGTATTTGACCCGGTTTGATATCCAGACTCATATATGGTTTTCTACTCGTTTTGAGATGGTGATATTGAGGGTCCTTTTCAAGGTCATTGAAGTATATTATACTCTCGCTTTCTTTCAATATGTTATATCTTCTAACTCCATTTTTGTCGGCAGAAATCTCATTTTGTAAAGAGGAAAAACTCTGAATTAAACTCTTGGCCGTTGATGAGTTCATTCCATAGCTTGACATCTTGTCTATAAAATTGAATTCCTGACTTAAAACTGAGACAATTCCGCCTACGTGCAACAAATTCTCATTGATACTTCTGCCGTTGATATAAATTCCAGGAAGCACCCCGTTATTGGATATAGCATGAGATATTACGTCCTGAAGATTTGCAGTGCCATTTGAGTAAGTAGAAAGAAAAGATGCGTGCTTAGGAAAGTCGCTGAGAATTCTTTTTAAATAGGAGTACCCTTCAGCCTGTTGATCAATAACGTATTTTGTTAATTGTAACTCTAAAGTTTCAATGTCGAACACCTTTTGTATGTCGTCGTGGTACTCATTTATGGAGTCCGTTTCTTCAACTAGGTCATGGTGGTTTTCTGCTGCTGACTTTTTCCTTTGATTTCTATCGTCGATAGCAATATAGTCAGTTCTTTTCAAAGTCAAATCTACCCCGTACCCTGATAAAACCTCCTTACTTAACAGCTCACTCGTAGGAAGATACCGCCATACAAAGCGATACTGACTATTTTTGGAAAACTGATAAAGACTCTTAACAAACTTGTGAAGATAGGAGTCATGGAAATCACCGTATAGAATAATCACGGGAGACTCAGAATTACCTATCACTCGGTCAAAGGGTAATAACGTCCCATTCTGATCGTTGTGATCCAGTTTAATGGCGAACAAGTCTTCGATGCTACAGTATATCTCGTCATTCAAAACGGCCCAAGAATGTTCACTATTGCCACATTTTTTTTGAAGAGCATTTCCAAACCTTGGAGAAACCTCGTTGTTGTAATGATGGAAATGAGACTCAATTCGAGGAGTTCTAAACTTATTTGCCAAGTGTATATCAACCAAACGTCGCATCTCTTCATTCTCTACGACCTTTATCAGCACATCATACAGTTGTGCATCTGTAAAGTCACGAGAGCTCTCTTCTTCCTCATCGCCGTCAAGGTTGAACAACAGCTCGAGCAAGGGCTGATATGCTGATTCATTCAATGCAGAAATGGTCTCGATTATTTGTAGGGCAAATGGAGTTGTTTGCCAATTAGCCTGCAACTCTATCTTACACTCATGACTGTCACTGCCAGCCATGAATGCGCTGCACACCTGGAAGAGTAGTACAATAACCAAACAATTCATATTGGTGATATTAACCTATATCTTGCACACATTATGGATCGCTTCACATAGAAGAAAGAAAAAAAAGTGTTTACTCACACACCATTTACAAGAAAGAAAGCTACAATATTTCACACCATGTTGCAAATTTCACGGAGAAGCTATCTATTGCACAGAGTCGTACACTACCATCTTCTACGGTACGTCTATACCACTGTGGATAATAATGATGATAGCAAGTATTCTATTAAAGTCCCAACAGGATTGCAGTCAGTAGGGTATGAGGACGACATAAGTTCAGTACCTCCCAAACCACTGATGGATTTGCATCACAATTTGCATATCACAGAGGAACTTGAAAGGGCCAAGCTTCGTCAGATTCCTACCCCTAAAAAGTTGAAGAAATCTTTAGATGAATATATTGTTGGTCAAGACACAACAAAAAGAATAATATCGGTAGCAGTATATAAACATCAATTTGTGCAGCAGCTAAGGAATATCAACCAGAAAGTACGCGATCAAGTGGGATCTGACAGCTTCTTCCAAAATCTCGAACCTGAATTAGACAAGTCGAACATTTTGCTCTTGGGCCCTTCGGGATCTGGGAAAACACTCATTGCTAAGACTTTGGCAAGACTCTTGAATCTCCCCATTGCCATTACCGACTGTACGTCCCTCACGCAAGCTGGGTTCGTAGGTGAAGATTGTGAGACGTGCATTGAAAAGCTTCTCATTGCTTCAAATTATGACGTTGATCTTTGCCAAAAAGGCATTATCGTTCTTGATGAACTTGACAAGTTGGCAAAGCCAGCAATTTTCAGTGGCACTAAGGATATTTCAGGTGAAGGAGTTCAGCAGGGGTTGCTAAAGCTAGTAGAAGGTGCTTATGTCACCATTAAGGTGAAAAAACATGTCAACCTGGATAATGCCGGTAGCGCCTCTGAAAAAAATGGTGACAATGAGCAGCAATACGTAATTGATACCTCAAACATTTTATTTATATGCATGGGTGCTTTTGTTGGTCTTGATAGAATTGTAGCCCTGAGTGTTAAAGGCTCGTCATCTATAGGGCATGGGGGTAATGCCGAGTCAAACTCTGATGGAAGCACTCGAGCTCCTGTTTTGCCATCCAACAAATCAATCAGCGACTTTCAAGATAACATTGCCAACCTACAGGATAATGAGCTTACATCAGCCCCCATATCTCAGTTGAGATTAGGCAATGGGAAAAAGATTTCGTCGTTACAATTGCTGTCACCAGTAGATCTTCAACAATTTGGTTTGATCCCCGAACTAATAGGTAGGTTGCCGATCATAACAGCTTTAAATCCGTTATCTGTGAACGATTTAGTACAGATATCCACAGAACCAAAAAACTCACTAGTGAAACAGTACGAATATTATTTCCAAACATTAGGTGTTCGTTTAGCAATCAGCGATCCTGCCATTAAGATGATTGCACGTCTTTCGCTTTTGAATGGTACAGGTGCAAGAGGTCTACGGTCGGTACTCGAAAAAATTTTGTTGGCAGTTAACTACGATTGCCCAGGATCTGGCATATCTTTTGTTTTGATCGATAGTGAGGTGATTGACAATTTCAAAAAAAAAGATGGTATGATCAATGGGGAATCAGGAGCAGAAATGGAAGACATTTCTGCGAAGTATTATTCGAGGGGTGAGATTTTCAAATTTTTGAATGATGTAGCAAAAGAAGATTTGGAATTAGTTCTGATTATTGAGGAGGAGTATCACATACCTAAGACAAAGAATTCGAATTAGTACTACAGCGTATAGTTCGCTCCTGCGTTTGTATTGAAAGAGAAAACCAGCTGGAAAAGCTATAAAGAAAAATTAATCGAAAAGAATCTTGAAAAATAATGGGCTGAGAGGTGAAATCACGATCAGCAGAAGTGCGAAAATACGTTCTATGAATGCCAAAAACTGTTCTGAAAAAGGGTATACAGAGTAGAAATATGTTGAAATTGAACCCGATGTCAAGATGAACATCAGAAGAAAGTAAAAGTTTAAATGAGGGAAGAAAAGTGATCCCCAGAAGTGGGGAAATTCCCATCGAGTTGAAATTTATAGTGACTAAACCTCCAAGTCCGGAATCAGATCAAAAGAATGAGAACAGCGAAAATGCTAAAAGATGACGAAATAATTTTACGAGGGGCACTTCCCTCAAATGCTGAGACTGGTGCGCTCAGGGAACTTCCACTCGATGAAGAACTCGAGAGAGTGGAAGGCGAAATTGAAAGGACCGAATTGGACAATCCGAAGGCTGCTTCATCTGCACCTTGTCCAGTAATGGTGTCAGTTGCAGTTGGAGGTGTTGCGATACTGGCTGTCGTTTGCAGCATCACAATCACCGTAGTAGGAGCTGGAGGAGTGTCTGTTGATGTTGAATTATCTTCCAAAACAGCAGAAATTGTCAGGGCTGCTTTCTCGGTATTTTGACCGGTAGTAGTCTCAGTTTCTGTCTCTGGAGCAGTGAAGCCAGTAGTACCCTCTTGCTGTGGTAGAGTGGTTGCAAAAACAGAAGAAACTGATCCAGTCACTGTTGCCAGTGTATTCCCTTCCGTCCCCACGGATAACTCTCCTGTGGTCATGTTATCTAGATTCACGGCTGTCAATGGGCAATATGTGGTGAATACAGTGATAACACCCCTAATAGTGATGGTATCCGTGGTGACTCCCGTGGTGACAAGTGAGGTAGAACAACCTTTATGCGAGTCACAGAGCGTGGTGGTAAACGTTGTAGCAGAAATACTTATTGTTGTTCCTGGAGTTGCACTGGTAGTAGGAGGTTTTGTGGAATAACCGTGAATGAATCCAATTTCACTTTCAGAGTACGAAATTGCTATTGTCTCAGTCAAGGGCACTAACGTTGTTATAAGTGAAGATCCACCCGGTGATATTGTGGCTGTCACCACCGCAACACCGGTGGTAACTGTAGTGGTAACACAAATGCCACCCTTACAGCTATTGGTGCCAAATATAGAGGTTGATGTAGCAACGATTGTTGTGAATTCCTCTTCACTTACTTCACTAGTAATCAATGAATAGTATGTGGTGTAAACTTCAGTGATAGAGCCAACTTCGGAGGTAACCACGTGAAATCCGTTGGTTTTCGTTGCTGTTGAACAGTCCAAGCCACTACATTCATAGGTTGTGATTGTTGTAGTACCTTCCTCTGCTGTTATCATTGATTTCGTCGACTGGAGCCAAGTTGTTTCGAAAGATGGTAGTGGGCACCAAGTGGTGTACACAGTGGATTTGAAGCCTCTGGTGGTGGTAACAACTTTAGCGCCCGTGGTGATAACTGTCTCTGAACATTTGGAGCCTTTGCACTCGGTAACTGTCTGCGTTGTAGTGAAGACCTCACCAGAAGTGATAGTTCCAGTAGGCGGAACTTCCACTGAAGAAGTCAATGGGCACCAAGTTGTATAAACAGTTGTTGTTGAATCTTTGGTAGTAGCAACAACTGTAACACCAGTGGTGACTTCAGATGTGGAACATCTAAAACCGCTGCACTTTGTTGTTTTGAACGTGGTCGCAGATATTCCTCCAATACCACTGCTAGATGTGGGTGAAACAGTAGTATTAGAATATAGATGAGCCTGGGCAACACCTAGGACCAAAAACGAGTGAAATAAACTTGATCCTAGTTTCATATTCTGTTAATGATGTTCACAGAGAAACACAGAGAACAAACAACTCGAGGACTTCGCTGTCTTTTATTTAAATTTCTTGTTTAGTTTATTTTTGAAGAGAGAGGGGTGAATCGCAGCCTTTTTAAAAAAAGTGCACTAAATCGGCGAGTGCACTGGGGGCCTAACTCTTGCGTCAAAAATGAGACAGCCTAACTTCTTCCAGCTTGAGTTGTGTTGGATGATATTTAAAAGACTTTCCATATCATGTGGTGAACCTTGAACATCAGATTATTTGGACGAATCACTTTCAAATGAACCAGAAGCCGAGTATTTGTTGTTTCTTATAAACCACATGGATATTGTAATACCAACGATCTACTATTCTAAATCTGAATTCTAACTATCTGAGTTTTTTTGTTAAGCTTTGTCTCGTTATTTCAAGATATTGCAATTGCTCTTGATTGAACCAGGTCTTTGTGCCTTGCCGGACTACGCATTCAGCGAACTAAAAACAATTAAGGCCTGCATTGTCCGCCTGAAGTGTTTTGCAGGCAAATTATCAAGCACAACTCTGGTAATGACATCTTGTTGGCTTATTTCTGATCTTTCATCGAAACATAGCTACACTTTTGCATATGTTCACGAATTGCTACTTCGTAATTTGTACGTGTTGTAAAAGGGATGGACCTAAACAAAAAAAAAAATTTAAAGTTTGGGGAAGCAGATAAATTTTCTGCTGCGTAGCGAATGTTTAATGCAGTTAAACGACGAATAGCTCGCTCAATTTTATTGGTTTTCAATTTTTTAACAATAGGCCGTTGATGAATTTGACTATTGCATGTAACTCATTTGCATCATCTAGAGTGGAAAACTGTTTCGATGAGAGGCTGCGGGTCAAGTTTCTTGAATACAGGTGTATACAAACAGAACTACCTCATGGGCACAGGTAGTGATTATTTGACAACTTTATCACAGTGTTGTTCCAAGTTATCTATCTGTGTGCATATATTGAGCAACTCCAGGAGTTATACTTAATCATTTTATAATATGCATTAATATGAAAAAATTTTAAATCAAAGATTTTAAGGTTCAGATCTTTTGGTCCTGCATTAATTTTGGGCGTTTTCTACGTTGTTCCATGCCAACCATTTTTTATTAATCTCAACTCTCAAATCCTGTCCTTGTCGCTTTGTGAGGTTGCGAATGCTATCTAGCCGATTTGATGAAAGTTTGCCGTGCTCATACAAGTGAGTGGGGATGTTGTCTACGGGAATAATTGATTATCAACGACAAATTTCTTTTTTCACAAGCTGTTTTACAAAAAAAACGATCCAGATCTACGCCGCCGCAACTTCTAAACCAGAAAAGTGTATTACTCTGATTGACTTATAGATATAAAGCTACGAACAAGCCAAAAATCTATAAACAAAGCAACCTCAACTGGAACAAGGTGTTGTCCATCTCCTGTTCTTCCTCGATGATGACTTTATTTTTATCAACGCTTTCAGACCATGGGGCTATTGCATGTTTGCAACTCTTGGTCAAGAACTCTTCATTTAATTTAATGGCATCCTGCAAACCAATAGTGTCCTTGATGATCTTACACTCAACTTGAACGTCATCTGTTTGTTGCAAATTGGCTGTCTTTCTCAATTTTTGAATTCTATTCAACAAGTTTCTTGCAGTACCTTCAGTCTTCAAGTCATCATAGATTTGAATATCCAAAATAATTAATACATCATCAACTCTAAAATCAAATCCTTTTGAGACGGATGACTCAGGCAAGACTCTCAAGACAGACAAGTCCTCCTTTACGAGATCAATACCAGCCACGTTAATTTTCCCGCTGGCAACAAACTCTTGAACTTCTTGAGATGTCAAAGCTGGCAAAGCATCCTTGACTTTCTTGACATCCTTTTTCAACTTTTTACCCAAAACAGGCCAATCTGCAACAGCTTTATATTCAACACCGTACTTGGCTTCATCGGAAGTGATAATCAAATCTCTGACATTGAGTTCTTCCAAAATATAGTTTGAAAGCGATTTAATATCTTTCAAATATCCTTCATCGCTGTGCAATACTACCAATTCCTTTAACGGAGTCTTTAATGAAATCATCTTCTTTTCTCTGATGTTTCTACCCAAATCAATGACCTTTTGCATTCTCGAGATAGCAACTTCGATATCACTGTCGAATAAAGCCTCGTTCACAGTTGGATAGGTAAGGAAATGAACTGATCTCAAATCATCACCCAATGAAACATTCTTCAAATAATCTTCCTGGAACAATGGTTTCATGTGTTGGTAAACAGTATCGGCTAAGAATGGTGTAAATGGTGACATCGCTCTAGTCAAAGTGAACAATGCATCGGTTAAAGTGTTCAAAGCTTCGATGGCATCATCAACCCCATTTTCACCCTTAAGTCTCTTTCTGTTGAAACGGATGTACCAATTTGTCAAGTCATCAATCAATTTCAATAAGCCAGGAACAACAGTGTACAATCTGTAGCCATCCATCTCTTCATGAATATACTTGATCAACGATTGGATAGATGCCAGCAACCATCTATCCATAACATTGTCTGATGTTACAGCAGGGTCAAATTTGAACTCAATATTCGATACCTTTTTAAGTAATGCAACTTGTTGCTCCAAAAACTTAAAGGAGTTCCACCATGGTAACAACACTTTGGACACGACTTCCTTGACTCCTTCTTCTTTAAATTTCAACGTTTCAGCCTTTAATACAGGTGAATTTATCAAGTACAATCTTAACGCATCAGCTCCATGTTTGTCAAGCACGGTATTTGGATCAGGATAATTCTTTAATCTTTTAGACATTTTCTTACCATCTCCAGCTAAGACAATTCCGGCAACAATAACATTTTTGTAAGGAGCTGTGTTGAATAAATGTGTACCTAAAACAGTCAATGTGTAGAACCAACCTCTAGTTTGATCCAAACCTTCAGAAATGAAGTTTGCTGGGAAAGTTTCTGGGAAATTCTCCTTATTCTCGAAAGGATAATGCTTAGATGCATATGGCATAGAACCTGACTCAAACCAACAGTCAAAGACTTCTTCAATTCTTCTCAAGGTTCCTTTACCCTGCTTCGATGGGATAGTGATATGGTCAATGGAATCTCTGTGAATATCGGTAATATCATCAACTCCCGATAATTTCTTTAATTCATCTATCGAGCCAATACAGACAATTTCCTCCATGTCATCACTAACCCATAATGGAATTGGAGTACCCCAGTATCTGTTTCTTGAAATGTTCCAATCACGAGCGTTAGCGATCCAGTTCATGAATCTCTTGTCCTTGACGGTCTGTGGAACCCAGTGGGTCTTACCAACAGTTTCCAACATTTGGGGAACAATCTCCTTGACTCTGATAAACCAAGATGGAACGGCCCTGTAAATCAATGGGGTATCGGATCTCCAACAGAAAGGATAACTATGTCTGATCTGTGAAGCGAGTAATAAGTTTCCAGTCTCAGTCAAATGCTTTATGATTTTAGAGTCAGCATCCTTAACATAAATACCTTCCCAGTCCGTAACTTCACTTGTAAAACAACCGTTATCATCCACAGGATTTGGTGGTGGATGTTGTTCATCTATTAAACCAGCTGCTATTGCAGCATTGTAATCTTCCTCACCAAATGCTGGCGCTTGGTGTACAATACCAGTACCACTATCATCAGAAACGTAAGAAGCTCCAATAACCTTAAAAGCTCTACCCTTGAATCTTTCTGCGAAGTAAGGAAATAACGGTTTGTACTCTATACCTACCAAATCTTTACCTTTAATTTTTTCAACAACCTTGTATTTTTCGCTGGCTGGTTTCTTGTACAAGGTCTTGATTAACTTCTCCAACAAAATAAAGTATTTATCCCTGTTCTCGTCGTAAATCTTGACGTATTCGAGATCCGGGTGAACAGCCAATGCTATGTTGGATGGTAGAGTCCATGGAGTAGTTGTCCAGGCAACCAAGAAAGTTTTGTCATCATTCAAAGTTTGAAATCCTATGGTGACAGCAGGATCGTTTACATCTTTGTAATTCTCCTGGGCCTCAAAATTTGATAAGGAAGTAGTCAATCCTGTCGAGTAAGGCATGACCCTATAACCTTTGTAAACAGCGTCTTTTTCATACAACTGCTTGAATACCCACCAAACGGACTCCATGAATTCTGGATACAAGGTTTTATAATCATTATCAAAATCGATCCATCTACCCATTCTGCCAATGGTTTTTCTCCATTCCAGGGCATATCTCATGACAATGGCTCTACACTCATCATTATACTTGTCAATACCCATTTCCATCACATCTGCTTTACCTTTGATACCTAATTTCTTGTCGATTTCGTGCTCAACGGGTAACCCATGAGTGTCCCATCCAAATCTTCTTTCAACAGAATGTCCGTTCATGGTAGCATATCTTGGAATGATATCCTTGATGGTAGAGGTCAATATATGACCGTAGTGGGGAGTACCAGTAGCAAATGGAGGTCCATCATAAAATGCAAACTTCTTTTTATCTTTGGTTAACTCTAACGAAGTTTGGAAAGCATCGATTTCATTCCAGTAAGCAAGAATCTTTTCTTCCTCACCAGCAAATGAGAATTGTTTGGCTTCTTCAGACATTGTTGTATCTTTCGGCTTTGACTTATTCCTCTTTAAACTCAAACTTCAAATTTACTCTTTCTTCCTCTGCTGATGATTCATCGCTCTACATCGACAAACCACAAAAAAACAGAAAATTTTGTCACTTACAAAAGTCGTGTAAATTACCATAAAAATTAAAATGAGTAACACATCAAAGCAGTTCCATAGTGTTTACACTCACCGATATTATCAAAGGATCAAAGGTGACATAATTTACTAGCGATGTCGGTATCACAGGCAAAAACTGATGATCATGATGAGCTTAAAAAGCCATTGCCTGAGTTTACCTTAAAAAATGTGTTGCTGGACATCTTCCATGGGGCATATGCTATTATCTTCAATCCTTCATTATCGTCTTTTGCAGCCATACTTGTTTTTTTAGTTGAGGCTATTGGTTTGAAATTGATCATATCACAAATTCCGTATACTGAGATAGATTTTGCGACCTATATGCAACAAGTAGAACTCATCAATAATGGCGAATTAAATTATAGTCAAGTGTATGGTGATACTGGAGATTTGGTGTATCCAGCTGGTCATGTACAAATATATCAAGTTTTACATTGGGCATCAAAAGGAGGTACAGACTTGACGATTGTGCAAGGCCTATTCAGATACTTGTACTTGGGTCAATTATTGATCGATTATGGATTGTACTTTATGGCCATTGGAGAATCGAATTTGACTCCGTGGGCGATATATTTGTTAGCGTTATCTAAAAGATTGCATTCGATATACGTTTTGAGAATGTTCAACGATTGTTTCACAACCTTCACCGCTTCGGGAACAATATTGTTGTTGGTCCTGGCCTCCTACTGGAAATCTACATCTTCATTTGCTTGTTACTTGTGGACCATTGTTGCCTCCGATCTATTCAGCTTATCAATCTCGATAAAGATGAATCTGTTACTATATTTACCAGGGTTTCTTATCATTGTTTACTTGTTGTGTGATGAAAGCATACTCAAGATGTTGCTTCCTCTTGCAGTAGGCATCGCTGTGCAAATATTGACATCATTCAAGTTTTTGCTACCATTTGAGAACTCACCGGAGGCTGCTGAGATAAGGTGGGCGTATATTAACCAAGCTTTTAACTTCAGCAGAAAGTTCTTGTACCAATGGACAGTCAATTGGAAGTTTCTTCCGGAGGACATTTTTATGGATAGCAGATTTCATCTTCTGCTATTGTTGTTGCATGCTGTTGTGCTTTTGTCGTTCATCTTGACCAAATTAATCACAGTGAGGACAGTTGGCAAACCTATCTCCACATTTTTCTTTAACGCCTTGAAGTTTTGGAGATCAACGCTGTCCCCAAAATCAATAATAAACGATTCAATTTTGGGGCCTAGATTAGTCTTTGTCACAATGACGATGTCAAATTTGATTGGTATTCTCTTTGCGAGATCGTTGCATTATCAATTTTTATCATGGTATGCCTTCAGCATTCCTGGACTATTACTATTAAACAAATTCCCAATGGTTGTCAATGTTGTGCTATTTGCAATTCATGAACTTTGCTGGAATGTATATCCATCGACTCCATTGAGCTCTGGAGTACTAGTGTCTGTTCTATCAATTATCATCTGTGGTGTTTGGGTAAATGACGGATTGTTTACAAAGAAGGTCGCTGTTGTTGATCAAGAGAAAAAGGATCAGTGAAATTCTTCATCAATTCGACACCTTTTCTATGAAATTTTATAAAAATTATCTACGTCAAAAGTTCTGTCTAAATCTGATGGTAGCAAATTGAACAAAATAGTAGAACTAAACTCGTTACAAAATGGTAGTAAAATAATCAAAAGGATAAATACACAAGTAGAATATAACAGAGTACTTGAAATACAAACAAGAGCCAGTAAAAAAAATATGTCAAAAAAATACAAAAATAATTAAAACACCAAGATTGAAAACCTCAGACCCATGTGTTGATCGACATCGATTACGTGTGAGTGAACCCTGCATAAAAACATGGGCTAATCGATCTCCTCAACAAAGCACCCGTACCTCCGAAAAGGTAAAACTGAAAAACAAAAAGAATGAATGAATATATCAAATGAAATAGAATAACAAAAAAGAAGTGTTTTGGGGTAAAAACGTTCTTTTAATAATGAGTAGTCTGAAAAAAAAAAAAAAAATTAGTATTGAAAAGTAAAACATTTTTGTGAGAAGTGAAGGGAAAACAGCTTGTTCCAAAATACTGTCTTTGGTTACTGAAACTGTAACGAAAGGAAGCATGTATTGGATGAACAAGAATAATTTGTGACTGATATTCGAATATTGTTGTAGTTTTCGAATTTGGAAAAAGTGCATATTGGCTACTCTCTTCTTCTAGGTATATCCCGATTTTGTCAAGCAAGAATCGTAAAATTGAACAATATTCATTGTTTAGGGTCGCTGCAGCATTTAATTCTTATGAAAATGAAAAAAAGCTCTTTTTGAAGCCTGATTATCACCACAAGTTAATCAAACCACTCACGATCTCTGTGAGAAGAGTTACAACTTTTGTATGATCAGCTTTCAGTGACATTGCCCCAATTGAACATGAAATTGCCATTATTAACTTCGCCATCCGTATCCAAGAATACGTTTAAATCGAGCGCCATGTCATCACCTCCACTGCCAGCATTGAAATCGCTGAGAAAATTCGAGTCTCCAGCGCTACCAAATGTATCAGCATTGAACTGTTGATAATCACTCAACATGTTGCTATCAACATCGTTGTTGGTGTTGTTGTTATTTGAAGTGTTGTTCTGCGCATTCATGGTAGCACTGTTATGTGGAGATGCATCGTTCTCATTTTGGGAAATTGCCAACGTGAGCACCGCAGCAGTAGCTGCATTGCCTGTTGTTGTTGCCGTGGTATTATTTGCAGTTGTACTACTGGCATTTGCATTGACACCGGAATTTGTATGTGTAGTGGTAACATTTGCCGTCAGTGGGTTTACAGGAGTTTGAGCTTCTTTTTTCACAACAACATCATAGAGTGAGTCCCTTGCCGAATCTTTTCTCTTAACACCACGTTTGTTGCCATTAGTCGTAGCATTTGTGGCTGAATGTGGAGTTGGAGCAGAACCCGCCGTAGCAGCAGCTGTAGATGCGGCGGCTCCTGCTGGAGTCGCTGGTGTTGTTGGAGTTGCAGGCTCGCTGTTGTTGTTTGCAGCGACAACGGAATTCTTCTTTTTTCTAGGTTTCAGTGGGGCCTTTTTCTTCGCAGCAGTAGTATTTGCGGCACCCGTAGCCTTGGCACCATTTCCAGATTGATTGCTGATCGCAGGGGATGAAACTGGGGTAGCTCTCGATAACTGAGGCGGTGGCATGTTGGTTGTTGTTGCAGGAGTTGTGCCATCAGCATTCCATTTTCCCAGCTGTTGTTGTTGTTGTTGTTGTTGTTGTTGTTGCATCTGTTGTTGCAATTGAGCATTGAACATGTTATTGTAATCTGAAGATAGAGGCTGCTGTGGCTGCTGATTAGGGTTCGATTCTCGTTTGATGTCAGTATTGCGTGCATCCTCCATCTTCTTCTTGTTGTTTCTCTCAATCAGGATCAACTGCACTTGATAGTCTTGGAGTCCAAGCAAAGAATTTCTTGCTTGCAAGCCGCTATCAGGACCAGCATCACCATTGACGGGAGCAGATTGCACGGATTGTGGAACATTAGGTGGAGATGATTGTTGCATAGACTGCTGCTGCTGCTGTTGTTGTTGTTGTTGTCTGTAAATCTGTTGTGTCGCCAGCTGGGGTGTCTGTTGAGTATTTTGCTGTGCTTTGGGGACTCCGTTGGATCCCTGTTGTTGTTGTTGTTGTTGCTGCTGAGGTACTGGTGGTGGTCGGTTTTGCATAGGCATGTTAGCAGCTGCGAACCCATTGTTGAAAAATTCACCTGGTATTCTTTGTTGTGGCTGTTGTTGCAGTTGTTGGTTGAACATCATTGTCAGCTTATTGGGTGCCATTTGCGGTTGTTGAAAATTTGCTCCCACCATTTGTTGTTGTGGATTTAATTGTTTCTGCTGTTGAGCAAACATGGCAGCCGCTAGTTGAGGATTAAACTGATTAGGTACCATCATCCCCTGTGCTGGAATTTGATTCTGTAACGTATGGGGTGATTGTGCTGAATTAGGAGGCAACTTGTGTACATGAGTTGGAGTGTTACCATTACTATGATGATTGTTACTGCCGTTGTTATCTGGATTTTGAGAGGCGTCACCAAATTTCATTCTTTTTGAAGGCGATTGTGCCGAAAGCGATTGTTGATGCTGTTCAAGTGGTGTTGAACCCGGCACTTGTTGTTGTTGTTGTTGTTGTTGCTGCTGCTGTTGTTGTTGTTGATGTTGTTGGTGTTGCAGTGCCAATTGTTGTTGACGTAAGTTGTTCATCTGCCTCTGTGCATGCTCTTGCTGTATTCTAGCAACTGAACTCATATTGGTTGGTCTCTTACCCATCATCTGCGGTGGAATATTTGCCGATGGGCTTCCAACGACAACGCTGCCAACTTGAGACAGCAGCACTTGCAGTTGAAGTTGCAGCTGTTGTTGTTGTTGTTGTTGCAGCTGCTGTTGCTGCTGTTGGGCAGCAGTCAATTGAATCAGTTGCAGCTGCAGTTGCAGTTGCAGTTGCAGTTGCAGTTGAGCCAGGGCAGCTTGGGCTGTCATCCCATGTAAAGCATGCTCTTGACGTTGTCTCGAAAGATGTAGTTGAAAATACTGTTGAGCTGCTGCTGATCCAACTCTATGGGTTCTCGCATTAAATACGTCCCAAAAGATCTGCCACCATTCGTATAAAAAACCCTGTCTTGCATCCATTGATATGGAGAGAGGGGGAAGTTCGGTATCAAACCCATCTGTTTTCACATTTGATGTGGTGTCATTGTTCGTCGTTGTCGGGGCATTTGATGGAGAGTTTGTGGATATAGGAATATCTGCCTCTTCGAAAAAGGCCTTTGCTGTATTGGGCAAACTGCTCTTGATCAAAAAATCGTACACATATGCATTCAACAACTGTCTTGAATTTGCAGCGGTGGAGTCTGTTACAGTGGACTTCAAGCTCTTTGGTTCCTTTGGTGTGTTGTTATCGGATCTATGTTGTTGTTGTTGTTGTTGTTGTTGAGATGTCTGCTGTGACGACGGAGGTGGTGCTTGTGAAGAAGCATCATGAGGGGTGCTTGACTGACTCATAATTTAAATATCCCCAAATTGAGATGATCAATGATAGTTTGGTATGATTCACTGTGTATGTTTCTAATTTCTCTCGCTTCTTTTCTTTATCTCTACTTCCCTTCTAATACTTCAACTACTTTCCTCTCTCTACTTTTTTTGATTCTTCTTCGACCAGAAAAAAAAAAAAAAAAAAAAAAACCCACCACTCAAAGAAAAAAAAAAAATTTGTTCACAGTTTTTTAAAGATAGTCAATTAATAGCAGTTTCGTTAGCTAATTGACTTTCGCTTTATCTATTGAGATGTCGTAGGTTCAACAGTGATATTTGAGGTGCCTTTGTTTTTGTGTATGGCTCTACAATATAAAAATTTGGTACGAATCGCTGCTTGTCAATTGAATTATGAAAGGCTACTTTCATTCACCCTCGGGGATGAACAAAAAAAACAAAAAAATTGAAAATCGAGACGGAGATTGTGATATTGCATGCGATTCTTTCTCTGGCAATCATAGAAATGTTGGTTATTGTTAAGTAATTGAACTTGTCAATGGCATATACAAAATGATGTGATGTTATTCGAGATTCTTCCCACTTTTCTTTCAGTAAAAAACTTTTGGTGGTGCTGGTTGTTTGATCCACACTTTCAGTCCATAATCCCCTTTTGAGTAATATTAGTCTTTTGAGCACTATTATTCTTTTACTCCGCTATTGACACATGACGTAAATGGCAGATGAGTTTAAGTAAGTCATCTAATTGATGCTAGTCAATAAACTCTATGAATTCTGATTTGACTACAGAATGGATAAAATTGGTCAATGATATTTATGTTTCATCGTCTTGCAGGTGAACTGCTAATTTAAGATTTATTCGAATTGACCAACAGTATGGTGAGTGATGCTGTAGTTGTACCACTCAATGTCAGTAAGCGCAATTGGTTATGAAACGAGAAGTTGATGGACATTCTTGGGAAATCGATAACTCAAATCTGTATATTTGCCCTTGGTTGAAATATGATTCTCTTAAGATGATTACGGAAGAAGCCTCAAACTGCTATGATGATAGCAGCAGATTGATACCAAATGATACAACTCTCATGATATAAGATTAGTTTTTATTTGATTGTTATTTTTCTTTACAAGAGACAATGATGAAGATGAAGTTGGATGATGATAATAATAATAATGATAATAATACACAAAACGAACGGTCAACGCTTCTTAGGTCTTGGTTTGATCTCCAGTTCGGTAGTCGGATGTAATTTGACTACATTAGGGTAATCGGGCCTGTTAAACTGATGTCCCTTTGACCAATCATAACTGACTGCATATGCAAAGATGGTACCTGATCTGTTGAATGCTGTCACTGGGATAGTGGCATTTCTAGTTGGGAACAGTCTCAATCTGTGTCTAGCATCTCTATCCCAAAAATTGAAACAACCATCGGATCCAGCAGTGGAGAAAGTACCATAAATGGGGTTAAAACAGATACAATTCAATGAATAGATCTCACTTTCTCTAGCAGATTTTTGTACACGATGACATTTGAAAGAGTAACCTAATTTGTTTTGATCTTGGTCGTCAACGTATTGTATGGCACATCTTCCTTCTATGGACCCCACGGCGTAACCATTTCCCTGAGGATAACATGACACCGTTCTAGTCTGCCATTTCAAAGGCGACATGGTTTGTTTAAAGATTTGTTGTGGGTTATTCAAATCAATGATAACAATATGTCTCTCAGCGCAACCAACAACCAACAATTTCTGAGCTGCATCCATGGCATAAACTCTCTCTGGCAAATTCAACGTCACAATTGGTTGTTGTTGTCTCGTGTCCCAATACTTCAATGTCTTATCCCATGATCCACTTACAACAACTGGTTGATTTGAATTCGTCACTTGTACATATTTAACACTTTTCACAGCACCTTCATGAATACCAATCTGTTGCAGTTGACTCGTTTGCAAATCAAATATCTTCACCAGCTTATCACCTCCTCCACTGATAACTTTTGTTCCATCAGGTGACCAATCTGTACTCATTACGGGACCCAGATGCTCATACATAGCACGACCTGGTGTACTACCATCGGGCATCACCTCATATATCCTCACTTTCTTATCCCACGATGCCACCGAGAGAAACTCAGCTTGTGTTGAGAAGGCAAGATCAGAAACAGAATCCTCTGGTCCATTAGCCAAGGTGATGTCATTGGCAAGGTCCAGTTCAGTGGCTTGAGATGTAGTTGTGGCAGGTTGTGCTGCTCCAAATAATGACATCTGCTATATCTGTGTATGTATGTATATATTTATCTATAGATGTGATGATCTTTTGATCTTCTATCCCTTGTTAACCCTTATCCAATGCCTCTCCAAGTCGATTGAGGGAATTCTCCAAGTTATAATTATATTACAAGTGTTCTTCTATCTTTTCCAACTCTGTAGTTGTTTGTTGTTGTTGTTGTATTCCCTTACTTTCTCACTCTCGCGCGCCCGCCTGTCTGTCTACTCAAAAATTTTCCTTTCATTTCTGCCATTTTGATCATACAAATGTTGTGTGTACTTTTTTCACGGTTAAAGAATTCTTTTTTTTTGTAATTTTTTTTTTGTTTTGTTTTCCCAAACACTATACATAATTAACTTGAGGTAATGACTCTCTTCAAAACTTCACTCGATGAAACGCTGCCAGCGTACACCGTCTCCAAATGCTTCAAAAGGGCTATGACGTTCATCTTCAACTCATCGTCATCGCCAAACTGCTTTAATCTATCGATGTTCTCCTCTCTACCTAAAGTACTTTCACTAACCAATTTCTCTCTTTCAAATTCCTTGATGAAAACACCTTCAAAGATCTTGACAATTTGAGGTGTTTGAGACATTATCGTTTCATTTTGTTGTTGATATAACTTCAAAATCAATTGGAATATTGGAATGTTCTCTTCAAAAGCAGCTTCCAATGGTAAATGTTCAATCAATTTAGGTAATATAACATTAACTGGAACCATTGATTCATCTTTCAATGCCATTCTAGATACACATCCACAAGCGTTAGCAAATGATCTGTTGATGACATCATTGGTTTCTTCATCCCCGTCTTCGTTCTTAATCGATTCCTTATCAGCCTTGATCAATAATTTGGACAAACTTTGTAAGATTGGTTCAAAAGAAAATTTATTTGAGTAATATTGAACAACGATACCAACACCATATGCGGCATTACCTCTAACTTCCAACGACTTGTCATTGTTCAAACAATTTGAAAATAATGTCAATAATTCCTCAGAGAATGGATTTGTTGTTTTCAAACCGTTACAAATCTCAGCCAATGCACCAATGGTACTGACTCTCATCACTTTAGATTTTGATAATGAATGTTGTATAACAATATCTTTAAATGATTGGAAAATCTTAACAAATTCTCCTCCCAACACTTCAGATAAATGTACCAACACTTCCAAACTTGAATCGTAAATAACGGCATCGGTTTCAGATGTGTCTTCATCGGAAGGCATCTCATCTTCTTCTAATTGACATGGATGCTCTTTTTTCAAAAGAAGCATCAATTGGGTACACAAGTTTTCTAAATCGGACGAATCTCCATTATCAATGATAGCAATGGCTCCCATCTTCTTTATGTAGTCTGCAAAATTACTCAACAAACAACCAACCATTGAAATTTCAAATTCTTCTTCCAATAAAGTGATCGATTGTGTTCTAGCTTCCTTGATGATGGCTAAGATATTTTCATCGACATAACTTGTCTGTGGAACACCAATTGGAAATTTCTTATCGTTGGTACTAGCATCGTACATGGCACCGACAATCTTCCACAATGCGTTCAAAGCCAGTTCTCTCATACCATAAGAGGTATCAATCTGTTCTTTTAAGACAACTATTGATGGTTCAACATATTTGGCGAAATTTGTCTTGGTACCAATGGCCAATTCTGCCAATGCAATTGAAGCAATTTCCTTTTCAATGGTGATACCTGTATGAACGGTAAATTTATTTTCCAAATCTTCCTCGTCCAATTCCTCTGCTTCTTTACCTTCTCCATCTTCTTCATCAAAGTTGAATTGGAATTCATCTTGTTGAAGACAAGTGAAGATTGCTGGTACAATGTTATCCAAGAATCCAGAGAATCCTTCACCGTATACTTTAGCCAAATTGGAGATGAAGGCGAAACCGGATTCTCTTAATCTTGCATTATCAGATGATAACGATTCATAAGCGGCTTGAATTAATGGTTCGGCATAAGTACTAAATGGTTCTGAACCAACAGCTCTACCCATGGTGGAGATGTTTTCGAATGTGATGGCTTTAAGTTCGATATCATCTTCAGATAAACCATCGATTGGAACAGAGATAAATCTTTGCAAATAATTGATCGAGTTAGGAAAATATGGTAAAAATGATTTACCTGCAGCATAAGCTGTCGAACCGATGGCTGAAACTATAGCCGATCTTAAGGAAGAAGATTGGGCAGTGTCTAACATTTGGAATAACTTGTTCATCAATGGCTCCAAATATTCACCAACCACCTCATGGTTCATGAATTCAATCAAACCATCCAATGCATAGGTGGCATATTTATAAACCATGACACTTGTAGCAGAGTCAATGATATTGATGATCAATGGTAATAATTCACGGTGGTATTCTGCAATGGCATCTTGTAATTCTGAGGTCAATTGAGCGATACATCTCAATGAGGCAACTCTAACGATCAATTCGGAATCCTTTAAACCTGCAACAACCAATTGTATGATCTTTGGTAATTGAGTACTGAAGTAATCTGGGGCCCCACTGGATGTTACACCGATACTCAATAAGGCCAGTCTTCTTTCAAAGAGATTGGAACTGTTGAACATCGATGATAATTGTTCAAAGATTGGTTGAATAACTTGTGAAGGTGGTAATTCTGCTGATAACATGGCTAATAGTCTCAACAGTAAAGAAGCTGGTACATTTTCTTCATTTTCGTTTTCTTCATCTTCATTGTTCAATTCATCTTCGATATCAATTTCTTCTGAAGAAATTTTTAAAGCACCAATGGTCAATTTGGGACCTAATTTACTTGAGTTGATCTTTGATTTTCTGAAATTGACAGCGCTAATCAAGAATTGTAAAGCCATGATTCTAAATTCTTCATCGATTTCGACATTTAATGCAATTTCCAACATGATATCAATAAGAGAGATCAAATGATTACCAACCAATTTATTATCGATCAACAACAAGTTGTTAAATACGTTGAAAACGTTTTTACCTGACTCTGTGTTTGAATCTTCTAATACAATTTTCAAAACATCAACCATTGATGGAATCAAGGATTGGAATTTCAAAGCCAATTGATCATTGATTTCGATTCCTTCTTCGATATAAGTAGAGATTGTATCCAATGCCAACAATGAGGTGACTCTGATATCCAATGAAGATTGATCAACCAATGTTGAGGCAAATAAGTTCAAGATATCTGGGATATGTTTACCCAATTCTCCAACACCAGTTTCTAACAAACTTAACATGATAAAGACGCTCATTTCTTTGACTTGAACTTGTTGATCGGTACAACCTGAGACCAAATTTGGTAATAATTCTGGCCATTGATTCAGTTTCAAATCCAATTCACCAATAACGGCAACAAGTCTAGCAATTGAATGTCTGATCAATTTTTGTGATTCTGTGAAACAATGTTGTAAGATTGAATCTTTAATTTGTTGTTTCAATGACAGATCCAAATTTTCCCAATATTTAGGTACCAATTTTCTTGCCTCTACTGCAGCAAGTTGTTTGATTTGAACATTGGAACTGTTTTGTAAAATATGGATCAATGCAGGTAATGATTGCGGATTTGTATAAAAATCAGTAGCCAACTTGGTGGAAGCAGCCTTCACTGTCAGGGAATCTGGGACAGTGACAAGGTTTAGTGTCTCTTCCAATGAAGAAACGAAATTCTGGTCCATCTCCTAAATATTTATATATATATATATATATATATATGTGTGTGTATATGTATATGGAAAGATATAGATATGCTTGAGTGTGAGTGGATGATATCAAAGGGGGGGGTTGGTGGGAAGAAGGGAAGGGTGTTGTTAATGTTGTATTGCACCAATTTTACTGAGATCACCTGGTCTTGTTCTCCTTAATTTTCTTCTCACACTTTTTTTTTTCTCTTTGTGTTTAAAAATTTGGAAAAAAAAAAAAAATTTTTTTTTTTCGCCTGAGAAGACTTGATTACTGTATTAGGATGTATTGTGTATACTATACACTCCTTTAGTTACAAAGAGATTACTTATGAAAACAAAACCAAACAAAACATAATACAACTGGGGAAGAGTAGAGATAAGGAAAAAATACAAATTGCTTAGAGAGAAACAAAAATATATAAAGTGATTTTTTAATAGTTAGTAATGTTGAGAAAACAACATGAATCAAAATAAATAATATGATATAATTTGATATGATTTATGGAGGTGGGATCTAGTATATGTGTATATGATATAAAATTGGTCAATAAGACAATTAATTACATTAGTCTTCATATATGTATATATATATATATATATCTGAAAGAAAAATAGTCGTGTCTTGTCATACAGGATCTGGCTAAAAGAGGCAATATTTTCTCTGTTACAGAAGCCCCAACCGAGGAGAAAGAGAAAGAAAGAGATGAGATGAGATGGAGATTTTTATTTGATATAACTATAGGATTTAACACATAATTATGAACTAAATATATAAATCAAATCATAGATTCATAATCATCATATCATATATATATATATATATATCTAGGACTATTTTATTTTTCAAATAACATTGGTTAATATTCTTCTTTCTCTCTCTCTCTCTCTTTCTTCTCAATTGTAATCCTTTTCTAATTGTTAATTATCTTATTTATTTATTCTTTTATGCGATGAGATGAGGCATCATTTTTTTTCTTTTCTCTTATGTATGTAAAAAAGGAAAAAAGAAAAGAGAAAAAAAAAAATTTTTTTTTTTTTTTGTTTTTTTCCTTTTTTTATAAAACTCTTGTGTTTTATTTTTTGTTATTTCTAATCTGTTTCATACCACTTCATTCATAACTAATTGTGATATACTCAAATTAAATCATTAAAAATGTCGACATTTTATCCATTATATCACTTGAATAACACTACAACAAGTAACAATTCCATGGCAATGGTTTCTTCAAACAACAAACCCAATTCCGATAACAACAATGACATCAATTCCGATCTCATTAGTCATAATAATAATAATAATAATAATAATAATAAAAATTATTCTGATATCCCATCAGCTATGACCCCAATTGAAGAGAAACCATCTCCTATCATGCAACAGAGAAAATCTTCAGATCAATCCACTATTCCATCTCCTCCATTGTCTCCATATCAGAGAAACACCGAATTGATCAACACCAAATCTACAATTCCAATCTCGTTGATCAATGCCAACTTATTCTTCCCACAGTCAGATCCACCTACAACCAACAATTTGAATAGAGAATTCCAACAGGGTGAATTCCCATTGGAGAAATTGTCAAATCGTTCCTTATCAATTAATCCTTGGTCAGATAACAATAAGGGTAATTATAGGCTGAATCAATTGAATTTCTTATCAAATTATAAATTCTTTAGATCATCATCTGGAACTGCAAATCAACAATACCGTGTTGCAAAGAGATATAACACTGTTCCAAGAACAAGAAGAATAATACATCACATCACCAGTGATCTGGAGTACTCATCATCTTCTGAATTTGAAAAGATTAGAACTAGACGTATGACTTCAAGAGAGCACAACAATTCGCAGCTGCTGCAATTCGATAACCATGAGACCCCATCATCATTGGCAACAACAACAACAACAAGTTCTAGAACTTCCACACTTACTCCGAAGAAGCCAAGAGCACCAAGACAACCAAGAACAGAGTCTGCAACTCCTATAGTCAACAACGTTGATTATGAATCGATACCAGATTACTCACCACCTTTATCCACATTACCTAACAACAACAGATGTCTCAAACAAGAATGGAAGGGACAACCAATGAGTTTGGCCAATGACCCATTACTGTCGAAACTACATCCTGCTGAATTGATGTTACTGTCTATATTAAGGTTACCATGTTCTGTTTATTTGGATTCTAAAAGACGTTTATTTTTGGAAAAAGTTAATAGGATGAAGAGGCATTTACCATTTAGAAGAACAGATGCTCAAAAACTGTGTAAGATTGATGTCAATAAGGCTAGTCGGTTGTTTGCTGCATTTGAGAAAGTTGGATGGTTGAGCGAAGACCATTTCAAGAGATTTATGTGATTTTGAATTTCTTGTGTTTGATTTTCTATCTCGCTAGAGAGATCATTCATTCCAATTCAATTTCAGAAAAAAAGAAAAGAAAAGAAAAGAAAAAAAAAACGTTTTTTAAAAAGGGAAGGGCTCTCTTTTTCGAAATTATGGGGGTCAGTTTTTTGTGAGTTATATGGTTTGTGTTATTTGGTTTTGTTTTCATAATTATTGTTATTTTTATTACACTAGAGGTTCAGTCAGGCTTGGATATTACAGACATTGAATTTTATAGAGATATCATATGGGAGGGGGTTTTACATCAGAATAATTGTTTTTTTGTTTTGCAAAGAGGGATTTCTCTTTTTTTTTTGTTACTTTTGTGCTTTTATTTATTACTTATGCTTGTTACATTTTTTTTTTTATATATTGTTAGCGTCAGTCGGTTTTGTTAAGTTTTAGTTGGGCTTGGCTTTGTCTATTTATATTTGCGTTTGTCACACACGGGGACTATTTCGAGGGCTCAGCTGTTTTTGCTCAATTTATTCCTTTATATATTATTTGTATAATTTAATTGTGAAATATGCCTTTTAATCTTTGTTCAACTTATTCTAAACTATTGTACGTTTGAACATTCCAGTTTTATAACATTATACCTCTTTTGATTTCATTGCAACTTTTCATCTCATCTCTGAGACCGCTGACTTCGGCTCAATATCGGAAATCACTCGATAATTTCAAAAATAATGAAACCCTTACTGTACTTCACCACAAAGAGCATACTGATGTTTGATTTTATTCCTGTCTACAGCAAATCCCACCAAAAATCACCATCAATTTACTCTTTATAAACTCACACACTACCATTATATCTGCTGACATGTGCTTGTGCAAAATAAATCTCGATTTATTCGTCTTCAACTGCAAGTAATACTGTAATACTGTACACAGATGAAATAGACAAAGAAAGATCCACGGATTAATGTTGAATATGTGGGTATAATCCGAAATAAACAACAGTATTATATTAAAATGGAATCATCGGTTTTTTATATAAATGATGTACAAAAACACTCACACCATGTGAATTTCAAAGATGAAGTACAAACTTTGTAAAAACCTAGGTTTTAAAAGAGGTAGAAACTGGGTGTTTTCTTGATAAATACCCTTTAAACTATTGTTTGACGGAATGATGCAAAGACAATAAGCTTTCAATGTGAGAATCTTTGGTACCTTGGCCCTTAAATTAGTTAGTCATCATGATGACGGAGTGACAAGACTCGAGATTAATCGAAATAATACAGATATGTGGAGTGATGCTATTTTATACTAAAAACATACCTCAACTCTGAGGTGTTGCGCTTGTACATCAATTTTGTCAATTGATGGTAATCTAGCACCTACTCTTTCTTGGAGTTACCAAAAATTAAGATGTTCTTTTTTTGAAGTACCCATGACAGAACAAGAATTATAATCTCTGTTGTGCAATTTGTCTTACAAAAACAATGCAATTCATATCATTTTATGATCATTTCAATTCAGAGACAAGCAATAAATCTGAAATCATAACTTCAAAGAAGTGATTTTGTTCAATATGAGTTCTAAAAATCTTCATGAGATATCCGAAGAGATTAAAAACTTGCAACACGACATCTTCAACCAAGCTATGGAAGTTTATCGGCTGAAGTCGAGCGAAAATAACTTTGAAGTTTTACAAAGGCTGTTTGATAGAGTCTTCCACTTTGAACTTCTTGAGGTGCATGTGCTGGTAGATTCCTCTACTGAAATTAAAGAAAATTCGAATATGCTTTCACAGTTGTTGAAAACTACGCAGTTTTATGGAACAGAACTAGGTGAAGCGCTTAAAGATGATATTTCTGAATGGGAAAACCAATTCATCAAGTTTTTAAAAAAAGGAAGTCAAAAATGTCAAGAAAACCTTTCATGGATTATTCCAAGAGTTAATTTAACTCCTGTAGAATTAACAATAGAGCAAACTTACAGGTCCTACCAAACAGCCCTATGCAACCTTTGGCTGAACATAGCATATGTTGTTGAGGAAATGTGTGATGAAATTTCAATCAACCAAGAAGCCAAAAGCAGTGGTGTTGTCCCGAAAATTCCCCTTCCATATTCGGACAAAGGGACTGCATATCATGCAGCTGCTGATATTAGTTGCATGGTAACCAAAAATGGTAATAGTTACACAGTTATGGTTTGTGAAGTGAGAGAACCGCGTATTGATAATTTGATTGAAGTTTTCTTAAAACAAATGGGCAAGAAGATTGAAAGAATTGCAACAGATTCAAGAATCAATGAATTAGGAAATGTTGATGAAACTGAGAAAAACGCTACAGTACCTTCGATGGAAGAGGACGACTTAGAAAATTCAAGGGCACAGAATATTAGAAAACTCTATTCAAACGACACTACTGTTGATCCTTCAATTAAGCAGCAAGATCTGGAGAGTTCATCAACCAAAGAGTCTGAGCAGAAAGACGACGAAGGTTATCAAAGAATTCTAAAAATGATCAATCAAACCCTTCACAAGATGATTTCATGTGGTACACCCATCGGCTTCCTAAGCGACATAAGAAGCACAATCTTGATTGAAATTGATTTGGAAAATATTCCAGAACAAAACAAGTATCTGAAACAGGATGTAAAGTTACCTATAAAGTACTATGTTGTGTCTTCGACTGAAGGAGGCAAATATAGCTTAAGAAATATACTACTGGCTATGATGTTGAAACAGTGTGAGAAGTCAGCAGAACAGCTTGAAAAAGAGGCTTTGAAGATGAGAACTACGGTGTTTGAGAGTGTTCGCAAGACGAATAACCAGTTCATGAAGGAATCCACAACTAAGGCTATAGAATTTTATGTTACGAAGTCTAGAATTCTTTTAAAAGGCGGCTCAGTCAGATTGAAAATTGAATCCATTTTCCTTAGCGAAATGTCGTACAGAATACACAAAGAATTTATTGTCAGCGAGTTGCGCCTTGATAGCAATGATTATGAGCTTATACAGTGTGGATATGAGACGTGTAATTCTCAAGTCATGAAGGTGAAAAGTGACTATTTGAAAAAGTATTCGATTTGTCCGGATATTCTTGAGAACAATCCCAGTGTTCAGTCTTCTGAAAAACCAGCTGAAAAGCTTACCAAACCACATTTCTCCGTTGCCATGATCAATGACGAACAATATGTGGAATTTTCACAATTTGTAAACTCGTTGGTGGAGAAGGAGTACATTTTGAAGATAAACGATCCTTATAATGCTAAAGGAGATCAGTAGGAGCTGTTCCCGTTGGATCTGGTAACGGAAGTGGCTTTCACAAGTTGGGGTAATGAAAAATCGATCTACGAAAGATTGCTCAAATGTCCTGCATTCAACAACGTTTATGTTTCCCAGCCTTCTATTGGGGGAATAATTTTGGATGAGAAAGGACATTGTGCTAGCCAAGGCCCCTTTCTTGTTTTGAAGTATATCTCGAGCAAGAAATGAACTCAAGAAGATATGACCGCAGAAAATAAACGTTTAATTTCAGAACAATTGAATGTCATGCATTAAATGGGGGTATATCATGATGATTTCCAGTTTAGAAATATTTTATTGTCGGAAGAGACACCTCGAAAGGTGTACATAATCGATTTTGGCTATTCAAGTGTAGGTCCAAAGAAGTCAGTGGATGGAGATGATGATTCTAAAGAAGCAAAGTTAGCCCACGAGTATAGCGCACTGGAGATGGAAGGTTTTGAAAAGATGTGGAAGGCAGGTCCTCTGGTTAAAAAATGACCAGTTGATTTAATGATGGCAATTGGCTGCAATATTTGGCACAGGTGAGTATATTACCAGCGATATGAATCATGTTTTTAGCTAGATAGACAATCTAGTCATTTTCTTTGATTGAGAGACCGCAGTAAAGGAGTTGAACTCTGCAAAGCGCTACATGTTTTCTCTTCCAAATGTGTCAATCACTTCGCTTTGAAAACAAGTTACACGTCCTATCGGATATTAGGCATCAACTTTTTCCTTGTTGCGAAGAAACTTTTGCCCAATACTCAAAAACTATGAACTATTCCTCGAGGTGGTAGCGGGATAATTTATCTTGCGAAAAAAAATAAGCTTATTCGCTACCCAGTGCGGCTTGTTGTCATATCACAGATAGAAATCGTTCAAAAAACACTGGTTGCGAGGATATGAAATGAACAGACAATGTTGACGAATTAAGACTTATTCTTAGTTTTCAAATCGTTTACATATATATTACCGCTTGTCGTACAACCAACCTCATCAGGGCTCCCGATCTGATTTTATTTTTCTTTTTGAAAAAGAAATCCGAGATGATTGTTATTTAGTGTCGTAGAAAGGGAAATGGAAGAGCAATAAGTGTATTTTGTTGGAAGCTCATGATGGTGGACATAGAATTGATTCAATATCAAATAACTTAGATGAAGCAGCGCCACAATGGGTTCGTGGTGAGAACAAAATTGTGGATCGACACAGTCTATACCCATCACGGAAACAATAACTGAAGATTATTTAAGATGAACCAAAATAAAAGTAAGCCCTCGTCAGTTCAGCTTAGATTAGATTGCTACTCATCTGTCTCTCCAGCGAAGGATCTACTGCGTCTTGCCCACGTCTGTATATCTAAAGCAAATGTTGTGCCCAGAATCTTCTCTTATCTCGCGCGTGTGCTTGCAGATGTATCTCAGATTTGTGATGTTGCACACGACGACAATCTCCCACCTCTGATAAACAAAAAAGAAAAGAAAACTGTCTCACTTGTAAATATAGCAGAATTAAGATCGCAATGTCTCATGGCGTTAAGAAATTGGCTCGGATGAGTCGTGTTTTCCTATTTTATTTTCCAGATTTACAGTAGATCTAAATAATTGAACAACTCAGCAATCAAAATGTGATGTAGATCTTCCTATTAATCATAAGCTTAAAACACAAATGAATCAAAAAAGAAGAGAAAAAAAATAGCCAAAAAAAAAGCTGAAGCCGTTAGTGGATCACCACCACCACATGATCAATTGAGCAACTGTTGGTATCCTTTCCCATGATAGAAAGTTCGATGCTTTACAAACACGGATTTAGATTTTGAAGAATCTGACTGGAGGGGAAACTCATCGAGCAAAAAAAAATACAAGGTGTGAGACAAAGTTAAGTCAGTTGATGATCAACATGACAAGAAGCATGAGACAAGATTACACTATATGTCATTTTTATACCCATTTCATTTAACAATGGAAAGCTCTGCACGCATAGCAAAATGCTGATGTTTTGTATGAGAGAGAAAGACATGATTCAAATGTAGTTTTTCATTTTTCATTTTTCATTTTTATGATGAGGGCGGATATGGTGTATGTCTCACAATTTGTAATATTTTTTAATGCTTCGGTGTCAGCTCATTGGGTAGACATATACCTCATTATCCTCCATGAACTGACAAATAGACGGTAAGCCGAGTTGACCATGCAAACTGGATGTAATGGGTAGGTAAGTAGTGGCTGGACATACAACCACATCCCAATAATAATAGTGATACCCTGCCATCTTTTCTTCAGTTAACAAAATTGGGCCACAAACGAGTAAAACAGAAAAACCGTTGACAGACAAAAGATTGTGTCCCACTTTTTTTTCTTTTTTTTTTTTTAGGACAAGGGCAAAACCCGCCGCCTTCTCTTTTGCTGGACGTGCGATCAATTAATCTCACTATTGTTCTTAAATCGTTCCCTTGTATAACGTTTTAGTATATTTCAACTCCAAATTAGTCGTTCTGTTATAATCCATACTCTCACGATCAATTCATTCTTTTTATTTACCTGCTCTTCACATCACATTCATTCGCACAGAGTGTTCATTCCAATTCAACTCACATCACACTTTGATATACTAGCATCTTCCAATTTACCCCAGCATCACATCAGCAACGATTATATGATATATGTTGGTTAATCTCATCACAGACACCATTTCATTTACATTCGCTTCAATAAATAACATTATATCAATTATCATAACATCATTGCTCGTATATCAAAAGTCTGAACCTGTTTATCGATATTACCCCCTTCACTTAGATCATCTTAACAGAGAGAGAGAAAGAGAGAGAGAGAGAGAACAAAACACCATATAAGAGCATAATCTAGTACACAAGCAGATGGCCGATCCAAATAGAGAATTTCGGGATACCCAAGCTAGCTTTTACCAACATCAGCAACATATACAACCATATCATCAACAACAAAATCGACAGGTGGGGACATCTCATGTACAATCTACCAATGCCCAACATTCGACCAAGACTATGAACTATCAATCACCTACAGTGGTAGACAATCACCTGTATTCGCTGACTCCTCAACATCTCTATTACGCTCAACAACCCCAGGGACTGGTTTACGAAGAACGTCTCGCCCTACGGCCACCCACTGATTTGGCAACAGTTCATCAGGTTCAGTTGCTGCCTTCAGCCCCGTTACTGCAACACTTTTATCTGCCGAATCAACCACTACCACTGCCACCACCTCCTCTTGAGCAACTGCTGCAACTGCTGCAACAACAACAACAACAACAACAACAACAACAGCAGAATAATACGAAGTATGCTATTGTGCAACCAAGTCAATACGCTCCATCAGAATTCCCACCACATAATATGCCACCAAAATCACCTTCGCAACAGTTACAGTCCGCTCAAACATGGCTGTCCCATCAACTGCCACTGCAAATCGCGTATACCGAAATGGTGCCCATTACTTATTATAACCATCTGCCACCATTGTCACCTCAGAAACAGCCAGAGCAGCTACATCAACAACAACAGCAACAACGCCAACACTTTTCATCAGTACCCGACATGGGTACTACATATAGTTACCCACCACTGCCACTACCACATTCGATGACGCATTATGCCGAACGAACTGCCTCAGCATCTGGCCTGTCTGCAACCTTGACCAGGATGCTGCACCAACAACAAAAACAACAACAACAACAACCAGTTAGCCAATGTCCTGCTCAGTTGATGCCTGCTACAGAGGTGCCCATTTATCGATACCCACAACCACCACCGCAACAGGCACATTATCAACAGCCACAGCACCCACCTGAACCACCGATTTCATTTCATCAGCAACATCATCAACAAGAACAACAACAACAACAACAACAGTACAATCCACAATCTCATCAACAGCAACAGCCATTCCAGTATCAGCAACAACAACAACAACATGTGCCAGTTCCACAAAACTCGCTGCTGGAGGTACCCACTATTGCACCTCAACATGATATGAAATCAGTAACAGTGCCAGATTTACCATTCCAGCAACCCGTTATGTATCAAAAAATTATAGTCAAGCCAAATGAAGCTTCTCAACTTGATGAAGCACAGCATGCAGAGATTACAAGATATCAGCAACAACCAGCTACACCACAGTCCCACTTGCAACAGGTTCCACTGCCACATTCACAAGGGCACCAACCACCTGGGTCGCAATCACCTGGGTCGCAATCACAGAAACAAAATCAGCAGCATCATCTGCAACATGGGTATAGAAAAGTGCCCCTTGGTGAAAGGCAACCGGTTTTCGTTAATGAGGATGGACAATTTTACACCATTATAGAGTCCTCGTCAGTTTCCCAAGAGGGTGATATTCCGGGTGACTTTGAAGACATATTTACTAATGACCCCGTCTATGACTCAGCTGAAAGTAATGGGCCAGATCCAATGATCTTTGAAGAAGAGATGATGTCCATTGTCAACGAAGAATTGTCGCAACTTGCCACTCCCTTCAGTCCATTAACGGAGTACGACTCATCGATGGAGAGCCAAAATCATCATCATCAGCAACAACAACAGCAACAATTCCCAATGATTGTCAGACTGAAGAAGCCCAGACAAACTTTAAAGAAGATGGAATCTATGCAACAGCTTTCCACCAATTCGAGAGTTCAAAAGAAGGCAACCACACCCAGTGCACTTCATAAATCCAAAAGTACCATCTCTTTGATGTCACCATCCACTCATGTTACATCACCTTTTTCATCAGCATTAGTGGTAAATAACGATGACCCGGATACAATCCCACTACTGTCCTTGCCAAAGACGAACCATTATCGCACACTACTGCTGCAAACTCCCTCATTCCCACCACCAACTCCACGGCAGAAACTGAGCAGACAGAGCCAAACACAAAACGGTAATAATCCAACACCAACCATTTACTCTTTTGTCATTGAGACAGGCGCCAAGATGCTGAAAAAGATGAAGTCCCGGTCTGCGGCTAGTACACCTAACACGTCTCATACGAAACGTACCATATCGACCAAGAGGACTGCCTCTTCAGCGGCGACTACTCCCTGGAGTTCGATGACGACGTGGAGCTCGACTCCCAAGGTTGACGAGGAAGATAAGTGGTTCATCATGACCCCACCAAGCTGATACAACAGTTGCACAGGTCGATACTGATAATGATTATTTCTCGTTTAGCTGTTGAAATTTATATCCGTCATCAACAAAAGAATTTGTATTATTTGAACTTACAGGAGCCAAAGTATTGTTGCAACTACGGAATAATTGAAACTAATTGTTTTTGCTATAATTCCCGATAATTACACAGCCGGATATATATCAAACTGAGAAGAAGATGAATTAATAAATAAATAAATGAATAAATAGATGAATGGATAAATACAAAAACAATAAATAGGTACCGAGGATTTCATCGATTTAATAAATAGGGATTGCAGCCAGTGAACTCAGATCATCAATGTGAGGTCAATTACTGCAATTCACTTCCGATAAGCTCTAGGGATCCACTCTGGTTCATCTAAAGGCACCGTACGAGTCGAAGCTGGTCTAATTACACCCTGATGGCGCTCCCATTTATAAGAGTAATAGAGCCCAATTCCTGGTATGACCACCATGAACATTGCAGCCAGAAATGCCAGTGTACGAGTGAATTTGTAAGATTTGCCCATGTTCAGGTGATATTCATTGAAAGCGTCAAAAGCTCGATCATGGTGAAGTACTGGTTGAAGAAGAAAAATTATTAGTAATCATGTTTATGCATTGGGTTGGGAAATCAGATAGACACCAGAAAACTTACAGTGTGGACCATCTCCCGCCATTGTTGCTCTGATCTCGTGATTAGAGTAGATCTATGTGATGAAAGTTATCACGGGTATAATTAATAGTCAGTCGTTTGTGTCAATTTACTGATTAAAAGCCAAAAAAAAAAAAAATAATGGAGTTTGATTGCACGTAAAATCTGGAGTATATATGGCAGATCTGGTTTTGTTTGTTTACAAAAAGCGAATCAATCGTGAAGAAATATATGAAAGATTGATGATATAATATATACACCATATAAGAGATGACTGATATACGGGTGAATTCCCTTTTGACTGAACATCTAGGATACCTGCCCATCCTGGTGGTTGACGATGTGATCAATTCTGTCAATGAGATCATGTACAAATGTACACAAGCCGTGGAAGAATATCTCTCCCAGAGGGAACAAGTGATGATGAACGAGATCACCGATGAGAATCTGAACGGCAACAATACAAATAATGATGATGATGATGATGTCGTCATTGAAGGAAATGAGACGGAAAAGCTAGAAATACCGTCAGACGAAATTGAAATGGGTACAGCTAAATTAGAAACGCTATTGGAAAGTTCTGTGGATAAGAATTTTGATCTTTTCGAGTTATACACTTTAAGAAACATCTTGACTATCCCTGACGAACTAGTCAAGGAAGGTTGGTTTAGACTAGAGCATCATAAAGGGTTGACCAACGTTGACAAGGAGAGTTCATTTCTGTTGGATCAAAAATTGGATTCTATTCGAACCCAGATCAATAATCAAATGTCATTGAAAAGACTTTTAGATTCGCAAATGAAGAAAGTGAGAAAATTCAACAGTGTTTTACAATTGTATTCCAAATCGATCAAGTTTCTTGATGAAAACCCTAATCATGCCAAAATTGAGCCTATGAGAGAGAACTTGCATTTCCTCATATCCGAATTAAAGACCTTGTTTGAGGACATATCTAAGATTAAACGGGCACTTGTCGACGATGATGGTTTGGTGAGGACCTTCCCAGCTAACATACAAGCGAACGGTCGCCAGGAGTATATTGATTCGAAACTGACTCGGTTGTTACATAGCTTGGATTTGTTGGAATGATATATGTTGATTTTAGCTATCGTTTACGCCGGGAGGTTTTCGAAAAGGCTTGTAGTTTTTATAGGAGTAATTGCTTTGCTCATTGGGTCAAACGAAAAAAAGTGTACGTCAATTTGAAATTATCTGGGTAAAAAGATCAGGGTTTAACTTTGTAAAGGTATGATATGTATAAGGACTATAAAAGTATTGTTCAAACCTTAGCATTAGGAGCAACGGCAACAGCTTCGATGCTATCACCATCGCCTCTAGGGGAAGACCCACTGAAAACTTCGAGAGATCCATGCTTGGATTCGATGGAGTCCGCCATGCTTCTTAACTGTTGTGCATATGAGCGGAAGAAAGTATCGTAATCGTTTCCAAACTCATCCAAAGTTTCAGCCATCTCGTACAAATCCATACCCATGTCCTCACCTTCCTCTGAAGCTCTTAATTTAAGGCCTGGAATCTTGTCAACGAGGAACAATATGATAGCAGTGAACGTCGCAGTCCAGACGACAATGGCACAAATACCGGCAAGCTGATATCCCAATTGCTTGTAATTACCATCAATCCACCCGCCTTTGATCTCAGTAAAACCATCATAACCAGCAACAGTCTTAGAAGCAAAGATACCAGTCCATATACCTCCTGAGATACCACCAATACCGTGCACAACGCCCGAGTAACTGTAATCATCAACTGAGATCCATTTATTAAAGTTCAAGACTGCACGACAGGTGACAGCAGTGATGATGGCAGAGACTGCAGCACCCCATGGGTAAACGTATCCACATGATGGAGTGATATTGACAAGACCAACAATGACACCATCACACGCAGCGTGGACAGACCATTTTCCAGTCATGAAGAAATCCATCACGGTATATGTCATACATGCAAATACCGAGGCAAGTAAAGTGTTGGCAAAGATGTATCCTGTTCTAACATTGACAGCCAATAAGGTACCAGTGTTGAAACAGAGCCAGGCACCCCAGATTAAAGTGACACCGAGAAAAGTTGTTAACGTTGAGTGACCTCTGTACTTTGGCATCTGACCAGTTTTCGTCCATTCCTTTCTCTTACCAAGGAATCTACTGTACACGATAGATGCAACACCACTTGAGATATGAACAGGTCCACCACCAGCGAAATCCAAGTCACCCAAATGGAGTAACCATCCGTTAGCACCCCATGCCCAAAATGCTTCAGGGCAATATACAACGATAACCCAGATGACGGCAATGACTTGACTTGGTAAGAAACGACCTCTTTCACCAATAGCACCAATGAAAATTTGCACTGTGGCAACTGGAAAAAAGGAGTTGAAACAGAAATTGACAATTGATGGTATTGTTGCGCCGTCATACAGAC
Source organism: Nakazawaea populi (assembly GCA_030557235.1). Classification (NCBI taxonomy): domain Eukaryota; kingdom Fungi; phylum Ascomycota; class Pichiomycetes; order Alaninales; family Pachysolenaceae; genus Nakazawaea; species Nakazawaea populi. The sequence continues at coordinate 170,051 of JAKTVN010000015.1, forward strand.
CTGTAGCCTTTTCTTCGTGCAATGCGGCATGATCGAAATTACCAATCATCTTCGAAGTTGAAGTGGCCGAGATGGCCAAAGAGTAACCAAAAAGATACCAAAGTATGATCACGGTACACGTTGTCATGTAACTTTGGAACAAAACTTGAACAACATTTTTTCTCTTCAATACACCGGTGTAGTACATGGCAATACCAGGGGTGATCAAGAACACCATAACGGCACAGAACATGACATATACCATATCACTTGTGACGTAGTTGGCCGTTTGCTCTTCGAGAGTGGCATCGGCCCTCTTCTTCAAAATCAAAGCAGCAGATGCTAAGCCGTGAGATGCTGTCATCTTTCTCTTTGTAACTTTCAATACTGAAGAAGTGATAGATTTGAGCCGAAAGATCGACGAAAGGAAGATGCAGTGACATACTTATATAGTATATTCATGAGAAACAGGATGCCCAGAGGTTGATAATCAATCAGTTTAGATGGGAGCTAAGCTGAGTTGAGCACTTCAATGGTCCGCAGTTGGTCTCCATTACTTACCAAATTGGTTGAAACTTCCCTTTTTTTCCCTTCCAAGAGTTTTTTCTTCTAGGCTTGGCCAAATTGATAAGGCAACCATATAGAATCGCTTTCATAATCTACAATCCACCACAAATAAACAATACTGTGATATATATAAACTAGCTGAGGAGTAAATTGTAGAAGGCTGTTGAACCAAAATTGGTGTAATGGGGTGGAAGTTCACTTTTCTTAATAAATCTTGTTAAAATAAATGTGTTCATTTTTTGGGCTCAATTAATGCATAAGCCCATCATGATAGATTATCTTCAGTAATTCTATAACTAATCAGGTTTTGCTCCATTTAACCACATCATTGAAAGATAGACCCAGTTTCTTTGTCATGGTCTTGCCAAGATCTGTGATTGTTGTCGACCAACAATCGCGCCAATGTTGTCTAATGAAATCGATTGATTAGAATCTAATGATTAATAGTGACACGTGAACTAGGGCGTGGTATTAAATGACAGATTTGAGATACGGGCACGTCAATGTGGCGATAACCGACTCAACTTTTAATTCCGACAATCGACGTCCCAATCGTGCGTCGAAACTATAGTGTGGGGTATCTTCTAAAGACAATACTGATCCTAAGTATTGTGACATCATATGTGGATGGTGCTTGCTTTCAACTCGTTACCAAATATGCCAAGTAAATTGAATACTTTGCTCCCTGAAGGTGAGAGAAATTGGTATATATGGTGATGATATCGAGTAACTTGGTTTACTGTAGATAATAGAGAAAAGAACAATAATAGGAATCAATACTAACTAAGAGGACTGAATTGAAAGAACGCCTGCAAGCGACAAATAACTTGTAATAAAACCAACAAAAAATTCATGAATCTAAACTTTTACTCTGGAATGGACCTCAACCGCTTCCAAACTATGACTCTCAGCTCCTGGAGAAGATCCTTCTAATACTTCAATTGATCCTCGGTTTGAATCGTGCGACTCACGCTTAGAGTCGATTGAGTCGGCAATGCTTCTCAAACGTTGAGCATAAGCACGGAAGTATGCATCGTAATCGTTTCCAAACTCGTCAAAGGTCTCAGCCATCTCATATAAATCCATACCCATCTCTTCAGCTTCCTCTGGTGCTCTCAACTTCAAACCTGGGATCTTATCAACGATGAACAAGATTATGGTGGTGAATGTAGCTGTCCATAGAACGATTGCACATACACTGGCAAGTTGGTAACCTAATTGTTTGAAATGGCCATCAATCCAACCTCCAGGTATATCTGTTGCACCATCGTACCCAGCAACGGTCTTGGAAGCAAATATACCAGTCCATACAGCACCTGAGATACCTCCAATACCGTGGATGACACCGGAGTAACTGTAATCGTCGACAGAGATCCATTTGTTGAGACCAACCATACAACGACAAATAGCTGCAGTGATGATGGCAGAGACAGCGGCTCCCCATGGATAAACAAAACCACATGATGGTGTGATGTTGACTAAGCCAGCAATAACTCCATCACAAGCGGCGTACATGGACCATTTTCCGGTGAACAGGAAATCAACAAGGGTGTAAGTGACAGATGCAAAAGCAGATGCAAGTAATGTATTGACAAAGATGTAACCGGTTCTGACATTGACACTTAATAAAGTACCCGTATTGAAGCAGAACCAAGCACCCCAAATTAAAGTGACACCCAAAAACACAGACATCGATGAGAAACCTCTGAAATCCGGCATCTTACCAGTTTCTCTCCAATCCTTTCTTCTACCGAGAAATCTACTGTACACTATGGAGGCAACACCACTAGCAATATGGACAGGTCCACCACCAGCAAAATCCAAGGCTCCCAAGTTGAGTAACCACCCATTGGCACCCCAGACCCAGAATGCCAAGGGACAGTAAACGACAATGGTCCATACAACACCAATGACTTGACTTGGTAAGAATCTACCTCTTTCTCCAATGGCACCTACAAAAATTTGTACTGTGGCAACTGGGAAGAATGTGTTAAAGCAAAAATTGATGACAGATGGGATAGTAGCTCCTTCGTACAGTCCCTTGGCTTGTTCAGCATGTAAAGCAGCATTGTGAAAATTACCAATTAATTTGGATGTGGAAGTTGACGAGATGGCCAAGGAATAGCCAAATAGATACCAAAGTATTGTTATGATAGCTGTGGTCATATAACTTTGAAACAACAACTGCACGACATTTTTTCTTCTAAAAGTTCCAGAGTAGTATAATGAGATACCTGGAGTGATCAAAAAGATCATCACGGTACAGAACATAACATACACCATATCACTGGTGACATAGTCGGCAGTTTGTTCTTCGAATGTGGATTGAGCTCTTTTCTTCAGCAGAATTAACGCTGCGGAAGCCATTCCATTAGTTCCAGCCATTTTTCTAAGTTATCAGAATGGTGTATAAGTGGTGGAAAGGAAATGAAGATTGTGAGAAGCCGGGAAATGGAATCAAGGATTTAATCGAACGGAAGATGAGATCTATATATATGAACCCAGCAATTCAGTTTTCATATTATCTTCCCCAATGGGAATAGTGTGTTCCATATTGCAAAGGTGCAACTTGGGCTTGGCTAAAAGTATTGATAAGGAAAAAATTAAGAATTTTTTTTGGTTGCCAATACTTATACACTACACAAAATGCTTCTAAAAAGTCTTGTTATTATCGATACAAGGAGTTATATATGTGGACGAATAGGAGAGAGATAGGATCACAATTCAAATGTCTGATAAACTGAGATAGGACCATCCTCGATCTGGAAAATTATAATAGAGACTGGGAGATGTCCTACTCGACTTAAAAAAAATCTTTGAAAAAGAATTATTTTGCCCTCTTCTTTTCTTTCTCCAGGGTTCTTTACCGATAAGCCAATCCTATTGAAACGCCAAAGACGGACGCGACACAGGACTCAAAGCGCCGATACAATTTTTTGTTTTTCACTCTAATGTACAGGGACTTGTGATTGCTTTACGTAATGCGCCCACCCAAGCACACAATAGCTATGAAAGGGGAGAGAGACACAAAAGTCTGGATTTTAATTCCAGTTTCGCTTGATGGAATTGGTCAAAATTATTTCCAAATGAGGAAAAAAAAACCAGTCCACACCTTTCAAATCGGGACACCAGTAATATTACATCGATTTGAGAAGAAAAGATAGATAGGTAGATAGATGGTTGATAAATAAATTCTGACTGATTGTATTGGTTGATTGAATTTATTCCTCACTGTTACACTCTCTCATAAAGCTGCCGAGTTAACTTGTCTCTATTACCTGTGTTTTGCCGCTAAGTCAAAACAATAATATTAAGAATAATAATAATACTGATCAAAAAAGAGACAGTTGTCTCACATGGGTAAGTAGAATTTATTTGATGGCCATCTCGAGTTTCCCGATTGGGGAAAACAATAGTTATCACTGAATACTTAGTGAGAATATAAAAATCTTGCATTGAGATGACTTTTGCTACTACCGCTACCTTAGAATTACAATGTAAAGCCGAACTAAGGAAGAATGATCGACCAAAACGTATTCATTTATTCATACTACTTCAACACATAGTAATGGAGCACTGATATTAACTTTTTTTATTTGTTCAATGTTTTTGTTTGAAAAAGCATCACCAAATCAGTAAATTGGCGAAGGTGTCTATCTTTCATTTTGTTTATGTTGAAACTTTTTTTTTTTGCTATCTCAATCGGAATCATTTTCATCAGATGAGTTTTCCTCAGCAACAACTTCATCGTCCGAGTTGGTAACATATTTTGGAATCTCAATATCCGTTTCTTTCTCCATGTCTTCAACGTCATTCAAAAGTTTTGCTGAAACAACTGTACCATCATCATCGTTGTTGTCCGTGAACTTCTTGTGTTGCTGCTTTGTAACAGTGACAGGTAACGAATCAAATTCTGCCCCTGGCTCAACTAAGGTTCCTTCAACAGAAACAACTCTTCCAGCAGTGTGTACGGCCTTGATAGTGAAACGGATCTTGCCGTCAACAGCTGCTTGATTTTCATCTTTCCAAACCCCCAACGACTTCACCCTGCCGCCATTATTAACCTCGTCATCTTCCAGCTCAGCGTCAATCTCGTCAACCTGATTTGGTGCAAATTCCCAACTAGAGGGGATACTAAACTTCTTGATCGTAGCATTGAAAGTGTCATGGATCAACAACCCAATATGTGACTGGGTCTGCATGTAGATCCAACCCTCAACCACATCACCAACTTGTGGTCTCCATATCAAAAACTCCACATTCACCCATAAGAACAGAAATGGCGTATCGTTCGTAACTTTCGCTACTGTGATTTTGTTACCGTCTGTGTCAGTGGAATGGCTTTCCTCTGTGAAACTAATGTTGAAGTAACCCAATACAATGCCCTTCGATTGTGGGAAATATGTCATTATTAATGGGTCCAAATGTTGGGATTTGATACCTTGAATCGGATCTTGAATGTATAATGGGGCCAAGGAAACGTACAACGTCGTCTTCACCTTGTGAAAACAGTTCGATATGCCATCTGCATTCTTCGTGTTCGTAGACTTTGGTATAAGCGAGGATCTTCTCGGTTGTAAGTCACTCACAGTATCCACTTTTCTTCTCTTTGTTATTGCTGGTGATGACATCTTGGTTTGTATGTGCCTTTAGTGATTTATATATATGAAGGCCTGGGATTCGAGTAGTACGTTGATTTTCGTTTGGCTAGATACAATACTTCTGCTATGTCAATTCCTGGTTGATCATACGAAGTCTCTGAATTAATTTTATGTTCAAAATGATTAAACAATCTCTCAACTCCTCATCGACTGATTGTGCTTTATTTTGAAAGTTTTTTTTTTTTTTCGAACCGAAAATTTTTTTTTTTTTTTTCAAATCCAAAAACAAACACTGATTACGTTATGAGCCAACAAAGACTAGAAGAGAGAGAAAATATAATCATATAAATATACATCATGCCACAGCCCCACTGAAGAAAGATTGCACTAAAACAAATAAAAAGGCATAAAATTGATTGGCTTGCAATAGGTAACACTTTAAATATAAAGGGCATCAACGCATGAACTTGCTATTAGGGAATGTATTAATGGTTGTATTATAAAATAAAATTATGATAAATGAACGATGTATAATTTGTATTAGTTGTTTTGTGAATTCGAAATTATTTGGAGCAGATTCACCTGGTTTTGAAAAGCTTTGAGAGCCTCTTGGCAGTCAGTGGCTGAGTAAGAGTTCTCATTGTTGGAATCTGATTTTGCTTTTGGCTCACAGCTGCAAAGCCATCCCACGAATTATTACCCAGTTTATTAAAAGCTCTAAAAGCCAGTCCTTCTTGAGACGTCAACATTTTTTCCTTCGACCTGGTCACTTCAACTCCACTACTGGTCCTGAATACCACTTTTCTGAAATTTTTTAATGCTCTGTTAGGGGAAGGAGCATCTTCGGATGCATCATACTTTGGAACCCCTATGAATCTAACCTTTTTGACAACTGATTTAGGTGATTCGATTTCTTCATGAGTAATACTGAGCGCTGTTGATGGGTCATCGCCAACAGATGCGCCATTCTCTCTGGAAGCAACAGGGCTCAATGACGATGAAGTAATCATATCCTCAATCTCCTTGAACGTTTTGTCTTCCTCTATCATAGTTATTCCCAGTGATGGAGCTTGAGAAGCACTATTGCTTCTTGTCCTTGTCTTGGTTTTATCCACCGAACTTGATGGAGATAAGGTCAATTTCTCCTCCGTCTGTAGTGAATTCGACCTGCTTCTATTCATCCGCGATTTGAACAGTTCGGCTTCCACAGAAGTGAATGCAGTTGGCGAACCTGCACTGCTAGGCACAGGTGACATCGTGTAGCTTCGTAAGGATGAGGTTCTGCTGCTCGGTTTACTATTTAAAGGTGAAACAGCCAGCACATTTTGAGAGCCCCGCGATCCGAATGAGTTATTTCGGCTGCCGCTGTTGAGTGAAGTGTTTGGAGATGTTGCCTTTGGTGATGTCAACACTGGAGCAAAAGACTTATAAACTACTTTCGGTCTGTCTGGTAAGGCTCTTAAGTTCATATTACCGTTCTTCGACTGGTCTATCATGTGCCTTTGCAATCTCTCCTGGGCACTTGATTTTGTTGTTGTTGCTGGTGGAAGAAGTGTTGTAGCATGATTACCATTATTTAGTATTTCTTGTTGCTTGGCCTGTAATCTTTGCTGAAAAACCTGTGATGTGCTCTGAAATGAGTTCGCCTTCTTTTGTGTTGTCATCTGTGATTTTCTGTTGGTGAACGCGGCACCAGCACCAGCTGCAGCGCTGCTACGAGCCGCGGAGGGAGAAGGCTGTAATGAAGCTGTACGACGGAGTGGAGTGCTTGTAACCCGGTTTTTAGTTGGGTGCTGCAAATGAGTAGAGTTAGGTGGTGAGGTTGAAGTTGTGGAGTTGGATGATTCGACACTGCTTACTGAAGTTACAGATGATCTCAATGATGAGCTAGACGAATGTACTTTCGATGGAGTACGGTAGAATTGTGATTGGTCGGGAGTTTGCACCACTGACGATCTTCTGGATGGCAGCTTATTGTTAGGGCTGCTTACCAGTGGGCTTTGAACAACAGAACCTCTCCTTGAAGGAGGTTTCAACTCCAAAGTATCATTTGACTTGATGTGGGAGATACTGCGTTGCAAAGTCGGAGTTCTTGATAATTGCACAGGTTGTGACGGGCTCTGGACTATTGTCAATGATGATGATCTAGATTGAGTTGAACCTGATGAACTGCGAGATAACGTTGTTGGAGATATCAGCTCCAATTTTTTTTCCTTTTCCTCCTCCTCTTCCAAAAGTTGTCTCTTATCTCTGGCTTGATCTTCTAATTTCTTCATCAACCTCGCCTGACTCTCAACCTCCATTTTCAGCTTTGAAGGTTCGGTATATAACAGTTCGAGTTTTTTCGTGTGTTGCCTTCTCTCATCTAGAACTAGTTTATTGTGTTGGCTTCTTTGTTTCAAAACATCGTTTTTGGCATTCTCACGAAGAGTCGTAATTGAAACACTATTAGTGTGATTTTTTGTGAAATCAGCAACAGACTTTAGCCAACAGTCTTGTAAGTCTTTCAAAGATTCATTTGCCTCTTTTACCAGAATATAACCCAATCGAGCATCCTTGGCTAAAGTTAACAACGACTCTGGTCTCACTTGTGTCCGGGCTCCTTGCCTTGTGAGTTTCGCAATAGAAGCTAAAAGCATATTTGTCCTTCTCTGTTGATTGAAATAGATCTCAAGGGTTGTTAAGCTTTCGACCATTGGCTTATAATGATGACTTAAGGCTTTCAAACTGCGGTAATTGAGAAAATATATCCTTTTACCAAATTTTCTAACAATTGCATATAAGTCGGCCATCTTGAGAAGTAACAATAGCACTCTATGAATCGTATATTCCCAATGATCAAGCAGTATGATCTGTTTTTTAGTCTTACATCTCTCCAAAGAATGAACTAGTGGCTGTACTTTCCCTAAGGTTTTATCAATCAGAGATGTAATCATCGTTAAACAAGACATATCAATCTTGTTGTGAATCAGCTTTATCTCATCTTCATTCTTGACGGAGGTGGTCTTTTGTTCATATATTAAGCTCGAAAGTATATCTAATTCTTCAAATGTTAACATGTCCTTCAATTTGTTTTGATCGAACTCAATGGGCTGTCCATTTGAACCGGGATATCTGCTACCGGTTCTTTCATGAAGCGCCTGTTTCAATCTTTCCTGATAAATACCAAGCGCATTTATGGAGAGTTCTTTAAACAAACCCAAAGTTTTAAGATTCTTTTTGGCCTCTGGTACCGATAGTGGCCGAGTAGAATCATAATTTGTCAAGTTCTCTGACAAGTCAAAGTTGACCGAATTGGTATTAAGCTGAGCCTGGATTGGTTGGTCAGGGTTGAAGAAACGGCCATTGCTCAAAATTTCAAATCTTTTGTAAATCAAGTCGTTGATGTTAAATATCGGACCACTTAGCAACAATATATCAGTTGTTAAGGGTATTATCGTTTTATTCTTCTCGCATCTCGTTATCAAGCTTTGTGTCAACTTGATCAAATAAGTCAATTTGGAGCTTCCATAGATGTACTCCACTATTCGCCCATCTAATGAGTCTAACGTGATTGCTCTATCAATACTGGGTCCAGAAGCAGCTGCAGCTGCTAAAGCGTTTGAAGACGCCATAGATTGTATAGATATGACGTATCGTGAAAGATACCTGCAATTTGTGTTGTCAAGAGCAGTATACGATTAGAGCTGGTGTCACTTGAACGGCGGTTCTCAGGTGTCTATGGAATGTGCTTGTTAAAGTGATAGATAAATGATGATGTTGGGTGAATTGTATAATCGAGTGGGATCAGTTTATCGATTGTAATTTAGAAGCTTGGCCTGAATTCTTCTTTTTTGGGAATTATTCGCTTTTTTTACACGTTTTGTTTTTTTTCCTTTTCTTTGTTTATTTTAATCTCTTTTTTGACCCGTTCAGGGATGCTTTTAATCATTGCTAGGGCTGACTTCCCAGTAAAAGATGGCTTGCTATAAAGAGTTTGTGATAATTGGATTAACCAATTAGTATTATTTGAAATTCAGAACATACATCGAGATCTAAATTCAAAATCTATTCTTATCTACATTGGTTAAAAACGATGGGTGCGCTAATTCTACTCTATTCATAAATCTTTATCAAGTGCCCCCTCATCTAGTTCATCTAACTTTAAGCCATTATTCTCCATCAACTCCTGAAGAGACGTAGCCAATTTCCCCGTCTTGGCCCTATAGTCGATATAGTTTTCTTTGATCACTTTCACACTGGCTCTGATTTTAGTCTGGTATTCATCCCATTCTACAGGAAAATAGCCATGGTCCATTCCCGCAGCACGAATCTCTGCGTTGAGCTTATTACTGTAGATGACATCATCGGGGAACATCAAGTCGTGGAATGACTTGCCGTTCCCGTGTTTAGCAACCCGGTTTGCTTCCCATTGGATCATCAGCTCTTTCGAATCAATCTTGATCCTGCCAGACCATACCCTGGCCAACCATGCGCCCTGAGTTTCCGATAACCTAGTTGGTAAAACAAATCTTGGAAGCCCAATGACAGCTAAGCCTGGATGAAAAATCGAGAGAAGTTGTCTCCACAAACCGTGCATCCTTTGACCATCTGTAATCAATGGGTGGTTCCCCTCGTTGATCTCCTTCATAAAGGGTATAGATTTCAAATATCCAGTTGCAAAAATGATCTTTGTCACATCAGGTAATGTGTTTCCATCAACAAATTCGACAAGACCGGATTCCGCGTCAAACTTCTTGATATCTGGGAGGTCCACGATTCTATCATCTTTTCCTGCTGGAAGATTGTTAACTGATCGACATGATTTGTAGATTTTCCTATTCAAAGTAGTCGCGAGTTGATATGCAAGATCACCGCCTGAAGCTGAGTTACCAACTATCAAAATGTTTTTTTCGTCTTTGAATTTCTCCGGTGTTCTATACAATCTTGCATGTATCACCGAACCTGGATATTTCTTGTTCCACGCCTCCAATCCGTCTTTAGTAGGGAGATATGGTACGTCGTAGTATCCCGTGGCAATCGCCACCAGATCAGAATAATCTACAGTGTCTTGAAATTGGGGATCATCTGATGGTTCTGTGGCGGCCTTGGTTTGCTCCACAACTGGTCTTGAAGTGACTTGCCATCTCATATCTGGCAATTGCTTGACATCTACAACTTTATAACCAAATTGAACATATGGCTCGATAGGTCTAGAGTAATTTTGGATATACTCAAGAACATCTTTCCTATGAGGAAATATAGGAACAGTTGGTGGCCATGGCGTATCCTTGTACGCCATCAAATCATAAGGTACGTTGGTATCTAAGTAGTCATAAACAGCACTCGGCCAGATGTATTCTCTACCTAATCTCTTCTCATGGCCCAGATCTGCAATATTATCGTAATAATTTTTTTGCATTTGTAAATCGTGTGGGGTCAGTTTCACTGCATTGGTATAAATGGTGGGGTCAGTCGAAGGAACCGGGTAATCACCTTCTTGAACAGAATAATTCCACAATCCACCTGTGTTAGACCTTTTCTCGATCAATTTGATGCTCCTGAAATGATTTTCGGCCAAGAGTGCTTTCGTCAAACCGGCACCACAGGGCCCAGCACCGATGACTATAACATCACGAACGGGGTTTGGCAAGACAGACATGTAATCGATCGAATTGAACATGGATTAAATGGACACCAAAAATATAACTATCTGGATTGAATTGAGCTTATCAATATGACAACAATAATGACCCTGAAAAACAGCAAGGCTAAATAGTGATTGTTATAATAACTACCTCCGATAACAACAGAGAACTGGACTGATTAGTTGCAAATACATGTTTATCTATTGTCTCGGATAAGAGATCGAAAAATCCTTTTGCATCGAAATCGCCACAATCCATTTGTGATACTTTGATCTTTCACAAACTACTGTTTTATGTGGTGTGGTGTGTCTATTTACACCCCTTGTTCCTCCGTAAATTTACGGTACCAACTATTATCGGATAAACCCTCTGATGACGGAAAAATAGCCAATGAGTTATCTCTGAGAAGCGGCGGCACACACACTAACTTAGACTCGCACAATATATCAGCTGGGAAAAGACTACAGGAGCACATCATCATCATCCAGAACGAATCTTGATGATGAACATTCGGATGGAGTTATCGATCATAGAGAAATGTGGCTGAAAAGGGTATTTCTAGATGTTAAATTTGTCGTCGTCTTAAATCGATAGAGGGTTTAAATCAGCCATTTGCTTTAACAATTCAAAAATGATATTCCTATCCATTGACAACATCACTGGAGAAATATTATTGCAGAGAAAGTATCAATATTATTGCTCTCTCAGGCGTTTGAATTGGTAAGAGTGTGTGATACACCCTGTAACTCACGTCCTAATTCGAAATCTTGGGGGAAGGAACGAGAAGATTTTCAGAACGGTGTAGATCTGTAGAATTCTCACTGGCCGCAAAAAGCCACTCATAGAGAAATCAACAGTTCCTTTTAGCGGTTTCAGCCTGCATATATATGCCGCCATGGTCAACTAAAATTGAAGAAATATTTTGTTGATTGATGGTGGTTGTGTGAAGAGCTCATGATGACTAGTCAAAGATGACACCGCCATCATGTGTGAGCTGAGCAGTTGTGAAAAATTTTTTTCAACTTTTTATTTCTTTTCCTTTTGGTCTTTTTCAGATCGATCTCGCTACTTCAAAAAAAAAGCGCCTGATATGGCATACATACATTACTTACTCAAAACCCGTACTAATTGTGTTGCATGAGTCGTAATGACAGTTTAATCTTCTTGCATTGTCTGGGAATTTACCCTGTTTATTACTCATATCACTAAATGCATTGTACACATCCATCCGTTCTGAACCCATTTAATTGATTGATACTATATAAAGAATTTGTTATCCGTATCTTGACCTATTGATATCAGATATAAAATTGTTCCAGAAACAATGAGGAACACAGAAATGAGAACAACATTTTCTCTAAGTGGTTTCGACAACGATAGTGATGATCAAGAGAACAATCAAGACGTTGAATTACAATCTTCATCGGCTTCCAGTTCTACAACGCTCCTGGAACCAAATGCCAATAGAAAGATCACCAAACAATTAGAGGTTCAATTGGGTAAATTGAAGCCTGCTAAACACAAATACAACGATACCGCACAGACAACAACATTCAATCTTGGAAGCGTTTCTTCATCATTCATATTTCCGATTCAAGAATCTCTGTCTCCAACTATCAGTAGGGATCAGTCGACATTATCCATACAAGATCAAATCAGTAAATTAGAAGAAGAGCCAAAGAGTTTGTACTCCATTTACACCCGTCCCGAGAAATATTCTATAGTGGTGCTAGGTGCATTTTGTGGATTTTGGTCTAGTATATCGTCACCAATCTACTTACCTTGCTTGCCCATATTGGAAAGGGACTTCAACGTCAGTGAAGAACAGATGAACATCACCGTTGTGGTGTATTCTATCTTTCAAGGTCTAGCGCCGATTTTCTTCTCGAATTTGGCCGATAGGTTTGGAAGACGTATTATCATCATCATCTGCTTATTAGTCTACATAGCGGCCAACATTGCACTCGCCAGGATCAACAGTTATGTTGGATTGGTGCTCTTGAGGTGCTTACAAGCATTCGGCATAGCGTCAACCATCTCGATAGCGTCGGGGATAGTCACTGATATTACTCAAAGATATGAGAGAGGTTCGTTCATGGGACTTTCTACGGGTCTCAGTCTCTTGGGACAACTGTTCGGAGCTCTTTTTGGTGGTTTGTTGGAAAGTGGACTCGGTTGGAGGTCAATTTTTTGGTTTTTGGCCATCTCGGGTCTGTCTACCCTTATAGTGACCATAATTTGTTTGCCAGAGACAGATAGAGGTCTTGTAGGGAATGGATCAAGTCTTCCCACATATGCTATAGGTAGAGCTCCAATTTTGTACTTGCCACACTTTAAGAGTAGAATCACACTGGATGCCACCACCAACGATACAATAAGTGACAACCACAAATTGGACTTAATGGTGCCTTTCAAAATTTTATCCAATAAGGAAGTTTTCTTGACGTTGTTACCTTCTTCAATCAACTATGCATTGTGGCTTATGATGCTAACTACCTTGTCAACAGTCTTGAGTAAAGACTATGGTTACTCAACCTTGGATGTCGGATTGCTTTATTTGCCTGCTGGTTTTGGTGGATTTGGTGGGTCATTCACCAGTGGTCAGTTTTTAACATGGTACTACAAGAGACTGTACAAACGTTATCAGGCAAAATTGGACGTTTATGACCATGAGCCAAATCATGGAAACGTTCCAAAACCAGTGATGAATATTTTTAAAACAAGGTTAAGTGTGTTGATTTTCCCAACTTTCTTGTCAGTTTTCGGTGCCTTGTTATTCGGTTGGTCTATAAACTCCAGATTGAATGTCACTGCAATCATGGTGAGTTCTTTCTTGGTTAGTTATAGTGCCATGTTTTACATGACAGTCTCATCAACATTGTTGGTAGATATCTTTCCGGGACAAAGCTCGGCTTCCACTTCATGTGTCAACTTGACGAGGTGTTTGACAGCAGCAATGTTCATAGGTGTACTTTCTAGAATGGTTTCGAGTATGACAGTTGGGGGTTGTTATACGTTGATGGCCGGTTTGTGCTTCGTGACCAGCTTTTGTGTTTTTATCGTTATACATAAGGGAGAACAATGGTTCGAAGCAAGACAAAATAAATCGCTGAATTCTAGTGATGACGAGTGAGGGTGTTATATAGAACCAAATAAAAGTAATTCAGTTAAAAGTTTATATAGATTCATTTAAAAATTGTGTCAAAAAAATCATATTCTATTTAAAAAAATGAGATTTATTCGCGTGTATACCTTTTTAAATTTTCACTTTGAGGCATTTGTCATGTAACTGAATCTCCAAGGGACATCAAATTGGTCTAAAATCACCTCTACGATAGTTATTTTATCGCTGGCAACATCAGTTGACATGTGAGATTCGAAAAATTTCATCAATTCCATCTTCGTTGAGGCTTTTAATCCCTGTGACCTTGAATTATCAACATCACCAAAAGTGTTAAAGATTTGGGTCCAATTCCAATTAGGCATAATATCATTGTACGAGAGTGTTGGGCCATTGATCATTCTCTCCACTGTGTAACCATTGTTATTCAACAAAAATATGGTTGGTTTTATTCCTTGGTGTAAATAGTTGGCAAATTCTTGCACCGTCATTTGAGCGGCTCCATCTCCTTCAAACAAAATCAAACGATTGTTATTTCCCATGTCTTTCATTGCACAACCAACACCTAATGTTGCAGGTAAAGCATAACCAATGGAAAGATAGAACTGCTGAGCAATGAATTTACTTTCCTTAGGCAATCTGATATCTGGAAATCCAAACATCAAGGACCCAGTTTCACAAACGACAATGTCTCCTTCTCTCAAAGAACCTGCTATCTGAGACAAGAGATAAGTTTGTGAAATATCGCATTTGGAGGGCCTTTCAACAATGGTGTGTATTTCATGTTTCATTTCGCTAGAGACCGTTGTTGATTTTGGAATCTTACTTGTGTCTAACAAATGTAACAACTGAGACATTATTGGTACTATATTGATATCTCTGTAAATCCTTGAACCAATTTTGACAAATTTATCACTTATGACAACAATGTTTTGTGGTTCTAGATCGTCATACAATGAATAATGTCCCGAGTTGACCTCATTATGGAAAGCTCCAAAATGCAAGACTAAATCGGATTTTGTGAAGACCGCTTGAACGATAGGATTCGATTCTTTGCCCCAACAATCACCGACAAATGAATCATTTGATTCATCCAAAACTGACTTTCCCATTGGGGTGACAAAATTGTTGAAGTTTGTCTCAGTAACGAAAGACCTCAAAGTGTTAGTTAATCCAAATCTATCCACTAATACATCTCCAATGATCGATGGATTGGAAGATGAGTAAATCATGGCCAAAATTTCTTCCGCAATCTCTTTGGTCCTTGCTGTATTTGTGTCATCGATTCTAAAGAACAGCTCACCACTAGTTTGAAGCAAACCTGATGATTCAACCAAACCATTAGCCAAATCAGATGGAACATACAAGTACCCTGGCCTCTTGTTTACCAAAATCTGCCTGATGACATTGTCGATTTGCCTTGGAGCCTGTTGTAAATCCACAATACTTTCGACACAACATGAAATCAATGAAGCTATTTTCTCATGGAGGTAATGGTCTGAGCTTTGCAAAAGATCCATTGGAGGCAGTAAATGATGGGTGTGGTTGTCTTTTTTGACCTTGACAGCTCTTGGGGTTGTACCCACCACATGCAAGACGGGTACAAACTCAGCCATAGCACCTGATAACCCGTTCAAGGCACTCAATTCACCGACTCCAAATGTGGTAAAAGCAACACCCATTTTGTTTGAAGCTCTAGCGTAACCATCTGCTGCATACGCAGTATTCAATTCGTTGCAACAATTTCTCAAATGCATTCCCTCCACATTATAGCTGTGGTCCAAAAACAACAAGTTGTAATCACCTGGAACTGCAAAACATGACGAGACGCCCAATGATTTTATTCTTCTAAAGAAGTATTCTCCCAATGGAATCCTGTTTGGCAAGCAATTCAGATTCAACAAATCTAGTGTGGAATTGAATGGGGTAGATAAATTGGAAGTTACAAGAGCGGGAGCCATTTTAGATTGTCAGCTTGATTTCTAATCAAATGCAACCAAATGATAAAAAGTGGAATGTTGAAAATCTAGGAGAAATGGTTCTCTTTATATATACTTATGATTACAACAGTTTTCGATAAAATCTATCCCCATTTACTTGTAAAAGTGAAGTAAAAGATTTCGGTCTGTATTTTTTCGGTTATTCAAGGCCCACCTCTGGCCGAGAAACTGACTGACGGGTGGACTCTGCCAAAATTGAATTGTTTAGTTTTGTCCCGCCACATATATTCAGTTCTCAAGTATGTCTGTCTAGTTCTCCTTTTTCTGTTGATAGATAACCTTGAGTTGTCTTATCATTGTCGTCAATCAAATGGACTTATTTCGCAATGAAATGTCAACCTCTACCCCATTAGATACTCGACTTTATCTTCAGATACCATTATTTTCTACATGAAACTAAGTATAATCATTACTATGATGGTTGATGGTTGGTTGAAAATGAGATGGATGCTTTCAAAGATGTATATATATATCTCTTTTCTATCTGTCTGTTCTTTGCTATTGTATCACCGACGTTTGCATGGTCCACTGATAAGATAGAGAACTCACCCAGCCCTACATTTCTTTAATAGGAAATATCAGCTCTTCTCTCTCTTGCAGGAAATTTTTTTTTTTTCTTTAAAAAATTTTTTTTTTAAAAAAAAGTGATTTTTCAAGTAGCGCCTACATATATATAATTGACAGATAGATAAAAGTCAAATCCACCGAGCCTCTGATTTACTCCAACAATGGATTCAAGCAGTTTAAATCTTGCTGCTTTGAAAGGCAAGGTAGAAAGCAGGTTGAAAGAGAGCACAAAATCCAAGGAAAGTAAAGATAGCTCAAAAGATCAGCAACTGAAAAATAAAAAGAACAAGACGACCAACAAGAAAGAAACGAAAGTGATCACTTCTGAAAGACTGAAAGAGGGTAAGAACAACACGAGAACTTCTCAAGCTCAGAAACCTAGGGATTACGCTCAGGACAGAGAGTTTTCGAAAAGTCTGCCGGTCAACGCAAATGCAACTACCTCTTCTCAAAAGATCACCCCGCCAAAGGAGACTGAATCCGCTGAGGATATTCTTCGTCGTGAAGCCCTTGCTTTGGGTGCTGATGAGGAGGACTTGAAAATGTTGGAAGGCGTTTCCGAGGGAGATGAAAGTGAGATAGAGTTTGGTATCTCTGATGAGAGATTAGATTCGAATTTCGGTCAAGACTTGAGTAAATTTATGAAAAATATTGGTTTAGGCAATG
The DNA here is from genome assembly GCA_030557235.1 of Nakazawaea populi. NCBI lineage: Eukaryota > Fungi > Ascomycota > Pichiomycetes > Alaninales > Pachysolenaceae > Nakazawaea > Nakazawaea populi. The sequence goes on from JAKTVN010000015.1 coordinate 187,179, forward strand.
GTGAGCCAATCGTAGTCAGCGATGACAATGTTCCAGAGTTGGTAGAGGATGAAGGTTCTGAAGAAACAAGCTCTCTGTCTGAAGAAGACAGTGGAGAAGAAGTCGAAGAAGAGGAGCCTGAAAGTGACAAAGTATCATCAAATGATGCCAAGATCAAAGAAGTCCAGCTAGATTTCAATAAACCAAAAGTCACTGATTCCAAGAAAGATAAACTTGAGAGTGTGGCATCGGTGAACACTGACAAACTCATCATAGAAGCCAGAATTGATTGGTATAATATCAAATTGAATCTACCAACTGCCGAGGATCTATCACCACAGCAAGTTGCCAGATTGATTGAATTAGGTAAAGAGGTATTAGAACAGGACAATAAAACTTACTACGAGGAATTCTCCAAGTCGTCCTCACAGAAGAAATTTTTGTCAGAGATCTTAACAAGCGGTACTTTGAATGATAAAATTTCAGCATTGACTTTGTTGATTCAAGAAGCACCGGTGCACAATATGAAGGCTTTTGAAAATTTGTTGGGTATGTGTTCGAAAAAATCTAGGACTGCTGCATTGCAAAGTATCAATGCTTTGAAAGATTTGTTCGCCAATGGGTTACTACCAGACCGTAAATTAGTCACTTTCACCAAGCAGCCAGTATTAGCTAACCTGTTAAACAAGAAGCAATTAGGATTACTATATTACGAGGATTTTTTGAAAAAATCTTACTTCAAATTCATAGAAACATTAGAGATACTATCACATGATCCAATTGTACATGTCCGAATGAATGTGGTCAACCATTTGTTTGAATTGTTGAAGGCCAAACCAGAGCAAGAAGTCAATTTATTGAAGTTGGGTGTCAACAAGTTGGGAGATACTGATAATAAGGTATCTTCAAAAACTTCCCATCAGATAACCTTGTTGGAACAGCAGCATCCAATGATGAAGAAAATCGTCATAGATGCTGTCACAGATGTCATTTTCAAAAAGAATAACGATTTTCATGCTACTTACTATTCTGTATTAGCATTGAACCAAACAATTTTGACGAAAAGGGAAGATGAGATTGCCAATTCATTAATCAAGACATACTTCACTTTATTCGAAAAACTTTTGATAGAAACTGATGATATGAATGATTCAAAGCTGAAGGACTCTGATTATAATAAGACAAGGACCAAGAGAAATTTTAAAAAGGGTAAAAAAGGTGGTAAATCAGTAAAGCTGTCAAAATCTGATAGTGAGAAAGTTGACGAAACAAATTCTAAATTGTTTTCAGCTATATTAACAGGTTTGAATCGTGCATTTCCATTCTGCAGTTTATCCAATGAAGTGTTCAGTGCCCATCTTGATGCTTTGTTCAAAATCACCCATTCCACTAATTTCACCACATCTGTACAGGCATTGGTTTTGATCTACCATATCACATCAACTCAGAAGTTGAGTGCGGACAGATTTTACAGAACATTGTATGAGTCACTTTTGGATCAGAGGTTATTGATATCATCAAAACAAGGTATTTATTTGAACTTGTTATTCAAAGCCTTAAAGGAAGATAAAGACTCCAATAGAGTGGCTTCATTTGTCAAAAGAATATGTCAGATTTGTCTCAACTGGTTGAACATTGGTACCATCAGTGGAATGATCTATCTTTTAATAAATTTGGAAAAGTCAATTCCAAGCTTAAGAAATTTAATAATCACAACACCAGTGGATACTTTGCTTGGAGATGATAACGAAGTTGTCTCTGAGGAGATCAAACAATATGATCCAAGGCAGCGTGACCCAAGATTTGCCAATGCAGCTACCTCATCTTTATGGGAGATTAATCATTTCCTTGTTCATTATCATCCTACTGTGGCGTTGTATGCCGAAAGCTTGTTACTTCAAAAAGATGATGTCAATAAGCCAGATCTTGGTCTATACACATTGTCACATTTCTTGGATAAGTTTGTTTACAAGAATGCAAAGCAGAAAGCTACTACCAGAGGTTCATCCATCATGCAACCTCTTGCAGGTGCACAGAATGGTTCGTTGTTGTTGAAAACCAACGTTGATCTGGGTGAAATTCCTGTAAATACCAGAGACTGGTTGAATGTCAAACTGGAAGATATCAAACCTGAAGATTTGTTTTTTTACAAGTATTTCTCCACAAAACAAGATAAAGTCTCAAGATCGCTGTTCGATAAAGATTTGAACAAGAAACTAGGTGACGATGACGACGAAGCAGGAAGTGATTTGGACGATGATCAAGTCTGGAGTGCTTTGGTTAAGTCCAACCCTGAAGTGGAGGGTGATGATGAAAGCGATTTCGAAAATTTTGATGATGAGTTAAGTGATTTAGACGCAGCTGATTTCAGTGACGATGATCTAGATGATGACAATAACCTGGCGGCTAATATCGATGGCATTGATGAGGATTTGATAAGCGACTCTGACGAGGATGACAGTGACGATATTTTTGTGGATGCAAAAGAACAAAAAGATGACTACGAAGACGAGGAAATAATGGACAATGACGACGACGATGATGATGATGATGATGATGAAATCGACGCTGGAATTGAAAGTGATGAATCCGATGATGTCGAACTCTTCCAAGGTGACGAAGATGACGAGATTGACAGTGAAGAGGTGGAGTTACAAGCCATAGGCGATTCATCCGAAGATGAGGAAGTTGAAATGGCCAGTTTCAAAAAGAGAAAATCAGATACCGGGAACTCTAGACAGTCCAAGAAACTGAAGAAGAGCAAGTTGAAAGATTTACCAGTCTTTGCTGACGCTGACGAGTATGCAGAATACTTAGGATCTGATGATGATAGTTTTTGAACATCCACATACGTGTATATTATAGAGCTATAAAAGAGTTGCGTGTTTCTAAAACAAAAAAAACTGAAATGAAAACAAATTAAAGAGTACTGTCTTTAGATATCGACAACTATCGAAAGTTGAGTTACTATATAACAGGGGAACCTTGAATAATGTTGATACTATCAATTGGAGATTTTCACATTCCTGACCGAGCTATTGAGATTCCTCCAAAGTTCCACAAATTGCTCTCTTCCTCGTCGTCTGCTAACAAGATACAAAAAGTGTTATGTCTTGGTAATGTAACGTCATCACAACTGAGTTTAAAATTTGTCAAGTCTATATCATCTGATTTTGAAATGGTGAAGGGGGAATTTGATCTTGATATGAGTATGCCACTTTCGTTCGTTTTCAAATGCGAAAACTTCAAAATCGGTATCGTCAGTGGGTTCAGTATAATACCACAGAACGATCCTTTGAGTTTGCTCACGCAGGCGAGGGCAATGGACGTTGATATATTGATATGGGGAGGTTCTTCAAAAGTAGAGGCTTACACTTTGGATGGGAAATTTTTCATCAATCCAGGAAGTGCTACTGGGCTGTTCAGTTTCAATGAGTTGGCCAAAGAAGATCAGGATGTGATTGAAGAAGAGTTGAATAGTAATGCCAATGGGAACCATAGTGATGAAGACAACGTGAAAGAAAGCGTCGAGAGACAACAAGAGGTCGATGGTGAAAGGCCCGAAGAGCACGCTGACGCTGATGCTGATGCTGACGAGGTGATAGGGAACACTAATGAAGTGGATTCAGAAAATCCAAAAGAGGAAGAAAAAGTTGAGAATACTGAGGGCACCGATGGAGCGACGAAAGAGTCTTCCGATGTGAATGTTGAGGATGAAAAATTGCAACTATTGGATGAGCTTATATCTCCCATCCCTAGTTTTTGCCTCTTGGATGTGAAAGGGTCACTATGTGTCACTTATATCTACACTTTGATTGACAACGAGATCAAAATTGATAAGATCAATTATAGAAAAGAGTAGTGATATATCCATAAAATTAATCACATGGCTCACGTTTGCTTAAAGCGAAAGAGGGAACTCTAGCGGCTTCTCAATGACTGTAGATTATATTGTGTCTGATTGTTTACCAAAAACCTTTAATAATCAATGCGCCTGTAACGTGTTGATTTTTATGTGATATTCCGTGGTCAGTAAAATTGCCAATCAAGTTGTTTTGACAACGCCAACTTTGAAACATCTTCGCCTATCTACCGTTTTGAACATTCTCACACACATCAGAAGTTATCATACATTGGTAAACGCTTATTTTTATAGAAAAAAAACCTCTCTCCGTTTCAGTCATCAAATCGTTTGTCATGTTTTATCATGTCAACGGTCAATTATTCCAGAGGTTATCCAATTTGACACTCGGAAAGATCTATTATACTGTTACGTACTTGTGGACCTAATCAACATCAAGCAGCATTTTTAAACAGTTATTGGCTTCTTTTCAGCACGGGAATTGACAAGGCTGCTCAAACTTCTAAATAAGTCTCTGGGGTTGATGTAGTGTGGACACTAGATGGTGATCAGGCTCTCAATGTGACATTTACGTACTAGGGTAAGATATATTGAATCAGACCGGGTAACTCAACGTCTGATTTTTTGCAAGCGAAAAAAAAAATTTTCAATTTTGTATAAAAAGATTCAAAAAAACTATCTCAGTTGTTTGAATACTTGTGATTGTGAATCGAGGAACGAGGAGATTGAAAAATAATGTACAATATAATTTCCTTTTGAAATAGTGAGTTCTGCCAATTTCAAGGTTGTCTTTGGACGTACAATGAGACACCGACACGGGAAATGGAAGCATGATACAAATTGAATTCACTATATGATGACTAGAGTGCATTTGGCTCGAGACCCTCCTGAGATTTTCAGGCTTAACTCTAACCCTGTTGTTCTTTCAGAATGATGGTTGATCCCTAGGGAGTTCTTTATTGAGTCTTAGCCTGCTTCGAGTCGCCTGATACGTGGGTCATATGAGGTGGCAACGTTCTGTTGTTTCACCCCGACTCGTTTTGCGTGACTACAGACTTGGGGCAACATAGGTTAGGGCTTACACCAAAGTTTAGATCATACTTGGGTGGTCGGTACAAGGGTTTTGCTTGTGTTTTGGATAGGGTTGATGTGGAAAAAACCACGCTACCTAATTTTTAACTTCTGAGATTTAACATTCTTTCAATCATGCAATTAATCCATATCTCTTTTCGTTATCATTCATCAGAATACTAACTTATCATGGAAGATCTTTAGTAATATTATTACATAGAAATGTTTACTTATTAATATAGACGATAAATCGAAACAAACTTTTTCAAAGTACAAGATTAAATAATTAGTAGTGTGATTGAATAGCCTGCTCTACTTAGTTGGCGAACATCAAACTTGCAGCCTTTAAAGCTGCATTTGCAACCCAATTATCCAAACATGGAATACCATGATGTATCGCAACACCCAAGACCGAGACCAAGCTACTCTCTCTATAAACTTCAGCGGGTTCCGCTCTCAACGGCTCGCACATCAATCTTCAATATTTGAGAATTATCTACAAAATATCCCTTTTGAAACGGCTTCCGATTGAAACTGAGTTTCTCTATTGTTAGTTTCCCCTCAATATGTTGTGCGTAAAAGATCACACTTCTTATTTGGGGATGATATTTATATTGCTTAATTGGAATAAATGAGGATTCGAAATACATTTTTAATTAAACAAAAGTTGCTGGATTCACAAATGACAAAATATAACCCCTTACAATTACCCCAGTTAACAGCAGTGAATGACTTCGGGGGCTATTTCCTCTTTGTTAGACATTTAGAGAGAGATTACATAACATTTAAGAGTTAAGTGAAACTCTATGAGTTATACAACAAATTCTCAAACGCTGATTCGCAATTTCATGGGGAATTATGTTGATCAATCGCTGGTTGTCTTTTACCCAATTCTCGAAGACGACAACCGACTATATCAGAGTTGACAAATTTCTTCATATACTAAGAGAAACAAACATAACTATGGTGGTAGAAAAGTCAACATTGCTACTGGTTGGTCAATACCAGGAAGAAGAAGAAGATGCTTGCATCATTGGCTTGAGATGAGATTTGATCTTCGCACTTGAGATTCTTTCGGTGTTACGGTATTGAATAAGAATATAAAAGAAGAGCTAGCTAGTTAGCCTTTAAGTGATTGGCACAAAGTGTTGGGGGATTAGATTTCACCTGCGCATCAATACTATGGGGCTGATACGATATGTGTAATTTAGACGAATAATGATAAATTGTTGCAAAACGAATATGGATTTTTTGTTCATTGATATAGATAAATAATTGTGAAGAATTAAAGTACACTTATTTTTGTATAGTTGTGAGTGTCCCTGCTTATGACATGATCGCCCACCCATGCTTTTTTGACCGACCGACCGGAAATAGCCACCCCTCTCTCAACTTTTGCTTCGCTTGAACAACAAACGGTCACTGATGCTGTCACTCCTATTACGTCTCAACAAATTTTCACTACTTTCGATGGGCAGTTGCAACTTACTCAACCCAATAGCCGACAGCGATTGGTGATACAAGTGGTTGCTCGAATAAGGAGTTGTCACTGATGATTTAATATTTGTGGGAGAATCAACTGGAGTTTCTCTCAAGCGGAAATCGGTATTGCTATTGCTCGTAGTGGCGTTTTTGGTTGTTGTTGATGGCATTGAGGTGGCGGATGATGACAGCTGATGTTGATACGGTAGTGGTAAAGGAAGTCCCAACGGCTGTTTTTGCAGTGGTGCAGATGTATAAGTGTTGTTTTTGTTGTTGTGTACCATGTTTGTTGTAGATGATACAGGTATAGAACTGGACGATATTGAATTATATGTTGTGATCGAGCCATTAGATGTGTTTTGCTGTTGCTGTTGCTGTTGTTGCTCCATGAGTGCCAAATGAGGTGCCGCACCGTGTTGTGGTTGCTGTTGTTGTTGCTGCGGCTGTACCTGGATATGATGATGATGATGATGATCCAATTGTGGTGCAAAATGATGGTCTTGGAAATAGTGCGACGATGCCGTTGACGTAGCAGGTGGAAGACCTTGATGCGGCTGAGGTGCTTGACTCGGTGAGATTGGGGATGCGTAGCTAGTGGCTATCTGCTGTTGGTGTTGTTGTTGCCGTATCACATCCGTGGTAGAGTTCTGACGTGATTGAAATGGGTCTGAAGTGAGCGGATCGTACAAGATGGACTGATGTCTTTTTGAAGATGAAGATACCGAACCGTAACGGATGTCCTTGTTGATAAATATAGAATCCCGTGAAGTAGAGTCAAAACTGTTAAATCTTGAGTAAGGGTTTATCATAGGGGGAACACTTGTTGGGTTTGTGTTTGCATGGTATGCAGAAGAGTTCGCCAAATTCGTAAGATCCAATTCTCTTGCAGAGTTGCGATTCAAAGTATTTGATTTTAACTTGTTCACCAGGGTTTCAATATCCTTGTTGTTGTTATTTGAAATGTCTTTGATCAAATCTAAAACTGTCAATAAGTCAGAGTTAGTTTTCTTTAAATCTTCCATAGCAATTTCATACTTCTCTTTCAAATTGTGATGCTCCTTTTTGATCAACATGTAATTGTAGTTCAATTCGTTCAACCTCGCCATGATCTCATTATTGGAGACGCCGCCGTTATAGTTGTTGTTGTTGTTATTTGTATCATAGTTGTTATAGTCGTCATCTTCGTAACTTTTGGGTATATAATTCTGTACTCGATCAATTTGCTTCACATTGATTTCTCTTGCCATATTCTTACTTGACCGCCTCTTGATGTTTTTCAAATTTTCCATGTCTCCTTTTTTAAAATACCCAGAATTGTGTCTGAACTCCCATATCGATAAAACTTCTTCTTTGGATTGTTGTTGTTGTTGTGTGGTGGAAGAAGATGCTGCAGTTTGAGTAGAGGTTGGTGTAGACAGTTGCGGCACCGTACTATTTGTCGGTTCGGAAGAATCATTCACCTTGTGGAATCCATACATGTTCAACTGTCTTACAAAAGATGCAATGTTACTATGTTTAAAGTAAATGCTCAACAGTTTTGAAAAATCAGTGTTGGGTATCAACAGGAAGGAGTCGCCAACAGTTGAGTTTTCACACCACCATATTAGATGGTTCAAAGACTCATCTTCCAACATTCCATACAACTTGTGTATGAACACCAGTTGAGTTCCACTCTTTGCAGCAGCTGCAGCTGCCGTAGTAGCTGTGGTTGATGTCACAGAAGCTGTTGTAGTATTGACCGCCCTGGTAGCGTCATTTGCCTGTGGAGGCAAATGTTGATGATCTTGTTCTTGTATCTGTTGAGTGAATGTGGTAATGGTGGATGTGTTGTTGTTGATGAGAGGTCTGTCGTTTGACGTATAATTCATAGAGGTAGCAGGAGTCTGTTGTACGTTGATGGTGGAATGATGAGATGTGGGTGTCAGCGGTGAGTCAGCTCCCCTGGCGGAGTGGGACATGATCGCGGTGGCGGAAGAAAGACTAAATTCACTAGTTAATGATGGATCTCTCCGTGTCCCTGCTTGTTCTATAGTTTCCTGTCGATATATAATTGGTATGTACTGGTGCAACTGAAACAGTGAAAGTTTTTTTAATCAATTTTTTTTCTTTTTTGTGATTTTCTTTCCGTTTGGTTTTTGCGTTCAACAAAACAGCAGAGAAACAAGCAGCACCTCTTACGGCCAAGATGTGATGAGTGGTTAGACATCATGGCAAAATTTTGGGAATCCATACAGCTGGTTTAGGCGTTGTAGTATGTAGAGTTCAATTTGATCGGACTTGCCCGCAGTTAAATACAACACCGGGGTACCGTTTCTTTGTATTTTCCCCACTGATTATCGATTCAATCTCATCTCGCTCGCTCACCCTAGCCACCAAAGAGAAATAGTGATACTCGTACGTCTATTGACACACTATTTTTTTTCAAAACAAGTCATGTTTATACTATAATTTAAAGTTTTGTGATAATCGTAATTAATATACAGACAATTCTAAAGTTGTGTTCACAATCTCCTTCCTGGAACAAAGATAAATAAGACGCTAACACATGCTGTTAACAACAAAATCAGCGATATGACCCATAAACTTCTCTGGAACAAAATCTTTTTGACAAACTTGTCCCTGATAGGCACTAAGCCGAACCTAGTTGAGTTCAAGTCGTACGAGTAATTTGAGAAACATAACATTGGATCAATGCAGTAAACAAATGACATCAACGTATAACTAGAGATGGCAAACGGTGCAATAACCAGACAACGTACAGAGCGGTGGTAATCCATGAAAATGAAGATGTAACCGATCCAAAATCCAATAAAGAGTGCAAACAGTGAGACTAACAATCGCCAGATTTGAACTGGGATGTTCATGATCCCGAACCGGGTCAAGAACCCAGGGAACAGCTCGTTCTCCATCACTTTGAAAACATAGCTTCGAATCTCATTAAATATCTCAGGGTCATCACGACCCAGCTCGAAATCGGCAACGATTCTTTTATGCAAATGATCGGGGATGATGAGATATTTCAAAGAGTTCTTGTTAAAATAGTTGAGAAAGATCTCTCTGGCGTTTCTCTTAATATCATCTCTTGACAAAAATGACGCCACTGATGAATTATTTGATCTCTTGATGTAATTTTCCAACATCTGTGGGTTGATGGTTGAGATTCTCTTTTTATCACTGTTGACAGTTGCTGACATCAATGAGTTCCGGTTCAACTCATTCAACAATTGTTCACTAGTCATTGATTCTCTGTTTAATGTCTCGATATACTCTGCAATCTCTGGGTTGTCTACAATTAACCCACGCTCTCCTCTTAAGAAAGAACTTAATCTATGCGAGTCATTCTCGTCCAATATGTTATCATGTATTATCATATCCAACAACACCGATGAGCTCATCGACTTGTGCTTCAAATCGGGCGTCGTTGCAGCAGCAGCAGCAGCAGGGGTAGTGTTTGTGGTTGCCCGCTGTTCCTGTAAATTTAAAGGTGTCGTATTATTGGTTATCACCACACTGTCTTGGTGATGTACCATATTCTCTTGAATCAATTTTGACTTCAAACCTTGCACATACCGCTGGCACAAGATCAAATGTTGGGAGGAGTCGAGCCAAAAATCCAAGTAATCGATCAGCTTTTGTGAGTCTCGCATGTAGCAATAAAATGACCATAGATCGACAGGTGAAACTGTATGTCGATATAAAACTTCATGCAACGTTGGAAATCTGTCATTGTTTGTCAAATTGCTGCTATCATATGATCGCACCTTGGAGACTTGACCTGCTGTGCTTATGGATTGGTTGTCATCAAACTTCTTCTCTATATCATTTATTGATTTATAATTGGACATGGTGACGCTGATACATAATATTTTGGTTGTGTATGTATAGGGATGACGGTGGGTAGGGCTTTTTTTTTGATGGGGCTATATATAGAAGTTGCAAAAAAAATTAGAGTAGCGAGTCTTGAGTGTACAGTGATTGTCTTTGTGTTATATAAATGTAGGTGTGTTGATGTGATGCTTTGTACTATCGCTGTATATATGAATTGGTTTGAAGGTGGTGAATAAGTAATAAAAATAGAATTATTTTCATATGATGATCTTAGTTAGAAAGATTGAGATGGTTTTATGTTTTTGTTTATATTTTATTTTGTTAGAGAAAAAGAACCAGCCACTTCTTCTTCTTCTTCTTCTTCTTCTTCTTCTAGTGCGTGGGAGTAATGCACGTGAAATATTACACTTTTATCTGTAATTGAAGGCACGACTGTAAATAAAAAAGAGTAGTGTTTTTGTTGCTAAAATTATCAAAAACAACTTTTTCTGTTCTGTGCAGCATCGTCTTTCAAATAATTAATGAAAATATATATAAAAGGGATGATGATAAACAGATCAAAATTATTGTCTTGTTCAATATTGGTTGAAGGCTAATCAAACCATCAACGCACAGAATGGCTAATAAATTCAACTTTGAGCCACTGCTCAAAGCAAATCCTCAAACTCCATGGAACCCGGTTTTTCTTTTCGATGCCTCTTGCCCTGAAAAATGTTTGTTCTATCTCAAGGCTCCTATACCAATAGAGAAGGATGAGCTCATGGCCCGATCATCCTTTCGACGACTGTTAAGCTCTGTTGCTTGAATGTCGCGCCTGATTATTCTCTTGGCATTGGTGTTGCAGTTGAATGGAGGAAATACTTTATACTCCCACTAGCAATTGGGGAGTTAAAGAGTCCACTGAGGGGCCTTAAACAAGTTTACGACATCATAAATAATATACCAACCAAATTTCTTAATAATGAATACGATCATATTGAGTTGGTATATACTCTCAGAATGGGATCGTAAAGGATGTCATCGATCGCAATAGGAACACTGAACCTACTGCAAAAGCTTTAGTATTCACATTTTACAATGTTATTCTGAAATTAGTTAAAGAGATGGTGCTTTCCGGGGTGACCAAGGGATTTTTGAGTGATAACAACTTTATCATTCTTATTCATTTAAAAAGCGATTTTAAGATAAAGGGAAAAATGTCGTCGATTGGAAGTTGCAGAGACCCGGCGGCCAACTTTCTGGCCCAAGACCAGCAACAAAGCAGACCACAAGGGCAACAACACAAGTCAGCAAACACTGTTCGAAGCTCACGTGATCCCTCTGGACCATCATATCATTGATTTAAAAACGGAGTATGGCAGGGCAAAGCTACTTGCTTTTCTATCGCAAATCCCAAGAGAGAGGAAGTCACAACTGAAGTTCCAGAAAAATTGCGAGAATTGGCTTGAAATTGAACAGGGTAAACTGAACAGCCACCGTTTATTGTCCACAATAGAAATCGTCGATGACCACGATGATCATGGTGAAGCATCTCTGGATACTACCATCTGCCTCTCTCAAGATCTAGAGCAGTCTTCAAAGAAAAGGTTCACATTTTCCCCAAAACGTTTTGACAAGGAAATGGGAATCGAGCTAATGAAGTACATAGATCAAGTAATTTATTACGGAGTGGAACTTGACTCGCAAGTCATTAGAGTCAGCTCTTCCATATTGGAAGCTATTGACAACCGGAACAAGTTCGTGGACAAGAAGGATGGTGGAGACTTTTTGATCATGAAAGTTTTTGATGAATCTTGGGCAGAAGTGTCCTTTCAAAATATGATGGACCTCATTCTCAGGGAGCTTGAAATATATGAAAAATTGCAACAGGGTATGGGAACTTTGTTCCCCACAGTGTATGCCTACGGGCTATGTTTCGACTCCACCATCAGAATAGGGTAACCATATTTGCGATTTGAAGGTCAATTTATTTTAATGGAAGGCTTCTCCCAAGAAAGCATAATCGATGAAAACAAAATAACAAGAGAAATGGTGGAGACATTGGTGATCCCGCTGTATCGTGAGCTCCACGATTTAAACGTCGTTCACAATGACGTGAAATTTTCAAATACGATTTTTCTCAAAAATGGAGGATTTCGAATTATTGACTTTGCCAATTCTTTCATCAGCAAAAATGTGAACAACTTTGAATTCGAAATGAAGGAAATTCACAGTTTTTTTCTGTATCTATATAAGAGGGCCAAAAGATCTAAATAATGGTGTTGAAATTATCAAACCAGCCATTCAGCTCAATCACACATGGTGCAAGTTTGTAGAAGCAAGGGTTTATTTTTCCATTTTTTTGTGATACTGAAACGGCTTTGTTATCAGTTCCAGTTCTTTCTTAGCTAGTAGATACCCAATGCATTTATTTTATCTATTAATACTGCTTTAGTTGTATGTCTAGTATGTATCTATTAGTTAACGTATTCAAGGGGGTTGGTAGCAACTCGACGAGAAAATAGCACTGAAACAGACAACGGCGGTTAAAAATTTCCTGTCTTTCGTGACTCATATATGTTCTTGACACCCAATCATCTCATATTCAATTCCAACTCTTGTATCAATTGATCTAAGAAATCCTTTTCACCAGATGCCATAGAGGGCACAAAAATATAAGGCTCAATCGAACAGCTTAAGCATCAAAACAAAGAACTTTTGTCACATCTCACCCTCTTCTGAAGATAACAATAATACTGATAACAATAATAATAATAATGATAATGATATTAATAATATAAATGAATTAATGAATGGAGCACAAAGCCTTCGTGAAACAACCAGTTGTTTCTATCGTCCTGCTCAACGATCTCAAAGGAAAGAAAAAAAAAAAAAAAAAAAAAACCACAATAATCTCAAAAGCACAAAATATAACATAATAAAAACATAGAAACCATATAACGAACAGAAATGACACTAGTGAATGGATGAATAAGTGAGAATGAACACTTATTATTACTCCATTGATTTAAACAGTTTCAATCTGAGATGAAACGCAATGCTTTTCAACCTTTTCTATCTCTATCCCTCTTTTTCTCTTTCTCTCTGTATTGCCCTTTTCGACAGATGTCTTCATCATCAAGTACAACGATGCAACATATTAGGACATTCATTTTTCTCAATATGTTCACTCAACCATACTGCATTATTAGGATAATACTTGAAACAACCTGCACATCTTCCTCCTACCTCATTTCTTGAATTTGATTTCGTCCCTGGTGGGTAAATGAAATGTAACAGTTTTAAATGGGTCTTAAATGTGTCTCGTCTAGAAAAGCCTCCAGTTGGATGACAATTCGTTCCCATGGAGTTGCCACCGTTGTTGTTGTTGTTGTAATTTGTAGCGGTGACGGCGGATGTGGATGATCTAGCTGTTGTCGGTGTCACAACAATAGCCGATGGAGATATGCCCAGTGCCGCTGCTGCTGCTGCTGCTGCCGAAGAAGAATCGATCGAGAATGATCTGGTGCCATTCGTGTTGGTGGTGGAGACCAGAGACATGGTCGAAGAGGGTGTAGTTGTAGTCGATGGAGAGGAGTTGAAAGTCGATGCTGACGACACCGACGCTGTTGTTGTTGTTGTTGTTGCTGATGATGATGACGATGATGATGATGATGGTAAGGAAGAGGAGGAATAAAAAGGACAGATGAACAGCTTGGAAGGTGAATGTTTCTTCAAATGTCTGGTCAAATAACCCTTCACTTTGAAGTTGGCTGGGCAATAATTGCATTGAAATACTGTTGGCTTTATATGTGTGGTGTTAGTTCTGGCGCTAGCACTATTGCGCTGGTTATGACGAGGATTGTGATGACGTTGGTGTTGATGATTACGATTGCTGTCCTTTGGGTTTTTTCGCGACTTCAACGGTTGCAATCTCTCATTTTGTTTCTTCGTATAACGAATGGGTTGTCTCGTCACCATATTGGAATCTCCATTAGTATCATCCAATTCACAATCATCCTCTGCTTCTCCACTTTCATTTTCATCTTCCACACCCTCTTCTTTTACTACCTCGGCCCCTTCTCTTTTCACCGGGGATCGATTATCATGGAGTTTGTGGTATTGGTAGCGCTCGTGAAGCGGGTCATTTTCGTCTTCGTCAATGTCATCGTCGTTGCCGCCATCTTGTTGAATGAGATCTGACTCGATTTCCTGTTTTATTTTGATCGATGACGAGGTTATGTTAGAAGGGAGTAACTCGTTATCAAAAGATTGAGCTACAATCAAGTTCGACAGCTCAGTCTCCAACAAGAAATTGTCAAACATTGAATTAACATCATTCAAATTAATTGGCTGAAATTCTTCCTTTACTACCACCGATGGCCTGAGTTGCTGCAGTTGCTGGCTATGAAAACCGGTCTCAATTTGCGGAAACATTTTCCCCGGTTCGTCGTCGTAAGAAAAAATCAGAAGATCATCTTCTGGCCCCTCGAGATCAAGTTGTTTTTGCTGATGTTGTTGTTGTTGTTGAAGGTGAAGGATATGTTGATGTTGGTGTTGTTGTAAAGTTTGGTGAAACTGAGATGGAAATGATTTGGATCTATTGATAAATGTCAATTCATCGTCCAATGTGGTCTCGAACTCATCAAAGTGCTGCTGATGAAGATGATTTAAATATCCATGGCGCTGAGAAGAGTGTTGTTGTTGTTGCTGTTGTTGCAAGAACATCGATTGCGACGTCGATGATGTTGCAGCTGCAGTACTCGATGATAGTTGATACTGCTGGTAACTTGGCAACTCGATCAAGTTATTGATATTCCAATTGAACGGGATTTGATCGCTATTATTGAAGTCGGTGGAGTGGATAAAGTCGTACTCGTCAACGGCACATTTGATCAGTTGCGAGGATGTAAGTGTGTTGATCATATTCACTTGGCGTGGGAAGAGCCCCGGTCCTTCTTCTTCTCCTTCATCAACATTTTTGACTGGTTGCTTGTGGTTTGTATGGACTTTGCTTGTCGATCTATTAGAAGACAAGATCAAAGATGAAATGGTGGATAGTCTGTCAAATAGTAGATGGAAAGGTGTGGATAGATAATGTTGTAATATTTTGATCAATATGCCCAGGTCGAACATTTTTGATGCTGCTTTTGGATAATCGCGGTAAAAGGTTGGTTTATGAAGTTGCTTTGGGCGAAGCACACATATATATATATATATATTGGATTTGTTGTTGTATTAACTGTTGTATTAACTGTTGTGACAATAGCTTTGGAAATTGGAAAATTTAGTTTGTGGAGAGTGTTTTCAAATGGTTGATAAAATATGACTCAAGTTGTTTAGATCTGATGATAGTTACTGTGATGACAGCCTGATTGTTTGTTGATGATAATGATGTGGGGAAGAAGGTATATAGTGATAATATAATTGATATGAATGAAGGAATATGTGAAAAACAGCAGACACTCGAGACAAAATAAAGTAGCAGCAGGTGTATATATTACCAATCACGAAATCCGAATCCCAAATCGAAATAGAATACAAAATCGAAAATAAAAAAAAAATATTCAAAGGAAAATTGAGAATAAAACAATAGAAAAACAGTGGTGTATGTAAGCGGCAGTAAGCAGAAGAAGAACAAGAAGAAGAAGAAGCAGCAGCAGTATATGAGGAGACTTACTTAGGAACAATTGGGAGCGAGTAAGTAAGTGCCAAAAAGGACAAAGGGCAAACATGTAGATTTCATTGATCTATTTTGACTCGTTGCAATCAACAAAACAAATGAATTCAATCAATCATTCGATCGACAATAAAAAAAAAAAAGTTGGAAAAAAAAATGCCGTTTGAATGCGGCTCAACTTATAAGAGTTTGCAATCTTGTTGCATTTTTGTTTTTTTATCTTTCTTTATTCCTAGGATGAACCCACGGCAAGAACTTATAGATAGATAGATATAAAGATATATAAATAAAAACAATAAATGGATATACAACCATTTATCCAGCACATAATGTCTATATATGTGACACCACATCCAACCTCTTACCTATCTCATTTCAACTTTATAAATCTATATATATATCTATATATAGCTCTCTCTCCTAGATGATCCATTTTGTAATATATGAAATTAAGCTTTTTTTCCTTCTTATCTTTTTCTCCTCGCCTTTCCACTCCTCTTTTTTTCTTTGCTATTAAAATTGATCACTCTGCACTACTGTTTTTGTGTCCTTTCGCCTGCGACTTCCTCTTCCGGATACTTGTGACCTCTTTTTCCGCGAGTAAGGCTTATTATGTTGCATCTTTGTGGTTGGCTTTGTATCTCACATTATTGTACTCCTTGTCAACCTTGGCTATTATCAATTGTATATATTCGGTCTCTCATTTCTATCATTGCTCTAACAAGTTGACCCCATCTCTCTATCAATGTACAGAAACAGATGTCTCTCAAAGGTGATCTTGAAACGTTGAAACGTCATCAAGGTTTATCCAATGCATCGATGTACATTTTTTGTACATATTATTTTTGTTTTGTCCCACTCACCCCCTCACCCCACCCCATAAGCACGACTTATCTTATCTTGCACGGTTTAATCTGCAGTGTCGATTTCAGTATCACGTCCAGTTAAGTAAAACTGATAAGCAATACAAAATAATCTAAGTGCTTGAATTGCCAGCTTCAGCAAACATATTCATAGAAGTTGAGAACTCTCTCTATGAACACTATAGGGATGCTTGTTTTGAAAAGCTTACATCAAGCTTTCCATTTGAAGCGAAAGAAAATAAAAAAATTGAAAAAAAACATATGACGTGGGTTGAATCTGTGATTCTACTTCAGCCCTCCTATTTTCAATCTATATTTCAAAAAGGTCACAATCTTTTGATTATGCAGACTTTTGTGAAAATTTGGTTATTTCAGTTATTATTTACGATAAACTCCTAATCGATCTGGAAAGCTTGTTATTTGCCAATCGGGATATTGTGTGAACAAGAAGACGCATCAAGTGACCCACTCTACAAACTCTTCTTCCATCATTCAAAATACACCACTCTTTCAAACTCACGTATTTAAAAGGTTTTGGAATATTATAAGCTATAAATTGGCAATACTTCATACACACATTAAAGTTATATAATTGTAACCTTGACCTCAGTTCTCATCCACCAATTTTACTCAATCAGCAATATTCCAAACAGAGGTCCATCTAAACAACAAATTGAACTGATCTTCAGCAAGACAACAGTGCTCGTTCGAAGTAAGGCGTATCAAACATTTCAACTGCTATCAATTATCAGCTTGATTAATTGGTCTTCTTTTCCCTCTGTAGGGACACTGTTGCCAGCCAAAAAAAATAAAAATAAAAATTTCACTGACTAAGCCTTGCTTTTCACCAACGTGGACTGAATTGTTCAAACGCAGATGAACCTCTACTGCCCGGAACGGTTATTGTGGTTAGTGGCTTAGTGTTGAATTATAGCGGGTGGGGGGGGGGGGGGTGTTGATTGGCAATTGGAAATTAAAACACACACAATATCGATTGTTACTTATTGTTGTTTGCGAAGATAGTGTTTACCGCATCATCAAGCATTGCAGCAGCCGTCTGTCACCGAACCGAGGTCATACATATGGTAGATCTCCAAAGGTTTCTCTCCAATTCTAATTACCAGTAGATAGCAACAGCAATCTATAAAAATAAATGAGTTGCTCCATTTCTCGAAAGCTTATTGTAGAAGTCAACAGATAGCGAGATAACACTCTCTGAGATGGATGGATGTCCGTTACTTTGGTAAAGAAATGAACTCCTATTTTTGCCTCTTTTTTTTTAGTTTTTTTATTTGCTTTTGTTTTGAGTTATTATGGCTTATCTCACACAATTACAACAAGTTTGGGGCAAGTTAATAAGCAAAGGGGGAGAGCCTTGTAATATCGAAAAGTAAGAATTGATTAGTAAATACGATTCAACTGAACATCAATAGTGGTGAAGTATTTGAATTGTACTTGAATTGTACATGAAGAGCAATTTTTTTTTTGTCAAAACTTTGGTATGCATTAATTTAATTTATATATTGTTTAAATTTAATACAAGCTTTTCCTTATCCGTCGCTTGATTCATTTTTATAGGTTCTGGGTCATTTCCTCAAGCCTGCTCGAATTGTTGGAAAAAAGGTACACATCTGGTAACATGTAGATTAGATTCAACACCCGAAGAGCCTAACGTGGAAAAAATTTGAGTCTATGATCAAGTACACTGATACGCGATGAGTAATGATACAAAGTGTTTATTAGAAGAACAATGTCTACTTCAAGTGCGAGGTTTTGAAGTTAAGAGTGTAAAAAAATCGATCAGAGGATCAGTCCATCTATTGTTGACATGAATCCTTCTCGTATGAATTGTTTACTGGTGTTGTTACGTACTAATAAATATCCTAAATTTAATTTTTAGTGAAAAAAAATGGCAAGTTATAGTTCGACTCATAAAATTCAGCTCCGTTCACTTTTGTCAAAAAAGCTAGACTACTTTCAGTGGATCTCAAATAGTTCAAGGACTTTGCTGGTTATAGATGATTTTTTATTTGTCAATTGAATGACCGCGAACATTTTCATAGAGTGTAGTAGATTATGTCATATTTTTTTCCCTAGTCGTGCACAGATCACGTCAATAAACACAACACGTTTTCTTGATTCCCCTGCCTGCTGCATTCGGAAGTTTTGCTAAATGTCAAAATTATCACACACAAAACAAAAGATGACCCAATTTCATGTCGAATGAGAATAAATAGATACTACCGAAGAAAGATGCTATCAGACAAGAGGTTCCACATCGGTCTTGTGCTAGTCATCTTGGTAATTTTATCGCAATTGTACCTTAGCGTTCATAACATTGAGATAACCACGAGTCATTTGACTTATGACAAGAGTCAACTATACATCTCCACCAGGGACATTGATATAATCCCAATAAATTCTCACAACGACGAATGGAGAACGAATCCGTTTCTTGACGCATACCATCACGGTGCTCAAGCTATAGAACTGGATGTCTGGGCTTTTGATAATCAGCCCGATCAATTATACATTGGTCATAATAGAAACTATCTATCTAAACTGTTGACCTTGCAAAATCAGTATCTCAATCCGATTTATCTGATTCTTTCTGATGCCAACTCCCATGATGCTGGCAAGAATGACATGATGAGAGCCAGTGCCAGTGCCAGTACCGGTGGGTCTAATGGGGTTTTCTATGACGATCCACACAAGACATTATTTCTATACATCGATGTCAAACTGGCCAATGGTACCACAACTTTAACATATTTGACACATGCGTTAACTTTTTTTTTGCAACAAGATTGGGTCACCCATTTTAATGACTCATCAAATTTGGTTGAATGGCGTCCATTGACCGTAATAATCACTGGTAATTACGAATTGGAACAAATCACTAACCTTGCCAACCGTCATTTCTTTGTCGATTGTCCCATGCAGAATTTAAAATCTTCATCTCTGTCCTCAGTGGCCAAATTTGTTACCACTTACCAACCTGGGTCGGTCTCCTTGACGACATCAGGCTCATTGGAGCAACTTCTAAGCGATGCAGAACCTATAGGTGGTGTAGGAGGGTTAGTCAAAAGACTCGCATCGATGTATTACTCTGAGACCGAGGGACTCAGCTCTACGCAATTACAATCTTTGGATGACGTGATCACAAGGTGCCATGACTTGTTATTAAGGGTGCGTATTTGGGATACACCGAATTGGCCAGTGAGATTGAGAAATAAGATTTGGTTACAAGTTTTAGATTTAGGTGTGGATTTGTTAAACGTTGATGATTTAGATGGGGCAACTGAATTGTTTTGAGAAGTACAGTTAGTACTTTTTTGGATTTCATTTCATGAAAAATAAAAATGTATAGATAGATGGATAGAGGTGGCTTGTCATATGATGGATAAGATATTAAGAAGTGAAGGAAGGATGAAGGTTTGAATTTGATAGTGGGGTAGAGAGAAAGGTAGAAAAGGGAATTTTTTTTATTGATTGATTTGAAAAACAATTGGTGATTTTGAGGGAGAGACAAATGGGGGCCGAATTGAGAATTCAGGATTGGTTAAATTGATGGATGGATAGATAGATGGATAGATGCAACATATTTATGGAAGGTAAAATAGAAAAGAACAAAAAATTATTATAAACGAATAACCCGCAGATAACAGATACATAAACACAAATTCTAATAACAAAACAACTAAACTCAAACTGGAACTCCCACTATGATGGACATAGATAATTGACAAAACCCCTACCAATTAAATGTTAAATAAAATCATTGCTTGAAAAATAATTTGAAAATTTTAATGTCTTGTGAAAAGAGTACTTTTTATTTTTAAAATTTCATATGACTCTTGGTCTTCTTATTATTCTTCACCAAGTTTTGCTTGTAGATACTCTTTCTTGAGTTCCTCCAGCCCGATGTGCTAACCTTTGGCTTCTCAGCATCATCACCACTACCATTACTTGAAGGAGCAGGCGTCGTCTTAGATTCTGGCTTCTCTTGTTTAGCCATCGATTCTGCCAACTTTTCAGAGATTCTCTTGTTACGATCATCGACAAATTTGGTGAATTCACCCTTTCTCTTAGCTGACTTTGCCCTCAAGACTGATTTAGATCTGATAGATTTTCCCATTGCTGTTTATGTTATTTGTATGATAATAATAGTTATCTCTACTTTATCTAAGTGCAAAAAAAAGTTTTAGGAAAAATATTTTTCATTAAAAGAATTTTTTTTTTTTTTTGGTGGCATATCCGCTGCACATACAAAAGGGAGAGAGAGAGAGAGAGAGAAAGTGTTATCGAAGTGATGCCTCGTTTTTGTAAGTGACATCAAGTGCAGTTTTCCAAGGTTTCCCTACCGATCAATCTACCTATTACTTCTTTATGATCTATGATATTCATCCAATGTCACAAAGAACAACCAGCATGGAGATTCTTGCTATCATTCTGCTTTAGCACCCCTTTTTGACCGATTTCACACGACTGTATATTGACGTTCGGCCCTTCTTTTCTCTTTTGGACAAAGGGCTGATTTGCTTCTATCTTGTCCCTTCAACAAAATGGTGTAAAGATGTTATGTTTTTTTGGGGTTAAAGTCACATGACCATATATAGGGTTCTTTCAGAAGAAGAATAAATTAATTGTCGTGTAAATAAAAATTTTTTTTTTTCGTCTCTCTCCCAGTCTCACGCTCTCTCAGGCTCACACTTTGCTTTCCGTGCTGTGTGGTTTTTTTTTATTAAAATTTGTGAATTTGAATTGTCTATTTAATTATCATCTAATAAGAACTACGTTAACAAAGACAAAATGTAAGTTATTATCATTATCGTCGTCATCATCATCATCATGTTCAACAACCGCGACAGTAATATTCACCACTATCATCATATTGCTCTCTCTCAAAATTGTCATAGCTACCAACAATCAATCATATAGCTTGGGAATGATATTATCACATACAATGACTCATACTTGTTACAAATTTTCTTGCTCAAATATCAAATCATTTTGATAAATCAGTTTAATTGCCAAAATATGAAGTGAAGGAAACAGTCAAGTTCGCATATTTATTCTTGATCAATGATTGGAAAGGTCATCTCGATTGATTGTAGATTGTAGAATTTTTTTTTTACTTTTCAAAGTCAGTCATAGAGGAGTTGAAGATCAAATGGTGATGATTGTCAATATACCAATCAACCAGGTTTAGAAGTACTAACATCAATCTTCATAATTAGGGCTAACTTACGTACTCAAAAGAGACTCGCAGCTGCTGTTGTTGGTGTTGGTAAGAGAAAGATCTGGTTAGATCCAAACGAAACCACTGAGATTTCTCAAGCTAACTCCAGAGCTGCCATCAGAAAATTATACAGAAATGGTACCATTGTCAAGAAGCCAGTCACCATGCACTCTAGATCTAGAGCTAGAGCTTTAGCTGAATCTAAACGTGGTGGTCGTCATACAGGTTACGGTAAGAGAAAGGGTACTGCTGAAGCTAGAATGCCATCAGGTGTCTTATGGATGAGAAGATTGAGAGTTTTGAGAAAGTTGTTGTCCAAATACAGAGCTGCTGGTAAGATTGACAAGCACTTGTACCACGATTTGTACAAGTCAGCTAAGGGTAACACCTTCAAACACAAGAGAGCTTTAGTTGAACACATCATCCAAGCTAAGGCTGATGCTGCTCGTGCCAAGGCCTTGCAAGAAGAAGCTGAAGCTAGAAGACAGAAAAACAAAGCTGCCAGACAAAGAAGAAGTGACAGAGTCTCTGCCAAGAGAGATGCTGCTTTTGAAAATTAAATTGTCAAATATATATATCAAATTATATAGGTTGTTTAATGGTTTCGTATGTATTTGAATCTTCTGATGAAAGTTTCGATTATGCCAAATGGCTGTGTAAGTTAAGTTGACTGATAGAGAAGAGTGCACATTACTCATGAAATAAAGAGAAGAAGAATAGGAAAAAAATTAAATACAGAGAGATGATACAACTTTATATAATTCAAATGCGATAGGTTGATGAACGGATATCGTGTACGCAAGTCGAAACCTAAGAGAGTTGACCCTCATCTCTTAGCCAAGATCCAAGCTGCCTCTGCTACTGCATTGCATAAAGATGCAACAGCATTGAATACCACAAATACACGAGTTGGCTCCCAGCAGCAGCAGCAGAAATCCACTTCATCCAAGGATGAGCCCAAGAGCTTAAAAGACGTGAGCATACATCCATTGCTCTTGGGGAATTCAAATAGTAGCAATAACAATAATGGAGTGGCAGGAGGCCGTGACACAAGAGTATTCAAAAACCCATTGAAAGCCTCCAAGAGAGGTTATAATGTGAATCCATATCTTGACCCCAACACCAATATCAAACCGCACAAGAGAGATTTGAAGTTCAACGAGCTGGGAAAGTATGTTGATAAGGCGAATGAGATACGAGAGAGCATAGCGAGACAGGAAGCGGAAAAATTGTTGGAAGAGGAATTGAAATCGACGGGATTATACCCTATACGAAGCAAAGGAGAACATTTATACAAATTAGAACCACCTCCTTCTTTGGAATGGTGGGACCAACCTTATTTGAAAGATAGATTTTACAGCAACATTGAAGATCCAGAGAGGACGACTTTTGCCGATTTTTCTGAGGAAAATCCAATTACTCATTACATCCAATTTCCAAAATTGCCAATATCGGTTCAAAGACAAAATGAGATCAAATTATATTTGACTAAGCAAGAGTTGAAAAAGAAAAGACGAGTGGAGAGGTTGATCAAACATAAGAGAGAGCAAGAACAAATACGAGCTGGGTTATTGCCGCCGCCACTGCCTAAAGTGAAGTTGAAAAACATCATGAACGTGTTGACGAATGATCTGATCAAAGATCCAACAGCGGTAGAGCTGAAAGTGAAACAAGATATTATTGAGAGACACACAAGACATGAGCAAATGAATTTGGAGCGCAAGTTGACTCCAGCGGTGAAGGCTGCCAAGCTTGATCTTAAACAACAGCAACGATTACAAGATGATGGAGTACATTGCGCCATATTTAAACTGCGATTGTTATCAAACTTGTATAAGATCAATGTCAATGCTGTACAAATGAAATTGAAAGGATGTACATTGACGTTGAACGATGGCCAGTTCAGTTTGATAATCGTGGAAGGGGATTATAAGAGCGTCAACAAGTATAGACGGTTGTTGTTAAATAGGATAGACTGGAGTCATGATAAGGATGGTCACTCAATACTGGGAGAAAACAAATGTGAGTTGAAGGCTAGTTTCAAACAACAGGGATTCAGGTTCCAAAAATGGAGCAATAGGTTTTGTACCACAGAGGATGAACTTTTGGATTTTTTAAGGAAATTTGATATTGAAAACTACTATAGATTGAGTCTATGATTATAAATAATTAGTTTAGTTTAGTTATTCATATATATATACAAGGTTTTTTCGCTCCCACTTTTTTTTTTTTGCTGCCAACAGATCAACACTAGAAGAATGAGAATAGATGACAATGAAGTTTTATTTTTCCATTTATACTTACTCTTCAACTTTCAGTAAGATTTCAGTGTCTCTGAATAAGATGAGTTCATCTTGACCAACCTTGATACTGGAACCACCAAATTGTGGGATCAAAACTTTATCTCCAACGGCAACGCTTGGAACTTGTTTGTTACCATTGGTGTCGGTAAAACCTGGACCAACAGCAAGGACATTGGCAATGTTCAATTTCTCAACATTTTTTTCAGGTATGTATAAACCGGATGCGGTCTTAGCTTCAGCCTTGACTCTTTGAACAAGAACTCTGTCCAATAATGGAGCAATAGATTTGGCTGATTTGATGAAAGAAGACTATTCGTGAGGAGGTAATTTGTTAGTCAGCAATGAATATCGGCATATGACGGAATAGATTTATCTATGCTTACCATCTTGTTGAACTTTATCTAATGTATGAAGAAGAATATGATGATGATGATACTGACTTTCTCTTTTTATTATATTTTTCTTCCCATTCCTACGCTCTCATAGAAAGAATTGGAATTTTCCACAGAAAAAGATTCTGGGACACACAGACAGCCCCCGTTTGATCTCTTCTCCTTTTTTTTTGATTTACTCTCTCTGTTAAAGACACGTGGATAATTGTAATAATAATGACAGATCTCCAAGACCCGAACCAAACAAAAGTATTTTTCTTTTTAAGCCGATAAATACATATAACCTATTACTATAACACAACATTATAACAATCTCAATTCAAATAAAAATGTCTGTTGATTACAAAATCTTTGGCAGAACTGTTCGCCCACACGTCGTATGTACCATACTTTCTCAATTGCGTTTGATCAGTTGATTAATTGATGGGTACACGTGGTCTTTTGCATCTAATTGAAGTCAATAATAATTATTAACCATATTTGATCAGTTAGCTATTGCTACATTAACCACAGTCATTGGCGGTGCCATGTTACCAGGCTTGTTGAAGGGAAAACCTACAGAGACGCTGGCTGCAGCAGCTCCAGCATCGCTACTGCTGCCATCAAAGCAAGATGGTGAAATCGATGTCGAAAAGTCAATTAACGATTTCCTCAAGTCAATGGAGACGGAAACCGATAAACTGAAATAGATCATCATCCATCATCAACTATCCAATTTCAAAACAATTAACAATTGGCTACAACTGGTAGATAAAAAAAAAAAAAAACCAACTTAAAGTGTTTACCAATTTCTATTTCCATTTATGACCATCAATCTCTTATCGATAAAGTATGATTAATGACCGTTTCTGACATTTTTCCAAATGTCAACCAATATATATAAATATATATAGCCCACCCACAGACATTACAAGCAAGCAACCAAAAGACTGGGTGTTGGCATATACATATATTTTCTCATCATCATCATCACGACCAGAATACTGTAATATTTTAAAACAGCTAGTTAGCTACATCACATATGTCTCATTTCTTCAATCTTTTTCTCAATAGTGTCGTAGGCACCAAATTCAATTCCTCGTCATTCTCATAACTGACCAATTGATCCAGCAGCCTTCTCTTGTAAAATCTAGGTGGATCACCATTGGGTATCCTTGTCAGTTTTAATATCTTAGATTCTCTATCAGATATCTCGGTTTGTTTATCAGTAAAGTTGCCGCCATGTCCGATCTTCTTATTAGAAGCAGGGTTGTAGAACAAGTTAGGATATTTGTCCTGATACTTGGTGGGCACTTCACCGTAGGGGTTCCATTCGGGATCATAAAAGATTGATTTCGATCCAAGTTTTTTGATATCACGTGCATGATGTTGTTGTGATTGCTGCTGCTGCTGTTGTGATGAGTCCTGTTGAGGATTACTAACTGATGTTGTTGAAGAAACGTGACTGGATTCTTGTTTCAGATTATGCGGTTGATCAGAATTCATTTTCTTTTGCAGTGCTTGTTTCTTCTTCAATCGAGATTTCTCTTTTCGCCCTGTTTGAAATCCCGTAAATGATTGTTAGTTGATTCTATCAATGTACCATTTTCTGCGCCCAATAATTACACAACAATTACTCACTCTCAGCTTCTACTGGATTTAAGTCGTTCTTCATTCTTTTGTTAGATGTACAATGAAGCACATTCAGTATACTTTATGAAATAATACATTGATAAACCTCTTCTTTTGTGATGGGAATGTTTTGATTTTTTTTTCTCCAGTGGACTGAACAGAAACACATAACCGCCATCTAAGAGAGATAACGAATTCACAACAACTACATCAGTAATGAGCAAAGACCTGACCCAACTGTCTTTGACGGTACTGCAGCAACAGCAGCAGCATCAACTTTCTCAACAGCAACAACAACAACAACAACAGGCTAATTTCGATGGTGTGCCCGTTGAGGCATTAGAACAATTGAGAATGAGATTGGCACAACTCACTCATTCACTTAACAAATTACAAACTGACATGTCTCAATCAACAACTTTACCACAATGGTCTTCATTACAAAATCAGCTCGGTGTGATCCTTTCGCAATTGACATCACTATCTACCACACTAGACAAGCATATTGACAAGTTATCAAGGACAGATGTATACCCATTGAACACATTTCCAACATCGCAACAAGAAGGTTTACTTACAACATTGTTGAGAAAGAAACATTTACCAGAGATTTCGAATTGGATTAATGAGAGTCTTGAGGTACTGGAAAAGTTGAGTTTGAACAAGGATGACAAATGGTGTGGTTGGTGCTTAAGTAAAATTGAGCTGGAGATGGAGAATTTTGTGTTTGGTGGATTCTTAACAAAGGAAGAATTGCAAAGGCAAAAAGATGATGATGATGGAAATGATAATGATAAAGAGAAAATAAATAATAAAGATGTTGAAATGACTATCACCGATGATGTTGAATCTACTGGGTTTGATATGAACCAGGTGTACAAGTTCATTTACCAAGGTATAGACCCCAATATCAAAAAATAGTTTACTTATTTTGTCTTTTATTTTTGATAAAATTCATTGAAATTCATATATTTAGTAAAGGAAACCAATGCAGCCAAACTGTTCAAGTATCTAAAAGAGGCGCTGACTGAATAACGTTCCAAAAAAACAAAAAATTGAAACATTGAAGAGTTGAAAAGAGATAAACTCTTTAAATCAAAAATGAAAGACGCTAGTTATTCTTTAATTCGATTTGTTCCTTTCTTTTTGCAAATTTTTTTTGTTTTCCACATTTCATCTATTTCTTAAAGATTTTTTCAACTTCCTCAACGGCTTGTAACAAGACTCTGTCTTGGAATTTTGGATCTGAGATTTGCTTTTGGATATTGGCTATAACGGTGGAAGCTAATTGTTCTTGTTCCAGTTGTCTAATACTGCTTTCATATCTGACCCATGAGTCCAAAACGGATTTAGCTTCATGTGTGAGTGCAACTTGTTGTTGCAATTCAAAGATTTCAGCTTCCAAATTGGCAGTTTCCTTTGAGATTTCAAACAAAGTCTTGGTAGTGGAGACAACATCTTTTAAATTGGCAACGTGATCAATTCTTTCTTGAACCAGTTCAACATGTTTTGATCTTGATGAGTTTAAAATATCTTTAATTGTAGTCATGGTACTTCTAGCCCAATCACCGTACAATGGAGACAATAATCTTGACATCAAACCTACAAACCCGAAAAAGGTAACAACCAAGATGGTTTCATCGTTGACAACGTATAATTCATTTGAAATGGCGTAAATGGCAGCAGCAGTTGTGGTAGCCAGGATACTGGTCTTAGATAATGGAGTGTTTCCTGGTAAGGCATCGATGATGGAGTTGGCTTTAGCCTTTGGCTCAACAGGTGTTGTTGCTAATAAACGGATACCAATTCTAATACATCTCTGTAGTTAGTATATATATTCAATATATCGATCAATAGTTATATATATGTATCATTAAATGTCTGATACATGTCTAAAGATAACTCACGGAGCAGCATTTTTGAAACCCAATTTGATGGCACTTGGACGAGCAACTATTACAAAGATGTGTTAGTATCAATTGTCATTAACCGGAATACGATTTGTTTTAAATTCAACATTTTTGTATTATATATCAATTTTAGAGGCAACCAAAACTTCAACAACTGAATTTTAGTTGATCTCTTTCAAGTGTTGAAGGATGATCAATTGTTTGAAAAAGAGTCTGTCACATACCTCTCGTTGACAATCTGGCTAAGCTCATTCTTAAGATTGATGATTTATATTAAAAAGAATATTATATGTATTATAAATTAGTTGAGAACAGTTTTGTTGTTTCCACGAAAATAAATTTTCGCTCACTTAGTTCAATCAACCAAAAACACACTTTAAAAACGTCTTTTTTTCTCAACTTTTCATTTGTTTAAAATTTTATTATAAGATATTTGCACTACCTTTTTTTCTAATTTGGGAGTGTATGTCGGTGAGTAATACAAATAATTAGTGTGTTGACACACATATAAATTGTTTATGTATCTCTGAAGCTCTCATAATAAGTAAAACCAAATATGATTAGAATAGAGTTTACGTCAACTCTATACATCTGTTGTTGTTATTGTTATTACAAAAGAGTAGAAGCCGATAAAATCTCTAAAATGATTGACAGCCCCAAAGTGGAATTTATTAATACTTTTAAACACTACTTTTGCTGTCTTATTCTTCTCTCGAGGAGCCGCTGATTGTTTGTAATATTTTATTTATCTAAACGACAGAAGACAATTGGAAAGAAAAACCCAAAAAAAAAAAAAAAAAAGACATACATAACAAAGCTCAAATAAACGCGATCAATTTAACATCATCAAAGAGAACACAAGTAATAATGGACAAAAAAATATCGAAAGAGAGATTTCTTCTGGAATTCCCAAGTTTGGTCAAGGAATTGGTCACCATTACAAAGAGTTATGGCATACCAGATGACGCTATAGAATGGTTCACCAAAAACTTGGAATACAACACTCCAGGTGGTAAATTGAACAGAGGTATCTCAGTAGTGGACACTTATGCCATCTTGAAAAATTACAAATCATTGGATGATTTCACCAAAGAAGAGTATAGCAAAGTGGCTTTGTTAGGTTGGTGTATCGAATTATTACAAGCATATTTTTTGGTTGCAGATGATATGATGGATCAATCGATAACTAGAAGAGGTCAACCTTGTTGGTATAAAGTTGAAGGTGTTAACGAGATTGCAATAAACGATTCCTTCATGTTAGAAGGCTCAATTTATGTGTTATTGAAAAAATTCTTCAAAAAGGAACCATATTATGCCGATCTTTTAGATTTGTTCCATGAAGTCACTTTCCAGACCGAATTGGGTCAATTGTTAGATTTGATCACTGCTCCTGAAGATCATGTTGATTTGAGCAAGTTCACCTTGGCAAAACATTCTTTTATCGTTCGTTTCAAAACTGCATACTATTCATTCTACTTACCCGTTGCCTTAGCTATGATCGTTTGTGGTATAGACGATGAAAAAGATTTGAAACAAGCTCAAGATATTTTAATCACCACAGGTGAGTATTTCCAAATTCAAGATGATTACTTGGACTGTTTCGGAAAACCTGAAGACATTGGTAAGATTGGTACCGACATTCAAGACAACAAATGTTCATGGGTTGTAAATACCGCTTTAAATATCGCTACACCGGAACAACGTGCCATCTTAGATGCTAATTATGGAGTCAAAGATGCAACCAAGGAAGCTGTTGTCAAAAAATTGTTCAACGAAATGCATATAGATCAATTGTATTTACAATATGAGGAAGAAGTGGTAACTCAATTGAGAGAGAAAATCTCTAAAGTTGACGAGAGCAGAGGTTTCAAGAGTGAAGTATTAACCGTATTTTTGAACAAGATTTATAAGCGTTCCAAATAATCAAAAAACAAGTTTATATAAGAATAGAGTTTGCTTCTTCTTTCGTTACATCATCACCCATCCATATCAAAAATAAGGGGTTTCTTTGTAGTAAATCTATGCACGGAATTGTATTATCCTTTTTGTATTGTAATTTTTATAGTTGAATGAATATGTAAAATATTGATGATTATACGAAAAACATTGCGCCAATCAAACGTTAACTCTAGCCAACTCTTCGTGACCAGCCTTGGTGTACAAAAACTCATTGTAATCTCTGGCTTTAGCCCAGATGTTCCACATGATAACACCTGGAATGATGATGTACAAAGCTTGACTTGAAGTTCTTCTCCATGTGTTGAAGATGGCGCTCTCTAAAGTACCCTTCAATGGATTTTGAGCATAAGGAGTGACGGTGTAAGTGGTAATACCCTTTTGTGGTGGACCGCCCATTGCACCCCACCAACCCATATAAGCACCTGGATGACCTGCCATTGTGATTAATCTGTTGTTTATTTAGTTGTTGTTTTAAAGACTATTGATATCAACATCAAATTTGTAAAAAAGAACTCTTACTTTTTCTACCGCAAAAAATCACAAAGACAAAAAAAAAATTGCGTAACAGAATTTTACACAAATCTCATTGGCTATGATATTGATAGATGAGAACACTACCATTCCATAAGTGGAAATTTCTCCATTTGAGAGTATTGATATTTTAAAAACGACTTAAATACAGGGAGTTCAAACCAACTACGTATATATAACCAAAGTGTGGATGAGAAGTGAACAATTCTTAATGCAGATCAAATAAAGATCAAAAGCCAAATATTATTACGGTACTAGCTTTTCCTCTTCTTTCTGATCAAATTCCTGACAAGGAAGAAGTAAATTTTCGGTCTCAAGAATATCATTAGCAAAATGTGTCACATCCCCTTAAATGTGTTTATCGAGTTTTCACCTATTTAAACATCAGCTATTCATAGATGTTCAAATTATCCTCAATTCGATGTATTATTATTGACAAAATTCGCTCTGGCTATCATGTACTGTAAATTAGTTATTTTATATAAATTATATACACTTTTTCTTTAAGATAACTCTACTGGTAGTCAAGTTAAAAATCTTCTGAGTCATCACACATTGGGGCCCTCATCAAGCCATCATCTTTCACGAGAATCAAGTTTCATCAGTAAACAAACTTAGATCAAGATTTTCATGCTATACTTGACTTTAACTGAACAGATATCAAATGATCGAGCACTAGAAGTTAATTGACCCCCGAGATTGCTCATCAAAACGGAACATTTCTTATGTTGCATGTATACCACAGACCAAAAGCCTTGTAATCTTGGTAACCTCAGCTCTTGATCAAAAGTCCCATTGATATTGTTGTACGTCAAAAAAAGAAAAGATAACATTAACATCTCAAGTAGGAGCCTCATCTTTGTATGGTGGTGTTGACATCTCCAGAGAAAGGAAAAATGTTGAAAAGGAGATCACCACTTCAATGAGGTGCTACAAGTCCAGAGAGTGCTTAATTTATCACTTGCACTTTTATATTCTTTCTTCCCCATTAAGATTCTTTCCTTCTAAATCGAATGTCAAATCAATTCAGCCTTACATACTTTTTCTCTGCCAATTTGGAATACCCGTAGTATTTATTGTACTGACTTTTTTTTTTTGAGTCTGTAACAGATAGATGTGTAGATGAAAGACTCAAATTTATCTCGGATCAGAAACACTTCAACTTAAAACCACAACATGACACCAAAGACATGATAGATCACAACAGCAAACTCATCAAAAATCATGTCAGTAGGCTCCGAGATCACGTTGATCTCAAAGACCACACCACGAAACCATTAAACATTTTAAAAATTGACATAGGACAGAAATCCAAACCCACTATTGCATCGACTAATCTACAATATACTGCATCAACTCATGATCACACTCAGACATTGGAATTGAACAGTGGATATCAACAGTCTGCTGTCCCATATGGTTCATCATGGAACCTTGAACGAGACTTTCCAGTAGAGGTGATGGCTACAGATTCATTAAACAATACACCAACAGTTAGTCCCACATTTGCTAACACAAAATACCCAAAACTACTGCGAACTTATTCTGAAACGGAGACGACCAATTTCCACTCCACAACGGGTCTGAAGATCTTTTTCGATGATTTGAAACATCGCCCATATCATGGATACCCTAGTACAAGAAGGGTAAGCTTCGACAAAACCGCCGAAGTGTATGG
This sequence comes from Nakazawaea populi, assembly GCA_030557235.1. Classification (NCBI taxonomy): domain Eukaryota; kingdom Fungi; phylum Ascomycota; class Pichiomycetes; order Alaninales; family Pachysolenaceae; genus Nakazawaea; species Nakazawaea populi. Next base: position 219,549 of record JAKTVN010000015.1, read on the forward strand.
TATAGATAGCAAAATTACGGGCATCGATACCACAGACAACGCTGCCATCAGTCATCATAACAGTTACGTTGATTATACTTCCAATATCGCACAGGGTCTCGAGGACGAATACATACCTGATTTCAAATTTGGCGGCAATATTCTCGAAAAATGGTTCAATGATGATGATGATGATGATGATGATGATGAAAATTATGATCTCAGCTATGATGATAGTAATGAAAATATCATTGGGAATGAACACCCTGGTAGTTTATATCCACTACAATCGATTAAAATGAAAAAGAGAAAGTTGAAATCACACACCAACGTCGTTCCAATATCTGTGCCAGTCAATAATGATGAAAATGTCAACACTAAAAATACACCAATTGATTTCACAAGTTTGCTGACACTTCCAGATAACTTCAAAGATTTGCCCTTCAGTCAGCGTAAAAAAATGTTGAATAGAATGTACCCCAGTTACAGCTACAGTGAGTTGACTAACATGATCAAAACTGCCGTCAAGACAACCTCTAGTTCAAGCTTGAATAAATTATCTTCGAGATCATCATCCGCATCGGTACTGCATAGTTACCTTAAAAGCTTGCGACAGTCCCCTTTTGGAGGTCCTTTGGGATCACCAAAACAACAGGAATGCGATATCAACAAAAAGGGCGCCATTGTGATGAATCATGTCTTGCTAGATGTGATCGGTCACGGTGCTTGGGGAGTCATCAGAGAATGTAAGGATATCTCTACAACTAAGACAAGGGCTATAAAGATCATATCTACACAGAATGATAAAATCAAACAAATATTCGTGAAGGAAATTAAAATTTGGTCAATGTTACAACATGAAAACATCCTACCACTAATGAATTATAAAGAGACAAAAGATCACTTGTTTGCCTTGACCAAAATCAATTATGGAGGAACGCTATTTGAATTGGTGTATAAGTGGGGTTCCATCAGAGATCATAAGATCTCGGCAAAAGATCGTGCTTCACGGATCACACCAATTGTACGACAGATTTTAGAAGGTCTTAGGTACATGCACCAGGATTTAACTCTTATTCACGGTGATATCAAGCTAGAAAATATCTTAATCGATTCCCAAGATAAAATTTTGATTTGTGATTTCGGAATGGCAAAATTTTGTACGAGACAATTGAAAAATAAGCCACAAATGAAAAGAACCAGATCAGAGCAACCCTTGACAATGACCACCCTTCGTACAAGCATACTGTCCGACAAATCTAAAATCCACGATGACACAGCACTCTTATCGATCAATGCAATGAACAACTCTCTAGGCCCATCCTTGACTTCGACAACATTAAAAATAGATGCACGTGAAGATGATGGTGATCACAGTCTAAAAATACCAGACAAGCATATCGGTTCTTTACCATACGCTGCCCCAGAGTTGTTGCTCCAACATACAATTATGGACGATACATCGATGAAACAAGATATATGGGCTTTAGGTGTAATGATATACACAATGCTAGTCGGTGAGCTTCCTTTCAAACATGAATATGAACCGCGGTTAAAGATGATGATATTGAAGGGAGACTACAACTATGACATTTTGGCTGAAGAGTATGGGACAGAAGACAACTTGGTGAAAGCTGTTGGTGGTTGCTTGAGAAAAGATCTCAAGGATAGATGGACCATTCAGGATTTGATCGATAATTTCAATTCCCTTCCTTAATTGAATTCTCAATTGCCCAAAGAGGAAGGCATAACGAATTTGGTAGGGCTTTTCGCTTTTGGACGACAAAAATAAAATAATAAAAAAAAAATTAAAAAAAAAAAAAACAGAGCTGGCTGGGTTTTGATGTAAATAAGTTGTATAGACGAGGCGAGCGACTGATTTTGACACAAGCAAAATTCACCATCTACAGGGGTACTGATCACATTTATCGAGGCCCAGTACATTGTATATTTATTTGCCATTGGAGAGTCTATTTCAGTTCTGAATTCGCTAGTGTCTTATCCCATAATTAGTTTTCAATTTTTTTTTTTCGTGTGTTTTTGGAAGAGAAATAAAATCATTTTCTACCAACATATTTTCGAAGCTGGTACTTGAAATATCTGTTAGAGGGTGCTATGTCTCTGGAGAATAACAACCTTATAGATAATGTGGAGGAAAGTCTGGAACGTCTGCCAATCAGTTCGAATGAAGGAGACTCAAATGGTGAGATAAACTCACAACTTCCTCAAGCAAATGAAGATATAGAAACAGAATCTGAAGTTGAGCCAGACCAGCCATCACAAAGTCAACTGGGGTCGGAATCAGAGCAACCAGCTGACTATTTACAAGAAACCTCACAGGGTTCCGTGTCTGAGCAACAAAAACCTATCGTGGACGCGACAGAAACATTAACAGAGGAAAACAATGTTGACCCAGAACTAATGTCAAGTGAACAATCAGATCTCAATCATGGAAAGTCAGCAGGTGAAACCACGAGCAAACCGGAGATAAATGATCATCAACAAGATGCCGGTGTACTGGAAGAAGATATACAACTGGAATCTGAAGTTTCGGAACAACACAATATATCAGACAATAATCCCAAAGAAGAAGAAAATCCACCTTTGAACGACCGCGAGGAGAATCTAACAACCGCTTCTCCACATAGTGCTTCTTCCGAGAGTAACTCCAACCAAGAGGTGGATAGACAATTCTCGACTATCGATGCTGAGGATTCAAAACTGGCTGTGACTCATAACGGACATGAAGCTAGCGATAACATTGTATCTGATATAGCCGTCAAGGAGGAGATAACCACTAACGAGGAAGACCTCAACAAAAATTCTAGTCCTTCTTCTCATAACATTGAAGAAAAAGACAGCCCGAAGGCCAATGAAGCCGTTGATGTTGATTCTGAACTATTAGAGGATGCTGGTGTGATAAGTGAGCCATTGGACAAGGAAGTGCCTGATGTCGAAATGGCTGATGACGCTCCAAATGACAATGATAATGCCATTTCAACAATTTCAGCAGTGGTGGATGCGAAAGGCGATGTTCTTATGGAAGATTCTGAGACCACATCTGATGGTGTTGTGAAGGAGGAATCGGAAAACATAACTGCCGACACAACTTCAACGATGTTAGCCAAGACACCTGAACTGCCGATTGATCTACAAACGCATACCATTGTTCTACCTTCATATGCTAGATGGCTTAAGTTCGACAAGGTTCATGATATTGAGAAAAGATCATTGCCTGAGTTCTTCAACAACAAAAACATAAACAAAACTCCACAGATATATATCAACTACAGAAATTTCATGATAAACACTTATCGGTTGAATCCAAACGATTACTTGACGGTTACTGTGTGCAGAAGAAATTTGGTGGGTGATGCAGCTACAATATTGAGAGTTCATAGATTTTTGTCTAAATGGGGGTTAATCAATTATCAAGTAGACCCAGTGTCAAGACCCATCATCAATGAGCCTCCATCGACTTTCAACTACCAGGTTGATTTGGATACACCTCGTGGTTTGTTTCCATTTGAGAGTTATAAACCGCCAATTGATTTGCCTGATTTGTCTAGAATCAAACACCTCTTGCATAATGAAAACCCTGCTCGTACTAATGGATCTAGTGAGACAACAACTACAACAACAAAGACAACAGTGGAAGCAACTGATGAAAAAGTTTTGAAAAAACCAAAGATTTATGTAAATGATATCAACTCAGGCTGGACGACTGAGGAAGTTTCTAGATTACTTGAAGGTATCAACAAATTTCAGAATGACTGGAACGCCATCAGTGATTTTGTTGAGAATCACACTCCAGAGGAGTGTATAATAAGGTTTTTACAATTACCTATAGAGGATCAGTTTATCAACGATAATCCAGAGCTATTGGGCCCTTTGAAATATTTACCGCATTTGCCTTTTTCAAAAACTGACAACCCAGTGATGTCAACATTGGCATTTTTAGCATCATTGGTTGACCACAAAGTTGCAGCGCTGGCTTCCACAAGGGCTATCAAAGTCATTGATGAGAATTTGATGCAAAAGTTGAATGAGGGAAAGCCAGATGAGCTGTCTCAGGAAAAACTGGAGAGCGTGAGCGGGTTAAGCGATATAAAAGACGCTGCTGCTACAAGTTTTGGCATAATTGGAGCAAAAAGTCATATCTTTGCCTCATATCAAGAACGTGAAATGCATTCTATAATGACGGCTATTTTGAATCAAGAATTACATAAGATTGATTTAAAGTTGAAGAAATTAAGTCAGTTGGAGAAAGAGTTTGAGTTCAATAAACAAGTCTTATCCAAGCAACAACAAGAACTATTTTTGGACAGATTGTCGTTGAATAAACAAACATCCACCATTCAAACAAAATTTCAAAACATTTTGGAGCTTTTGACTGCTGGTGATGGTAAGGAAGATCTTGGAAGGGCTAAAGACTTGATTCTGGATTTAAAGAATAGCAGTTTGAAAAGTCCAAGAAGCTCTTTGAACATTTTGAATCTCAGTAATAAGGATGGAGACAAAAGCATTACTGATAATGCCGATTTGGATGCTACAGAGAATGAAGAAGATGAAGATGAAAAAATTAAGGATTTGAAGTTGAACCCAGTAAGTTTTGAAACTCCTCAGATGTATAGGTATTGGTCTGGGTGAAGGAGATGTATAAAAAGATGTCATATTAGTAGAGTTCTCATCGCTCCTATGTATTTTTAAGATTTTTGCTATTATGTTCTCGTAGTCAAATTGGAATGGATGAAATTCTTCGATGACTTGTAATGACACGCAAGTAGCCTAAATTGTGTGTGCAAACAAAATAAAGGAAAAAATACAAAAATTAAGAACAATAATAAACACAACACAAGTGGAACAGCACTACTCAACGTAAAGCCGAATTCTTGAAGAAGCATTGGGAACGTTATTAAGGATGACTGATGTTTCTATGAGGCAACCTGAGTCAGGTGAGAGCTTTCCCAGCTTTGAAAAAGCTTTACACTCATGGCTGATAATTGACCTCCCAACGTTGCAAAAAAGTTTAGATTCTGAAGGATTGGAGATCCAAGAATTCCAAAAAAATTCATTGATCAGTCGAAAAGAGTTGGCAACTAAAACCAAGGCATTCAAGAAGTTAGGAGATGAGGAAAAATTGGGTGAGATGAATGGGTTGTTGAAATCATATCAGAATGAGATTGATACCTTGACAAAGAAGAACAAAAACATCGAATCCATTTTTTTCAACATATATAGAGCCATAGCCGATGCCCCTGATCCGAAACCTCTTTTGGAAAGTGCTATAAATTCCATGGCTCATGTCAAAGATATTGAGCTCTTGAAATCTGAAAATAAAAAGTTACAAGACAAATTATTGAATTATGCAGATTATGACCAATTGAAAACTCAAATAAGTAGATTGGAGAAACAATGCGAACAAAAGGTACGGAACAAAGAAGAAGAGATGCAAGCAGTTATTGATGAAAAAACACAAAATTGGGATTTGAAGCAAGACAAGTATGAGAAAACCATTAGGGAATCAAACAAAGAACTTGAAGAGTTGAAGATTTCTCAACAAGTAATTGAGCTGAAGTTAAATAACCAAAATAATATATTCGATGACAATGATTTAAATAACAAGGCCACGAATTTGATTGAATTAGAAATGGTTCAAAGAGATGCTGAATCTTCAAAAATAAGAGTTCTTCAATTGGAGAAGAGAAATGAACAATTGACTAGAGAATTGAGCCAAATGAAAAACAAGGATAATTCAGATGATAAAATCAATGAACTTCAGACTGATAACATGAAATTATCTGCCAGATTAGAGCATGAGCAATCTAATATTAATGCATTGAAAAGAGAAAATCACCAGAATGTGGAGTCGTTAACTGTTGAGATAAGACAGTTAAAGAATGAGGTAAATATTTTGAAACAAAGATTGTCGAAGACGTCTGATTATGACGAATTGAAAAAGGAACTTGATGTGTTGAAAGAAATCGAGTTTGGTGGTTTGAACAACGAGGATGACGTTACGCTGGACAACAACTTGGATTCGATCATCATCCAAAGTAACAGAAAATTGAACAATGAGTTGGTTGAATTCAGATCCAAGAATGAAGCTATGCGTAAAAAAATAAAGGATTTCGAGATCAAGACTAAGAAATTAGAATCTGAAGTAGGACGGCTTACCGCTTTGAACAACAATTTAGAGAATGATTTATCTCATATGAATGGTGGTGAGAACGGTGACAACAACAATAACTGGGAGACTATGAGTATGATATCCAGCATCTCAAAAGTAAATCCAAATGATCATGGCAGAGTATCACCTGCTACATCGATTGCTGGTAGTTTGATTGGTGGTGAAAACAATCAGACATCATCCGGATTATTCCCGGAAAATACAACATCATCTTCATCAAGTTCAATTTTGCCCATAATCACCCAACAGAGGGATAGATTCAGACTGAGAAATAAGGAGTTGGAAGAAGAGGTGAAAAAGTATTTTAGTAAAATTGTGGACTTGAAAAGAGAATTGTCCGCTTTGAAAAATGATAACAAGGAGTTGTACGAGAGAATCAGATATTTGTCTTCGTACTCATCAGTGAATCAGACGGAGAAGAAGAGAACTACCAGCACAACAACAGCAGCGGTTAAATATGAACAAGATTATGAGAGGGAATTGCATCCTATAGAGCAATTCAGATTGAAAGAAAGCCAAAGGATAAATTCTAGAATAAGCCCTATTGAAAGGATATTTATCTCCATAATCAGATTCATTTTATCTTCCTCAGTATCGAGATATCTTTTTGCTGCATATTGTTTGGGATTGCATTTGGTGATAATGGTTTTGTTTGTATATGCTACAGGATTGCATATGGATGTAACCGCTGACATAACGGAGGGAAGCACGGGTGGCAGTCCGATTGGTGATAGTGTTGGGGAATTTGTTCCGGGTAGTTAACTAGTAATGTAGTTGGCAATTAATGTTTCTAGTGGTGGCTTCGAGAGGAGCCTCTTAATTTAATCTGCATAAATCAAAAAGAGTGAGAAAAAAAACTGCTGTAAATATGTAATTTATGCCTAAATTTTTGGATAACAACTATCGATCTTGCAGCAAGAAACAAGATGAGTTCCTCCTCTTTGTCTAAGGTCACTGGAGTCAACTCGATTGACTCAAATAGTACAACCAATAAGAAGTTGAGGAAAATAGATATGAGCACCAATAATAACATGATAAATTCGATCACAAACGAAGAAGATGAATCTTACGACAGGACATTCTCGAATTTTGACCATGATTACACTAGAAATGCTGGAACAAACGAAGATGAAGAAGATGATGAAAACGAAGCGGAAGGCGAAGATTTAGAATTACCAATTCTGGATCAGATAGATAGTGTCAAACCTGTTGTAGATCATCAGGATAGACTTTGGAAACAAATTGACATTTTAGATGATGTAAAGAAGATGTCTTTAGAGATCATGAGCAATGGAACGTTCTTCAACCTGAAACATTCTGATCTGTTGAGAGGTTTGAAAGAATCACAGTTGAAATTGTTGTTGAACATGAAAAAGCTGGAGAAGATGGTAGATGAGTCGATATATCACGAAATTTGGGATTTAAACGTGGATGAGAGTTTAGAAGACGAAATCGAACTAATCAAGAACAAATTATTCGAAAAGGATCAGTTCGTGAGGATAAGTAGCTCGATAAATGAGATCAAAGAAGGTTTGGACGATTTGAAAAACAACATCAAGATTGTTGACGAGAGTACTAAGGACATGTGGGATAACAATGACTTCTCGATAGTTGATTAATCGAACGGAGAAGGTATCAACAAAGACACGAAAGAAAAAGAAAAATTGGATCTTAGTAATTCATGGAGAAACCGGGCTAGAACCAATTCAACCATTTTCTCTTCCCAAACAACTTCCTATTCCACCATCTCTTCTCCAGGAATCGGACGAGTGTGCGTGATCCGTTTAACAAAGGTGCTTTCAGGACATAAAAAGTCTTTATTACCAGGAATCACGGAAAATTTTCTACAAATTGACTATGTTTGGTTCAATTTGAAAAAAAAGAGGTTCAGATCTATACAAAGAGATATGAGTAGATGTGTTGCTCGACATCTCCTCTTTATATATATATATATCTACCTATCGCATAGATGAGAGTGGTATACTTATTTGGGTGCTACTCTATAATATAATAACCTGATGGCGTGGTGGACAGCCCCAGATCACCTGCCCAATGCGGCAATCTGCGGGAGAACCGTCAGATGTTTTTAACGGAGAACAATTAAACGCAATAACACCTTACTTAGTAATGGAAACTTGTATTACACAATTTTTATATTAAAATAGAACTCATCCATTTCTTATTCAATTCCTCTCAATTTGATTTTATTACCTACCCACCACTATCCAACCTATATACATACATACGTATATACATACATATAACTATAAATAACAATGGCAGATTTCAAAAGTGCAAGCGATTTGGCCGCATGGAAGCAATTACAACAAATTTTTGATTCCAATGGAAAATCAATCAAAGTTGTCGATGAGTTTGCTAAGGACCCAAAAAGATTTGACAAGTTTTCTAAAACTTTTACCAACTATGATGGTTCTAAAATCTTGTTTGATTTCTCAAAGAATTTGATTAACGATGAAGTATTGCAAACATTGCTTAAATTGGCAAAGGAAGCTGATGTCGCCAAGTTGAGAGATGAGATGTTTGCTGGTGATAAGATCAACTTTACCGAACAAAGAGCTGTTTATCACGTTGCATTGAGAAACATTGCCAACAAGCCAATGTACGTAGATGGTGTCAATGTCGTTCCAGAAGTTTCCGAAGTGTTGCTGCATATGAAAGAATTCTCCAACCAAGTTAGATCTGGTGAATGGAAAGGTTATACCGGTAAGCAAATCACCGATATAGTCAACATTGGTATCGGTGGTTCCGATTTGGGTCCAGTCATGGTTACTGAGGCTTTAAAGCATTACGCTCAACCAGGTTTGAATGCTTATTTCGTCTCAAACATTGATGGTACACACATTCATGAAACTTGTAAGAACTTGAACCCAGAAACCACCTTATTCTTGGTTGCTTCTAAGACATTCACCACCGCTGAAACCGTTACCAATGCAACATCAGCTAAGAACTGGTTCTTGCAAACTGCTCCAAAGGAAGCTATTGCTAAGCATTTCGTTGCATTGTCGACTAACGCTAAGGAAGTTGCCAAGTTCGGTATCGACACCAAGAACATGTTCGGTTTCAACGATTGGGTTGGAGGTCGTTACTCAGTTTGGTCTGCCATCGGATTAAGTGTTGCCCTTTACATTGGTTACGATAACTTTGAAGCCTTCTTGAAAGGTGCTGAACTGTTTGACAAACATTTTGTTGAAACTCCATTGGAAGAAAATATCCCAGTTCTTGGTGGTTTATTGAGTATATGGTACAACAATTTCTTTGGTGCTCAAACTCACTTGGTTGCTCCATTCGACCAATACTTGCACAGATTCCCAGCATATTTGCAACAATTGTCTATGGAATCCAATGGTAAATCCGTCACCAAGGGTAACGTTTTCGCCAATTACCAAACCGGTATCATCCTTTTCGGAGAGCCAGCCACTAATGCTCAACACTCTTTCTTTCAATTGGTACACCAAGGTACCAAATTGATCCCAACTGATTTCATCATGGCTGCACAATCACACAATCCAATCGAAGAGAATTTGCATCAAAGAATGTTGGCTTCTAACTTCTTTGCTCAAGCGGAGGCCTTGATGTTGGGTAAACCAAAGGAAACTGTTGAACTGGAAGGTGCCACTGGCGGTTTAGTTCCACACAAGATCTTCTCCGGTAACAGACCAACAACTTCAATCTTGGCCCAAAAGATCACACCTGCCACTTTAGGTGCTTTGATTGCTTACTATGAACATTTGACCTTTACAGAAGGTGCCGTTTGGGGTATCAACTCATTCGACCAATGGGGTGTTGAATTGGGTAAGGTTTTGGCTAAAAAGATCCAACCTGAATTGGCCGATAAGAGCCCAGTTACCAGTCACGATCCATCTACTTCAGGTTTGATTAACCAATTCAAGGAATGGTCAGCTTAACTAGATCGTTTAAAACTTGCTTCTCATATATGAAATGAAACTACGTTTACCTTTATTTTTTTAACCCAAATTCATGTGAATTTCTTTGATCTTTATATGTCAACACTGTAACTTCAACTATTAAGAGAGAAGCATAATTGCAAGATACAGTCCACGCATTGCTCGTATCTTTAATAGCTTTCTTTTATGGAAAGTTGAGTAGATTAATCGAAAGCAGTTACACAATACACCAACTTTGTCAATTAAAAGTAATTTAACACCTAGTCCTTTGTGAAGAAGGATGATCATGACAAAACAAGAATTATGTTTTTGATTATGCACTGCAAAAATAATGCAATTCTGTCATTTTGATAATCATTTAAAAAAAAAAAAAATTCAGAGACAAGCATTAAATTTGAAATCATCCCTTCAAAGAGCTGTTTTTGTTCAATATGAGTTATAAGAGTTTGGATGAGTTAGCCAAAGAGATTTTTGAGATCTTAGATTCAAGAGTCAATGAATTGGGAACTATTGATGAAGCTGAGAAAAATGTTCCAGTAACTTCGATGGAAGAGGACGACTTAGAAAATTCAAGGGGCTCAGAAAATTCAAGGGGCCAGAAAGCTAGAAAAATCAAGTCAAACAACACCACTGTTGATTCCTCAATTAAGCAGCAAGAACTGCAGAGTTCATCAACCCAAGGTTCTGATCAGAAGGATGCCGAAAATTATCAAAATATTCTAAAAATGGTCAATGAGACCCTTCACAAGGTGATATCATGTGGTACTCCCATCGGCTTTCTCACTGACATAAAAGACACACTCTTCATTGAAGTTGATTTGGAAAAGATTCCAGAACAAAACAAGTATTTGAAACAAGATTTAAAGTTACCTATAAAGTACTATGCTGTGTCTTCGACTGAAGGGGGCAAATATAGCTTAAGAAATATACTACTGGCTATGACGTTGAAACAGTGTGAGAAGTCAGCAGAACAGCTTGAAAAAGAGGCTTTGAAGATGAGAACTACGGTGTTTGAGATGCTTCGCAAGACGAATGATGAGTTCATGAAGGAGTTCACAACTGAGGCTATAGAATTCTATGTTAGTAAGTGCAGAACTCTTTTGAGAGGCGGCTCAGTTAGATTGAAAATGGACTCCGTTTTCGTTAGCGAAATAGGGTGCAGTATACACGAAGAATGTGCTGTCAGCTAGTTGTGGCTTGATAGCAAAGATTATGAGGAACTACAGTGTGGATATGGCACATATAATTCTCAAGTCACGAAGGTGAAAAGTGAATTTTTGAGAAAGTATTCTATTTGCCCCGATATTCTCAAGAACTATCCAGATGTTCATTTTTTTGAAAAACCAGCTGACGAGCTGATCAAACTACATTTCTCCGTTGCCATAGTCAATGACGAACTTTCTGTGGAATTTTCACAATTTGTAAACTCGTTGGTGGAGAAGGAGTACATTTTGAAGCTATACGATCTTTATAAGGCTAAAAGAGATGAGGATGAGCTGGAAACGTTGGATCAGGCAACAGAAGTGGCTTTCAGAACTACAATGAAAAATCGATTTATGAAAGATTGCTTAAATGTCCTGCGTTCAACAACGTTTATGTTTCCCAGCCCTGCATTGGAGGAATAGTTTTAGATGAGAAAGGATACTGTGCTAGCCAAGGCCCATTTCTTGTTTTGAAGTATATCCTGAGCAAGAAGTGGACACAAGAAGATATGACCGCAGAAAATAAACTTTTGATTTCAGAACAATTGCAAGCCATGCATCAAATGGGGGTATATCAAGGTCACCTCCTGTTTAAAAATATTTTGTTGTCGAAAGAGACACCTCGAAAGGTGTACATAATCGATTTTGGCTTTTCAAGTGTACGTCCAGAGAAGTTAATGAACGGAAATGATGTTGCTAAAGGGGCAAAGTTAGCTGAAATGTATATCGCACTGGAGATGGAAGATTTTGAAAAGATGTGGAAGGCATGTCCTTCGGTTAAAAAATGACCAGCTGATTTGGTGATGACGATCGGTTCCAATATTTGGCACAGGTGAGTATATTGCTGGCAATATGGATCATGCTTTGTAGCTAGATAGATAATTTAGCCAATTTCTTTGATGGAGATACTGTAGTAAAGGAGTTGAACTTTTGCAGTTGTGGGAGTGATCAATCCATGAAAGACATTGATATTGGGAGGCCTATCTTGATCGTGATATTTAGCTGAGTTTTTCATGGCTCTGATACTATCATGCAAATCTTAGATGTTCCCCAATAGCTCGGTTATAGTGTATCTCTCGTCTCTCTAGGAATACCACTTTTGAGTTGAGGATGTGCAACCTAATCAACTAGCATTTCTGTAAAAAGTGCTGAAGCTTAATCAGACATCTACATTGAGCCAGAAATTGGGCAAATGTTTTGTTGGCAGGAACAGGTAAAGTCTAGGGTGAGTATTTTGTGCCTGCTGTCAAAAGTTTACAGTATTCCATTTAGATTTGATATTGAAGAGCTCTTGGAAACAAAAGAAATTCAGTTCTGGTGCTACTGAAGATTCTATATCGTTTGATGATGACATTCACTGCTATTTCAGCAAATCTGTGAGTGACTACTCCAAATTTCGGGAACTCAGAGTATGGGCTTAGACTATAAAAAGATCAACATCACCTTTAATTTGGAAGATCGCTTGAGAATAAGAAAACCCAGATTGTGGTACGCTCTTGAGAATGTCTTCAACTATTACTTGGGGAATGATATAATGTCAAGTATGTGTTTGGGCTTCAATGGATGCTTTTATGCGACCTGCATCTTACTTGTACTTATACAGCATGAGGTTGGAGCAGGTATGAGTGGAGCCAGAATCATTGAAAAAAGAAGATGCAGAGTGATACTACTTTCTACTTAAAGCAAACTCGAATTTATCGAACAAAAATTACGATGCTAAAACACCGATTTTGTCAATTGAAATAGTTCAATATCGATGATGTATGAAAGATCCAAAGATTTTGGTTGTATATACACATAAAGTAGTGCACTGCTGCTCAAATTGTGTGTGTGTGTGTACAATTTTTTTTTTTTCACCTGCTTGTTGAAAAGTGATGCAATAGGAGAGAACATTCGAGTAAGAACTATCACAAGATACAATGAGAGGAAGTGTTAGAATAAGATTAGCCAGATTCGGCAGAAAGCGTCAGCCTGTATATAACATAGTGGTGATTCAGTCTAGCAAAGCCCGTGACAAGAAACCGATCGAGGTGATTGGCACATATAATCCAATCCCAGTACCACTCTCGCCAATTGAAAAAGCACAGGGAGTTCAACCATATAAGGACGTCAAGTTGGACTTTGACAAAACCAAATACTGGCTTGGTGTTGGGCTGCAACCTACACAGCCGGTGACCAGATTGTTGAAGAAAGCAGGCTTGTTGAGACCAGATTGGCCTTCACCATTCATTGGTGCTAAAGTTTTAGATAGTGAGGTTGAAGTGCCAAGAAAGGACTTGTAAGAATTTGATGAGATTAACGACAAGTCATATCGAGGTGTAGAAGCAGGTGGGGCAGTTGAAGTTGTCACTATAGAACATAAATGTAAATAGTTATCTGGCATAATGAACCATTGTCAGTAATATCATTCGGCTGTAATATTAATTAATTCTTTTGATTAGACTGCTAAAGTAATTCTATGTAGTCCAGCTTTTCCAAATTTAGCGCTATATCGATGGTTTCCAAACATGTAATGTGTTATCATCACTAACACTAGCCAACATCTTCTCATCGTTGGGGTTCCAACTAATATCATTCACTCCGAACAAATGACCACCATGGACGAAAATCAAGCCATTATCATCTTCAACTCGTGCCATGTCCCAGATTTTTACCGTCTTGTCTTCTGATCCAGAGGCAAGTATAGAGCCATTCTGATAATTCCACTCAAGACTAGTAACTGGTGAGTCATGATGACGATGATCAGGAGAGTTTTTAAATATTGGTTCAGTAAAACTTCTGATGTCAAAAGTGGATATGTTTCCATCATTGTCGCCAACCGCCATTATGAACTGATTCATTGGATTTGTCGCCACTGTGTTGATCTCTGATGCCAATTTTGTTTTCAATATATTAGCCTCGCTTTTCCTCTTATCCCAAATTTTGACCTGACAATCTTCTCCCACAGAGCTGAAGATAGAGTCATTTTGATACACGAATTTCAAATCATTAACTCCATTATCATGGGCCAGAAATACCCTTGGTTCTAAAGTTTCATCTTGACGCCATTTGGTGATATCGTACAAGCATATCAACCCATCTGAGGCTCCCGTCAACAACTCACCTTCCTTGTTTGCATTCCAGCTCAATCCGAATCCTTCCAGTTTATGGCTGTCGAACGATATCTCACATTTGAAGCTAGAGGAAGGTTGAGATGGATGCTTTGTTCTGTCAAATATAGATACTCTTCCCTGACTTCCAATGGTACCGATTAAGTCAGGGTTTTGAGGCATGTAGTGGGCTTTATTCACCTCCCCCAAATGAGTGATTTTTTGAATTACAGATGGTTTGAATTGGGAGTTCGAATTGTCTATTACTTCCATTTTATCAGGCTCATAATGATTCGGATTAATATTGAACTTAGTCTTAACCTTGACATCGTTTATCGTTATATATTCGGCTGATTGCTGTGATGTGAATGTTCCAGTCAATATTCGGTACTTCTTGAAGCTGTCATTTGTTTCCACATCTGGAAAGAATTCCACCGTCAATGAGGGCCAAAGTAATGATGATGTCTGTAAATGGTCGTATAGTATTGGGGCATTCTTCTTCCAAATGAAATACTTCTCCTGATCGATACTTAACAGTTCATCTTGCACATTATGAGGTACCTGTTGTGGCTCACCTGACAGCTCTCGTTGATCGTCCTCTATCACCACTGTCTCGGTAGTCATACTGCGCCACTGTAATTATTATAAAGCAGTAGTTGTTGTCGTTGTTATCTCTGGCAAAATCTGATTCGAATTTTTTCGTTTTGACGCGTTTGCAACACCAGAAATTATCGATGGTAGCTCTAAACAAACTCAATCTACACCATGAAGGTTGAATCTGGTCAACTCCAGAATAATACGCTGATCAATTTGTGAGGGGACAGACTATAAATTGCCGAGAAAGAGAGGGAACACAAATTTATATCTGAATTAGGTCGTAATTTATCAGGTAGGGTGTGCGTTAATTAGTCAAAACTTCCAAGTTGTCATAGGAGGAGGCTGGGGAGATTGTACGTTCTCTGGCGACTTCTTATCGCAGACCTAACAAAGGCGCGATTTGTCGTACAATTACTCGTCCTCAGAAAACTCCAACACAAGAGATAAATTCCACCAGCCGTTTGACGGGGGAAGTGGGTTGTGTTTAGCTCATCGCTCTAGAAGATTAAGTAATCCCCAAAGAAAGAAAAAATAGTGAAAATTATAAAATTTTTTTTTTTTTTTTCTTTGCAGATAAAAAATTTTCTGATTGAGATAGATAGATAGAAAACTATTCAATCAAATCAATCAGATATGTCTCTCGATACCACAGCCAATGCTTTATTGGACTTGGAGCTCGAGGAGAAGTTGAATAGGGTGAGATCTCAGATCAACTCCAAGTTAGCCAATCAAAAACAATTGCTGGTGATTTTAACAGCAGTAGAGGAGAACCTTGAAGAACAAAAAAATGAGAAGACCAATATCACATACCTATTGTCTTTTCTTCTGTTATTAGAACAGTCAGCTCAGTCTGGAAAGTTGAATCATGAATTGTTGATACCAGTATTGTACTTTTTAGACTTGATTTTCCCATTCACTCCAAAATCCCTTTTAAGATCAAAATTCGCGG
Source organism: Nakazawaea populi (assembly GCA_030557235.1). Classification (NCBI taxonomy): domain Eukaryota; kingdom Fungi; phylum Ascomycota; class Pichiomycetes; order Alaninales; family Pachysolenaceae; genus Nakazawaea; species Nakazawaea populi. Next base: position 235,481 of record JAKTVN010000015.1, read on the forward strand.
ATATCTTGACAAGAATAGCTCCAATTTTGACTGACGATCTGTCTGACGCTCCGTTGGTCAAGTCATGTATTGGGTGTCTTGAAACACTATTATTGGCACAGGACCATCCATCATGGACCAACACCTCTGTGAGCATCTCACCAAATAGAGGTTTAATGGGATTACTTGAATTCTCAATAGACCCTAGACCAAAAGTGAGAAAGAGAGCACAGGAAGCAATTCACAATGTCTTGATAAATCCACCACCGAGTCCCTCAGTCGAACATGTCGCTGCCAAGATGTGTGGAGAGTTTGCTTTGAAGGCTATCGTCCTTCTCACAGAACAGAAACTGAAAAATAAGAAGGATCAAGATGTTAATTTAAAAATCATTCATAACTTACAATTGGTCAACAGTATAACCTCGGCAAATGCATGGCCCCAATCACTTATAGAGGCTTTGTGTGATTTATTGTTGGAAATTTCAAAGACAAATGATCAATATTTGGTTTCAACCTCCTTTCAATGTTTTGAATCCTTGTTCGCCTCAATGACTAATGAGTTACAGAATGACAAATTTCTTAAAGTGTTGAACATCATCTTTGATTTGAAGCCATCGATCAATGATGCCAATCTTGCAGCATCTTGGTTAGCTGTTGTTGCTAAAGGTGTTATCGCTTATGCAAAAATTGAACCAATGAAATGTTTAGTTAAAATTCCTTCCATATTGAATATTTTGAAACAATTTTTCGAAAGTCAGGTTTCTGCAATTACCATAAGCACTTCACAATGTTGTATTGCTATCATGAGTGACGCAATCGGTGATGATATGTTGTTGTTACCGCCCCTGATTCCTGAGGAGACATATGAAAAAGTTGATGAAGTCATCACTGAAATCTCTGAGATATTTAAGAATGGGTTACTTTCTTTGAAATATTCCCATTGTTTCAAGGAAATCTTGGAGTTCTTGAATGTTGTTTTCAAAAAGTTAAGAACGAGGGCAAATCCAGATTTCCTTCAATCGCTTGAAATCGTTGGTGAATGGAGATCGACCGAGCAACAAGACCACAGAGAAGAGATGGAACTTGTTATTGGGTCTGCAATACATAGCTTGGGTCCAGAAGTGGTATTGAGCGTTATTCCATTGAATTTAGATAAAACTAGTGGGGGTAGAGCTTGGTTGTTACCACTTTTGAGAGATAACATTTTTAACTCTAAAATTGCAGTATTCAAGCAACAATTTGTCCCTCTTTTGAAGTTTTATACCGAGAAATTGGCTAAGACTCCTTCCAAAAATACTGTCATTTTGAAGATTTTTGAGACCATTATCGATCAACTATGGGCTTTGTTGCCAAAATTCAGTTCTCTCGCACAGGACGTTAATGAAGCTTTTGATGATGAGTTTGCCATGGAATTAAGTGAGTTATTATATACTAGAGTGGACTTAAGGGTGACAATTTGCAACTCGTTGAAAAATTTGATCGAGAGTAATTTGTCATATGTCGCAAATGATCAAGACTCTTTGATGTTGCAAGCATTCCCAAAGCAAAAAGCGGAAGCTTCAATTGCTCACATGAAATCTAAGAGTGCAAAATTATTGAGTGTTCTTTTCAACGTTTTTACCTCCACAGTACCAGAATCACGTGGATTCGTTATGGAGACTATTGATTTGTATTTACAAATTGTTCCAAAAGACGAGCTAGAAATCACTTTCAACAAGGTCTGTCAATTGTTGAGTGATGCTTTACAGAAACCTTCAGAAGAAAAAAACAAGTTGAGTGTGACTTTAATGGATTTGATTGTCGGAATGACAAAGTATGTTCCAGAATCTTGTTACATGGCATTGTTCAATATCTTTAATCAAACAGTCTCTAATGAAGATGCGTTAGTACAAAAGAGATCTTACAGAATCTTGACCAGATTAAATGAAGCAGAAAATGGTACTGAAAGCGTTTTGAAATTCATTGACGATATAGAAAAACTATTGATTCTGTCTTCCGAGACATGCTTGAGTGCAGCAAAGGCCTCTAGATTGTCATGTATCTTGGCAATTATAAGAATCATCCCATCTTCGGATTTATACTTGATTCCAGCTTTAGTAAGTGAGATTATTTTATCTACGAAAGTTGTCAACGAGAAAACAAGAAATTTAGCATACGAGATCTTGATTGAAATGGGTAACAGAATGTTGCAAGGTGGAGTTATAGACAACTCTAAAATTCCAGGATTGGAGGGCGTTGAGCCAAGTGAAGCTTCATTACAAAAGTTCTTCGAAATTTGCTCACCAGGTTTGGCCGGTGCCACACCTCATATGATTAGTGCTACGATCACTTGTTTCAGTTGTTTGTTTTACGAGTTCCACACCAAGATGGATGAAAGTCAGTTGATGGAGATGTATCAGTTTATTGAATTGTTTTTGACCCAAAGAAATAGAGAAATTGTGAAGGCCGCGATTGGTTTCGTTAAAGTTGCAATTTTATCTTTGCCAGAGTCATTGATATTACCAAACATTAAAGATCTTTTAGAAAAATTGATGGTCTGGTCACATGAGCACAAAGGTCATTTCAAATCTAAGATAAAACACATAATTGAAAGAATGATTCGAAAGTTTGGCTTTGACGTGATTGAGGCAAATATTCCGGAGGAAGATAAGAAGTTGATTGTTAACATCAAAAAGTCAAAACAGAGAGCTAAGAGAAAACAACTGGAGACAGCAACTGAGGAAAGAAAACAAACTCATTTCGCTTCTGCATACGAGGAAGCTATCCATGATTCTGATTCTGAAGATGAAGAGGACAATGACGAAGACGAGGACATGGAAAGCAATAGCACCAAGAGAGCTTCCAAGTTATATATCAAGGAGTCGAAGGATACGCCGTTGGACTTGTTGGACCGTCAACAGTTGTCGCAAATCTCATCTTCTAAACCAAAGAAGTTCATAAACCCAAACACGAAGCAAAAATTCAAAACCGCTAACGGAAAGTTGATTATCAGGGAGACTGAGGAGGAAGATCCTTTGTCAGGAAAGGAATCTGGAATAAACGCATATTTGGAAGCAGTCAAGAATGGACCAATAAGAGGCCAAAAGAACAAGTTGAAGTATAAGAAACAGAGACAGGAAGATGATAATGAAGAAGGTGCATTGAGTGATGATGATGAGGATAAAAAGAAACAATTTCATAAGAAAAAAATTCAAAAGGGCAGAATCTCGAAACCACAGAGAAAGCCGCAACATAAATTCAAGGCTAGAAAGAAGTTTTGATCTTGAGGCATTGAATGTGTGATGTATACTAGTTTATAGAATTAACCCAATTTTATCATCAAGTGCTTATAAACAAGATGAATAAGTTCAATTCATTGATGTTTTGTTAAAATTTCGAAAACCTGATCATATCGTTTCTATCAAAATGAAATTATCTATTTGAATGTCGTTACACATAGGAAGATCAAAAAGTGTGACAACATAAGCCATCAGATTACAACTCGAATACGTATAATTCGGATCCCCGATACTGTTATGACCTCTTCAAGATTCAAAAATCATGATGAGCTATGTTTTCGACTACACTCGTTTTTTACAGATAAGTTTCTAATGAAAAGCTTGTTTACACCAGAGTGGCCCGAGATAAAAGAACCACAATCATTCAACTCTTGGTAGTTGCGGGACATGCACTCGCTTCAGCTCGAAGATAATATCTAACTGGTAATAATCCAAACTATTTCGCACTGGAACGATCATCAGAGACCACTAGAAACGACGTTTCGTCTTACGATAAACAAAAGTATATATGCCAATTTATGAAAATCAGTCATTTACAATCTTAATTGAAAATATTTTATCCCCAAAATTAAACAATACTCTTTTTCTTACAAATGAAGCAAGGTGAATTTTTGCCGAAAGATAATAACATAATCGAATATGCCATACGAAGTTCGAATTTACTTGATACCATCACTCTCCTACCTCATTTTGTAAAAGAAATAAAAAGAATGTTGATGGTAAAGTAGGTCAGTGATAAAAAAAAACGACGAGGTGCTTAATCACTGCGGGACAAACAATTGGAAGAGCTGTGCCGCCCTCGAGAAAATTTTTTTTATGTCGACAAGTGTATCGAAAGTTGTCCATTGTATTAGGAATTGCTTTTATCGAACATCAATTCAATTATCAAGTGTTGGTAAGCTTTTCGCTCGGTTGTAGCTGATTTACACCACTGCTCCCTATTGCAGTTACCAAAATGGGTCAGCTGAAAGGAGTAACGGCACTTATTGGAACTTTGCTCTTTGTCTCTCTGTTTTAACGCTGGACAATAGGATCTCCCTATTTTACCAGTTGAAATGACGAAAAATATTTAGTAGTTTAGTTTTATTACTGAGATTTTTCAAAAAAGTAAACAGGTCGTACCCGGATTCGAACCGGGGTCATCCGGATCAAAACCGAAGGTGATAACCACTACACTATACAACCGTAATGTAGCCGAAAAAAGTAATTTTGATATGTTGAGTTAAAAATATACACTTTTCGACCCAGCCCCCATCCTTCGAATTTTTGTCTACACGTTTCCCCTCCATTTCTCAATCATCGGGGATCTTTATAGGAACTAATAATGCAAAATATGTTTCTAACTATCATTCACAATCTTCGGAAGCAACGTCGTTGGGGCCATCAGTCTCCCATATCTTTGCCAGAATCAGTGTGGTTGCAAAAGACGGCAGACTTCATCAACTCCAATTACACTCAAAGGGAGCAAGTCAAGTTAACCCAATTAGCTAATACTCAAGCAGAAGAATTACAACATCTTCAATTTCCAAAGTTAAATACTGCTGATTCATGGCAACCAGTTACTAGAAAACGGACAAAATTATCATTCAATTCCAGAAATATTCAACAGAGAATTTCTTTTCATCAAAACTCTTAGAGTTTTTTCCAAGCTTACTCTGATTTGTCGCTTCTTTACCAACCGTTTTGGATTGACACCCCAAAATCGGATCATGGGTTTTTCTCATTACATGAACTGAGACATTAACGCTTTCTCCAATTTATTATTACTATTTATATAGTCCATATATATGATTATTTAAAGATCATATATCAGTTGATAAATTTCATATCATATCATATCGAATTTCACTATTTCACAAGTTATTATGAACCCACCAGAGTTTACAATAGCCAGAGTGTGGAATAATTTGATAGGGATATAATAAACTACTATTGAATAAAATATCGTATAAAAATGTCTTGTATAAAAATAAAATAAAACTATATAATTTGAGTTCAGAAAACACCTTTTATATCATTCGTCTTTGGTGGCAAATGAGTAATCGTTGGCAAACCCATCAACCAATCAACTTCATTAGTCAGTTCCATAGGCGGCAATGATTATAAATGGTTATTTCTAGAACGTTCCATAACTCTCTTAACAAGTAACTAAAAAAATAAACACTTAATCTGTTTCCATGAATAGCACTCCGTGGCAATGTTAAATGTAAAGATGCATTTATCATGGGTCACGACAAAAATCAACAGGACCACATACTCAGAAACAAATTTCCTGGATGATGATTATCAGCCTGAAAATCAGATCACATCTATGAGTATTTCACGCTCTAATCAGGAAACTCACTCTACTCAATGGTCAGATGAAGATGATTTGTTGGTCGATGAAGTTGGTTTGGCAGCTCAACGAGCAAGCTGGGATCAATCTTAGCGTCTTCTCTGCTCCAACCAATGAATTTCATCTCCATTCATTACCCTTCTTTTTCTTTCAACTTTTTTGACTCCTATTCCTTTCTTTCCATTTCATTTTGTTTTTATTATTTTCTCACCTTCACCCCTCAACTCTTGATTATTCCTCTCTTCTTCTATTTTTCTCCGCTCCCTTTTCTTTTATTATTCTTATCTCACCAGACTCCTTTTTTAGTTTACGACTGATCGGCATGCGATGTTTTTTACCCTCCGTTTTGAATTGACTTCTCAATACCGGATCATGGGTTTCCTCAATACATGAACTGAGATATTAACGCTTCACCAACTCATTATTAGTATTTATATCGTCTGTGTGCATGATTATACGAAGATCATGTATCAACTAATAAATTTCATATCGTATCATACAATATCCCCTTTTTTAGATCATGAGTTTCCTTCTTACATGAAAGGGGAAATTTACCATACTTCGAATTCGTTTACAATGTCGATGATTGATATAGAGTCATCGTAAATAACGAGGAAAGTCAATTAAATAAAAAAAACGAACAGGGACAAATAATTCCTCAATTTCCTTTACCAATAAATGATGTATCAGTTGATTTGTGGTGAATACCACATGTGGCATACATACTACGGTGATGTCATTAATTAACTAATCATCCCTCCTCGACAGTACATATTATGAACGACACTCATGCAACTTTCTAGAAACTTATGCTTACATGTCATTATTAATTTAGAAAAAATATACCTGAAACATGAAGTCTTATACAAAAGTTCTGAAGTGTTGATGAATTAGACAGTTTTACTTGTCTTTTATAACTTCCCCAACGATCTTCTTAAAAAAAATTTCCCTTCAAATATCCAAGCATCTCTTCATATGCCTTTCCGTAACACCTCATATTCAAGTCAAACAACTTTGTCATCAGACAATTCAAATCAAATAGTTGATTTCGCACCATCCCTGAGGCAGGATTTAAGTGCTGATTAAGAAGATATGATTTCACGTTTTTTCGATCACTTAAGCCTCTCAACTTTGGCAGTATATATTGTAAGATGAGAATCCTAAAAGATTGCAAAGTCTCAATCATTGAATAGTTCTCATTTTCAACGAACAGAAATATCTCAGAAATTATCAAAGACTCAAGATTATTACCAGATTTCAACAACAGTAAAGCTCTCTCGGACAATAAAGGACAGCTCAAAATATCAAATTTTTTGTGAAACTGATATCTCTCATATAACACAGTGTCTTTTGGCAAATTTGAGGCAAGAATACGGATGATGGATTTCTCAACTAGCCCAATTAACGCTGACTTTTGTTTCTCCATCCGTGTTTCAAAACTAGTATCTGAAATGCGTCTCAATTCATCGAATTCATCATCCGTTAAGAGATATTTAAATCCTTGTGAAATTGCTATTGCAAAAAAGCTATCAAAAGTGGTAGCTGACAATTGCAATGGTGGGAAAATTTTGTCGCCATTGAGTGAATTGTTCATAAAATCGCATAGAGTCACTCCAAATTCCAATAAATCCTCTTTCAATGGCAAGGTCTCTACAAAATTTTCCAATAGTAGAACTTCACAACAACGCTGGTACTTCTGCAAATAGAAATCATTTTCAGAATATCCACCGTTGTTGACAGTATGGCACGAGTTGTTGTTGAATTGTATTGTTTTATTGAACTCCTGGTCCAACAAGATCATCCTCCAATTGTTCATCGATCCAACAAAAGCAGGAAACAAGTCATTCAGATTGTATCTCGTTTTGCTTTTTTTCAATTGATCAATAATGAAGTAAATATCTTCAACCGTTGGCTGCTTGACATTTTGTTTGAAGACCGATATTTGATTATTCAACTTTGTGATATCAAGGTTAAACTTGCTGATATCCTCGATTAATTCATCTCTCAAAGTTGTGTAACCATGATCGTTTAGCTTCAGTCTTAACAAATTTTGACTACTCAGCAAAACCTCAATGGAGCAATTTATGTTGACTATGGATCGTATGGCATGAAAAGACAAGAATATTGAATTGATGTTGTGAAACTGTTTCCATAGCTTTGTGAATAGAATATATTGATGGCTTAATTTGTTGACATCAGACTGGATTAAGAATTTAAAAGAAATGATCATTTTTCTGGAGACTTTAATGAGAGTTGAAATAATCTCGGCATTCACCTTGTTATTGAAAACAGTATTGTATGGTTCTTTATCCACAATTTTGGGAAGCGTCGTCATCATGCTATTCATAATTGTCGGATGATTGTTGCTTTCAACAACATAGATGAAACTCTGCAAGAAATGCTTAGCATCGCTAGCGGTATATACTGGAAGGTCCAAAATGTTGAAGATAGATGTTACGCTGCTTTTTATCTTTGGTGATGTAATCGTATTCGTCACATTGATCTCTGTGGCTCCATTGATGACTAAATCGAACAAATCTGACTCCAACAATATTTTGATTTTCTTCTTGAGTATGAACTGGTTGATAACCCTACTAAGCAACGATCTCGCCTGCGGAATATTGTAGCTTTCTGCACCGATAATGCCAACATCGAATTGTTTCATCATAGCCTTGGTCTTTTTCACTGAGTTCGATAAACTATTATCACTGTTAATGAGTTTGGCGCTCTCTGAAGCTCTTTTGCTTTTTGAAGAGTATGCTTCAAGCCTCCGCTTATATGCATTGTCTAATTTACGTTGTAACGACTCGTTGCTATACCTTCTCTTCTTCTCCACGATCGTCTTTTGTCTTTGATGAATAAGTTCAACCTTGTTGTAATGCTCAGCCAGCCTTTTTGAGCGTTCTTCCAACGGTTTGTTTCTGTGCTCATTCAGTGTATGTATCTTCTTTGATGGTGATACCGGTGTCAATCTTTGTAATATTGAAGCCGGGACGTAATCGGCGACTTTGATGTCTTGATATGGTGTAGATGGAGGTTCTTGTGGTTGTAGCTTGGGGGAGCTGATGGGAGTAATGATCTCTGAACCCAAAGACTCTTGTATACTACTTTGGGTAGAATTGTGTGACATATCAACTGTCAAAGTCGGTGATACTCAATCTCTTATCGCTGATTTTCCTTCTTTTGCCGCGTTATCGAAATATGAGATAAGTAGACTGTTGAAAGTGCTTAGCCTTGTGGAATGAAAATATCTGAGATACCAAGTCTAAATAATGAAGGGTAGTTAAGCTTGTTAATATACTATTCTTTGTTGTTATGATGTCAATTACTGGTTTTCAAGTTGGGGCATTATGTTATCGTTATTATGTATGTAGGATGTCAAATTCCACACAAAAAGAGAGAAAAAAAAAGAAAGTTGGAGCCACAAAAACCAGCCCATTTATGTCAAAATTGTTGTTATCAATTCGCATTGATTAACAGCAAACAAAATAGAGACCAAGGGCGTCAAGTGTTGATTAACTGCAACTGGATAGTTCAACTATTACACAGATGTAATTTATCATATTGTGTGATTTGTAGTTTGGAAAGCTTAAAATGTAACATTCTGGTTGAAATCTCCTCGGAATAGATCTAACCAATTCCTCAATTGAATATACAAGCCACTAGACACACTCAGTAGTAGCTCATAGCTTTTTTATTGCAATAGTGGTCTTTGAAGATGTACGTTTAACATATCCCTTACCACCCACCCCCACCTCATCACCATAGGCGTATACGTCATGGGGAAAAAACTGTTTTGAGAAGCAAAAATCAAAATTCAAAAAAAAAAAAAAACTCAAAAAAAATCATGTAAAGAAATAGAAACAACAACAATACGAATAACACCAGAAATCTCTTTATATTGAAATGACTGAGAACAAGTCATCCGAGCCTGAGATCTCTTCAAAGCTGATAATAGAGGAAGACTCTCAAGCATTGAGTGAAAACGAGAAAGCAGAGAATGAATTGAGCTCCGAGCAACAACAATCAACAAACAAAAAGAGGACTCTGAACGAAATCAATGATGCTGAAGATGGAGTGGGTGAATTAGAGTCAAAGAAGAAGATTGCTTTATCAGATGACACATATTCTGTAGCCGAAAATTCCCATTTAAAGTCCAGTCAAGAGGATATTAAGGTTGAACTGCAATCAGAGGATAAGAACAAAAAAGATGAGGAATTGAAGAGTGACAAGGTTGAGCTGAAAGCAGAGGATAAGAACAAAAAAGATGAAATATTGAAGAGTGATAAGACTGAAGAAAAACCAAAGTTTGTATTTGGCCTGACAACACCATTTGGATCAGCCCCTGCATTTTCTTTCTTCAATGATAAAAATAAGGCAACAGATCCCACAGAGAAAGATACCGAAATTGATAGGGTAGCGACTACTACAAAAGCCACTGAAACCAAACCCGTTTTTGGTGGAGGTTCCACATTTGGTAATGCGTTTCAAAAGGCTATGAATAAAAGATCGATTTTCGACCAACCGTCCGAGGAGACAACGGGTAAGGATGATAAAGACTCTGACAGCGAGACGACGAAAGATTCAACTCCATCGAAGGATTCTGTGTATCAAAAGATTCATTTGGAGAAAAAAGCTATATCGACTGGAGAGGAAGGAGAAAAAACACTATTTGGTGTCAAGTCTAAGTTGTACTCTTTGGATTTGACCAATGTTTCAGAAGGGTGGAAGGAAAAAGGTGTTGGAATATTGAGATTGAACAAGTCTGCTGATGATAAATATAGGCTATTGATGAGAGCGGATGCGATATTGAAGGCCATTTTAAATGTGCCTGTGACTAAGGGATTTGAAGTTTACAAAGGAATGGAGAGTTCTATGAACGGTGAAAAATTTTTGAGGTTTAATTACGTTGAGAATGATAATCCAGTGCAATACGCATTAAGATTTGGTCAAGCTGAGAATACATCGAAATTGTATGGCTTGATTAAGGAAATAAGCTAATTGTTATTTTTTTTGATACAGGCTATATAAATGATGTTTTCAGCTACTTGTTTTATCTACTGTTTGATGAATGCTACGCTACATATTGTGGAACCCTTGACACCACCGAACTCGTAGGACGGATAGTTGATATTGTTCCACTTGATCAAGTCATCAGAAGCAATCAACTTGATCAACTCGTCCTGTGTGAAGTTGCAGGATGTAATCAATAGCACTCCTTTTGACTTAAGTAATTTCTTTACATTCAGCGGATACCTTTCGATGCCCAACTTACCATTTTCATCTCTCGTATCGTTCAACAGTATAGCGTCAAATGTACCTTTATCTAGAACGATGTCAAATTGTAGATTTTTACAAAGAAACAGGTCAGCGGAATCGAGCAAATCACATTCAAAAAACTCAACTTCATCGATTTCATTAGTTGTAGCAATTTCTTGAGCAAATTCTACAGAGTTAGCACTGTAATCGAGACCTGTTAATTTTCCTTTGAAACCTTCTTCCCTGATTTGAAAGAGGAGATGACCGTTACCACACCCGAGATCGGCAATGCTAGAATCCTCAGCAAGGGTCGGAAGTTCTCCAAGATTATCAAAGAGAAATTCTATCATTTTTTCCTCAGCATTACTATCGTCAAACCAGCATTCTCCGGTATCCTCAGGGTTCTCTTCAAAATTTTTCTTTTCTAATTCGTAGAAATTATCCCAACTGGATGTATAACAAGATGTTAGTTGTTGTAACTGTGCGGATACCGATTTATTCATAGACTTACTATTCTTTAGTTCCCAATTTAGAAGGATTCAATTTGGAGGTGTCTTCCGGCATTTGTCTTTGTCTGTATGCATAGACTGACTTTCGTTATCTATCTTCGATGAGGTCGTGATTTTTTCATTTTTTGTTTGGAACCAAAATTTTAAAAAGTACACTACGTTAGAATAAATGCAATAATATGGGAACAATGATCTCTAATTATACTGTTCGTACACACAATTCAAAACAAAATAGCTAATCCAAAAAATCCAAAAATCATCCTCTGATAATCAAGTCATCAGGAATACCTTCATATTCACCGTAATTCAAGGCTAAATTGATATTTTGCAAGCATTGAGTAGCAGCACCTTTTAACAAATTATCAATTGTTGCCACAATGACAACTCTATCCTGTTTGGCATTAACTGCGAATCCGCCAATGACAACACCGTGCTTGCCGCTGATATCCTTGACTAATGGAACTTCTCCACCAATGGTGATCAATTGTTCACCTTGGTATCTGTCCTGGTATAAATTCCTGATCTCTCTTGAGGTCAATTTGTCCTTCAATGGGATGTTGATGGTATGGGTAATACCTTGGAACCATTGTGCGACATGAGGAGTGAAGGCCACTGGGAAACCCAATTGTGAAGAGATCTCACGCTCGTGGATGTGATCTGTCAATGAGTATGGAATCAAGTTATTGGACAAAAATTCGACATCGTTCTTTGGCGATGGTTTAGTACCAGCACCTGAATAACCCGAGACACCGAATATTGATGGAATACCACCGACGTGGTCTTTTAATGGGGCAATTGCCAATTGCAGCAGTGTTGCATAACATCCAGGATTGGAAATTTTCTTTGCATTAGCAATTCCACTTCTTGAGTTCAATTCAGGTAAACCATAAACCCAATCTCCCGTTTCATCGAATCTATAATCGGCTGACAAGTCAATGACCTTCGACGAACCATTGGCACAGGATTCGATGGCCTCTACAAAAGGCTTACAAACACCATTTGGCAAAGCCATCACCCAAACATCAACCTCACCATCATTCTCCATCTTTTTGATATCTTCAACTTGCAAGTTTTCATAAACGATATCCTTTTTGTTGTAACCTTGTAATTTTGTACCTTGTAATTCTCTTGATGAAACATGAGATAACTCCAAAAATGGATGTTGGTCAATCATAGATATCAAGTTCTGACCAGTATAACCTCTTGCACCGATTAAGGCAACTTTTGATTTCTTGGTGTTAGAGCCTTCACTGATTGGAGGATTTGGATTATGTGTTGTGGCAAAAGATCTAACACCAAAGTTTCTTTTGTTAGTGGAGGCATTGTGAAATCCACGAACCTGTTGTTGAGATGCAGACAGAAATGCCGAGGTAGATGATGATTGCAGTGGTTTAATATGTGAAACTTTTTGAGCAAATGAGTCGATCAACGAGCTAACTTGAGCGGCATCTTTCAAACCATACCAAAATAAGATGTGGCCATTCTTGACAAATGAACCATCTGATTTGCCGAAAAACCAAGCAGTGTTTGGGTCATTCTCTCTAACGGTCCATTGCAAAGCTGGGTAATCCTTTTTTACAGAGTTAAACACGTTATCAGTAACGTTGTTTAACCAACCGTTTTTGGTGGCCAAGAATTTATCCAATTTTGGAACTGTCTCATCGTTTCTAACGATGGCTAATACTTCCAAAGGCTCATCACCATAAGCTTTGAATTTAACAGTTTCCAACTCTCTCAAGTAAGAGGCAACACTAACTTTTCCTGATGCGATTTCTTGATCTCTCAATAAAGCAGTTCTTAACAAATCCGGCTGGCTAAACTCACTCAAGGAAGTTCTTGTCAATAATCTATATCCTCTTCTAATCAATGTACCAGCACCGGAGTCTGTGAACAATTCTTTTTGCAAATCATTGACATCGATGATAGCAACCGACGAAGATCTTGGTAAATGAATCAACAAGTCTCTGATTTCCTTGATCTTCAACTTGGTACCATATTTGACCCAACTCTCTTTCAATAAATCATCATATTCTTCATCTAAATTGATAGTGGAGATCTTTTCACCAGTATTTCCATTGATGATACCACCCTTTTCATTCAAATAGACAATCTTCAATGGTTCAAACACTCTGGCTAATTCTCCAGCTGCAACGTCGGCATTGACATTTAAGATCTGTCCAGATGATGTCTCAGCCAAGGATGTCAAAATAGGTAAGGCACCAGCAGCGATACTTGCCTCTATTGGGGCCTTGTTAACAGATGTAACGTTTCCTACTAATTTGTACTTGTCCTTATCAAGATAATCGGCACCAAATACACCAGCTGTGATTGGCCTAGCACGAACACCCATCTTCTCTAAAGCAGTGACCAATTTCAAATTTTGTTCCAAAAAACATTTTCTAACTACTGACATGGTTTTTTCATCGGTGATTCTGATTCCATCAGAGTAATCAGGTTCTACACCTTCATTTTCTAAAAGTTCATTGATCTGAGGTCCAGTTCCATGTAAGACAATTGGATAAAGACCAACATGGTACAAGAATGCCAAACATGAAGCCAACTCCGGTAATTGTTGTGTTATGATAGCACCTCCAACTTTAATCACAGCAAATTGTTGCTGTGATACAGAGGTGAAATATTTCAAATATTGTTCAACTTCTCTTTTGGAACCAATGTTATTCAACAATTGGACCACCGTAGATCTCGTTGAATAAACTCTCAGTTGTGTAGCCGCAGACGAACTCAATTTGGTTGAAGATGATCTAGTCAAAACCACATTGTTGACTATGGCTTTTCTCAAAATTTGAGTAGACTGTTGCTTGAGTTTCCTAGAAACAACGGATCTAGCTGTGTTTCTCAACATCGTGAATGGGAAATGGAAATGAAGAGAAAGGAATAGAGCAAGAGCTGAATGAGAATGAATGTGATGTCAATTTGAACTGAATGAATTGGAAAATTTTTTTTTTCTTTTGTGTTGTTGCACTCTTTTTTTTTTTCTTCAATGTGTGTGTGAAAGGTGCGTTATCGATCGAAGTTTGATTTGTTGGATATGACTCAGTTGTTTTAAAACAAGAGTCGTTTATAACATGATTTACACTGCCTGATATAGCCAACTAGTGATACGAAGTCAATCCGTTGCTCTTGATTCCCAAGGTTAATGATCCCACACTCTTTTCCTTAAATTTGTAATCATTTTTCAGGGCAGTAGCGACTAATAAAGCCAGCGAAAAGCAAATGTCGTGTAAGAATGACAAACGCGGTGTAGTGGACTTGCCTCTTACGGCCATTTTGGTATTAGGTGCACGCGTGTATTGTTGTTGTTGTTGTTGACCAGAAATCAATGAGAAGTCAAAATACATTGAGAGAGGAGATTTGTTACAGATAATTTTACTCTGATTTCGCCTTCATCTAATCACAGAGACAGTTGATAGTGAACGGTTAGTCTCACCTCTACTATATGCATCTGTATATACTTCATTTCGATGACAATAAAATGGCATCTTTATACTGGAACAGAAGAAAGCAGTTTTTGTCATCTTTTACCTTCGAGACAAATGGCAGAAGGTTTGAGAAGCACAGACAGCGAGCAAATATTTCCCATGATGTATAGAATCTGAGTAACAATAATGTAAGTGAAATTGCATTTAAATCTTCGTCGTCTCTGGAGAGCGATGCAATGGACAAAATTATGGGTCTAGTAATTTCTTTATGGGAGAGCATAGATGACCCTTCCCGGAAAAACCCAGATTACTCAAAATAGAGAACCGCACTGTGCAGAAATACTTGAGAGATTGGAAGATAAAAGTTTGTGTAATGGGGTCATCTTGAGGTTATTAAATTATCGCCAGGTTACCAATACAACAAAAGAGAACATAAGGGATCAGAATGATCATAGAATGAATGATTGAATCGATGACAACAAAATCGGGAAACGGTCCTGGAAAGGCGTTAATCTTTACCAAATTCCAAAAACGGAGTCAGTACCTGAACATATAACCCAAGCTATTGTGCAGGGACATATATGCGTTTCTTGTGAAATTTTTTACACTGATGTTTGAAATACGCGCCTTCAACTTTTCTCATGATCACCTTCCCCAGCTTCTCGAGAAAGTTGGCTAACAATCTCCAGGAAGAGATTAAGAGCTTCAATTAGATTTTTGAAGAGAATAATTGTGTATACCGGAAGATAAATTAGAATTGTGTAATGTCACCAAAGCGTATGAAAATCGGCTCCAGTAATAATCTTTTTGAAACAAAACAAAAAAAAATTAAGAAAAAGAATTTAGGGCGGCAACTTTTATAAAACAATTGATCTGGGTTGATAAAGATAGCGAAATTGATATCTTTTATATTGCATATACACTCTGGATACAAATGTCCAAACTCAGTTATCTTCCAGGTATGTTTAAATTCAGAGTTCACGTTTTGTGCTGCTGATTTCCATCTTTTACATGAAGTGAAGTCTGATAGTAATGGTCAATGGGTTTCTGACATACTAATAAATGACAATCAGCGTTGGATGATCTCAATACGTAAGTTAAACAGAAGCATTAGTAACTTAGCAAAATAGTAGGAGATTTATAAAAAATACTAATAATATGTTATCCAGACCACTATCACAGGCACAATTGGATATATTGTATGATCAGATACAATCGGAGCAACCTTCACCAACGATACAATCTCAGTTCAACTATGCATGGGGCTTGATCAAGTCCAATTCAAAAGCTGAAAACAAGCAAGGATTGGAGATCTTGATAAAGATTTTCAAAAGTTCACCTCAGAGAAGAAGGGAATGTTTGTATTATTTAAGTCTTGGTTTTTACAAGATCAACGAGTTACAGGATCTGAAGAGGTATGCGGAGCTGCTTTTACAACATGAACCTGATAATTTACAAGCAGTGCAATTGAAGAGCTGTATTGATGAAAAGATTGCCAAAGGTGAGTACATTCCCACATCACCATTATCATCATCAATATTGGTAGGATCATTTTACTAACATTTAAAACATTAGATGGATTGCTTGGGGTTGCATTGATTAGTGGAGCCGTGGGCATTGGAGCAGCAGCGTTGGCGTTGATTCTCAAGCATAACAAAAAACGTTGAAAAGTAGCCAGATCACTTTCCTATTTATTTATCTTCTTCACATTCAAATATATATATATATATATCTATAAGTAAAACCCACAAAAGGTGATGCACCGTGAATAATACAAATTCGAAATATCTTTAAAGTTGTGTGGGTAACAAGCAGCACCTTCGGAATTCTCAGTGCGGAATTTTGCAAGCTGACATCTGTTGCTATCAGAATGCTTGATGCAAATTATGCCCTCCCCACAACTGAAATTGACTGTACGTTGATTGTTGTGTTGTGATTTTGCTGTCAATTGCTTTTCAGAATCAGATGCACTATTACTTTATAATAAACGCCGTTGCCGGCAGGAGCGCAATGCGAATGGAAAAAAATTAAAAAAACAACAATCGAGTCATCCATTGGAAGGAAGACTCAATGACTCTATCGATAGCATCAAATACCTACATCAACTATTGTATCTAATTTTCCTCATATCAAAATATAGCATTAGCTTTTAAAAAAATTCATTCAAACAACGATGTAAAACATGGGTTAAAAAAACAAAAATCAATAACAAAATAAACGCCTAAAACTTCAAAAACCAAAACATTAACCATCACAAAACTTCATATTCACCATTAAAATTGACAACAACTCGTGATTTTATTCCTCAAACTCCACCTCACCTACCACTATATCGTATAATGGAATTCTATTTTACTATTCTGTGAAAAGTCTGGAATCTTTAAACCTTGTTGTTCACCAGACGCTGATTTTGAATTTGTTTGTTTATCAAATACCAAGTTTTTCAAAATCCTATTTTCAATCTCCAATTTTTTGATATGATTGTTGAAATTGTTGATATCCTCATTCAACTTAGTAATCTTAGCCTCCATCTCCTGTTGCTTTTGTTTCTTCTTTATTCTAAATCTAGCAGATGCCGCTGTGTTTCTCTTCTTCTTGTCCTCTTTAACTTCTGGTATCTCTTGTATCTGCGTTAAAAGCATTGATGGCTCAATGAACTCTTCATGTTTCACCTGTTGTTGATGCTGATCTTGGTGGTCAACGATTCTGGCATCATTGAACATGGACTCAGGCTCTATGTTGGTGATCGTTTTTAGGAATTCATCAATGTTTTCAAAATTCTCCAGCTTGGTTGGCTCCAAAAAATCTTTGGCAAACACTTCATGATCGAAAAAATCCGTATTGGTGAATAAAGACAAGTCTTCCATTATAATTTTCTGTACGTTCTCCAAGGCTTGACAAAAGGTGTATGATATATTACGATGCGATGCAAAAAAACTCTCTGGTTATTTCAAGTTGAACTTTTGTGAATTTTTTTTTCTCTTTTCTTTCTTTCTCTATGAGTCGTTTGAGCGCGCAATGAATGAAGTGATTACTAAGTTATTTGGATTTTCTTTTTTTTTTTTCTATCTTTTTGCACCCGCGGGATTTGACTCGATCAGGTTAAACTTTCACTCCGTTTCCATCCCTATCTCTCTCCTCTGTAGTCAAAAAAGAGGGATCACCATCTATAATTTGAAATATATGGGGTTCAACGGTTATACATTTCTGAATGAACGAATCAATTGTGCCGCTTCTCACATCGGTCATCATTGGACAACCATCGAACAGATATTTGTCGGACAACGCCGTTATAATAATTCTTCTCTCCGCTTTGAGACCCTCATTCTACTTCCCAACAATCCTTTTCGTCTCACTTGAGTCTTCCTCTCAAGAAGCAATTTCATCGTTCAGTGGTGTTTTTGTTCGTCAACTCCATTTATCTCTCTGTCACGAAGAAACACTAACGGTGCTGGTATCAGCAGCATGGTTTTAAGTTACACTTGAAATTATGCGCCGACTTAATTAGATCTACCGTGCGCAAGAAAGTACCCCCAGGGATGTAAAATATAGTGTCGAATCTGCAGAGAAAACCATATCCGGCCATCACTTGTAGAAAAATTTCATTTATTTGAATTTATCATGTTGAAAGGCTAGACGAAATTGTTGATGATTAGCTTTATTCAATACTCTGCCACTCAAATTTGACTGTTTACACATTTTTACAAAGGAATTGATCACCGTTTATCAAAGTTGGTGATCCGAAAGAAAAAATGTGACAACAGCCAATGAGGGAGATTATTACAAAGATGTGGAATATTGCCTTGCAAAACTCTAAGTTGTATCTCTCAAAGTTGGATCAGTTGAACGTCTTGAACATGTGCCACTGCTCTTTGTTTTGGGAAATGGCAATAGTGTAGTAGTATTAAGTAAGACAATTGTTGATTGGTTAACAAGGTTTTTGTGAATTGCCAAGCCGTTTGTTGTTGAAGTATGATTAAGCAAAACGGCTATCACATCCACAAACTTAGCGATTATTCAAAATGGAGTCATAACCAGCGAATAAAGCACTTTTTGTACTCTTTAATATCTTGCTATAAATGAAGGTTATTCTTGGTGATCTCTCCCCTCATTCTAACTTTGATCAAAATTCGGCTCAGAATTACATAACCAAACTAACAGGTATTAGGCAATGCAGCAATATGGTGGGTCATATCTACCTATACTCAAACGCCAGCTTCTCTTATTCTTTAAACCTTTCTAGTTGTGTCACTCGGGAATTCATGCACGGTGAGGAACAACTGTTTCTAAAAATAATTGTGTTCTGAGAAAATATGACCCACCAGGACTCAGATTGACATTGAATGGTTTCAAAAATTACATTCCAAAAAATTTATACTGGTTTGTACTCCAATTAGAAGCGAACTCACTCAATGCGACAGTTCGAACTATCATAACAGCTTCTCAAACAGGCCCAAAGTATGGCATCAAAGCGCACACTCTCCTGTTGGTTAAACATGCAAAAACGAACAATCTTTTCTTTTACGTGATCGAACATCAACTACTTCCAGGTGTTTCTTTGCCTGTTCAAACGAAAAGAATGTCATCTATATGAATATTATGATGAAACATCAACCGCTTGAAATGTATAACTCTTTAAATATATACAAATTACTCTTCATCACTTTCAATGATGAAATCGTCATTTATTCTACCGCTGTTCACTTCACCACCTGTCATTTCAATATCCTCATTAGTATCATCCCTAGAAGGCACCTTCGTATACGACGAAGACCATTTGTTCCAAAAGTTACTAATTATACCCCCTGTAGTTCCGTTATCATTGTGTTTACCATTTTGATGGCCGATTTCTTCCTCCAACGGGGTCAAATTGTCGCCATCATTCATCTCATCTACCCAGTGAACCTGTTTCGATTTTTTACCTGGATTGCCATTGCCCTTGGCATTGCCGTTCTTACCATTCTTGCCGCTAGTGTTTTTGTTGTGCAATATAGATGTGGGCTTCCTGCTTGAAACATCATTGTAGTACTTGTAGAAATAATGAATTCCGTACAAGATAATGATAACAACAATGATCTCAAAGATGTAGAAAGTGATTGAATGTGAAGATATCAGATCATCGTAGTCTGGTCTGCTCTGACGACCAGGTGAAGATGTCGAATTATTATGAGGAGTCTCCCCCAGTCTAGTATATAACGGTGTAGTGAAGCCATCTTTGTATGGTGATATGTTTTCAAGCATAATGTCCATCAAGCTTCGCGAAATTGCACTATTATCGAATGGAACCATATGAGACGCATTGTAAACGGTGACATATGTCAAATTGTTCTCACTCTTTACGATACCTGCTGCAGACTCATCAAAATACCAGTTCATTGGTTCAACATCGGCACCAAAACCCTTTGAACCAGCCCATTCCAAATTAGAAATGATGGACTCTGTTCCTAAGGTATTACAAATGATGTCCTTATCACCATTGAATAACATGATCTTATAACTTTGTAACAATTCCGGTAAAAACACAACAGCCTGTTGAGAGTGTAACAGTTTCAATGATCTACCCACCTCACTTTCACACTCATTCCACACTTTTGTCTTTTTCAAATTCAATTGTTTCATCACTTCATCCTTCCTCAAGAATTTATTGACGTATGGCAATAGCGAAGGCCAATTCATTCCACAAGAGGGAAATGAGTCTTTCAATCTGTAATCATACATGTTGATACATTGTTCTTCACTAGCCAGAGTCTCATTTTTAGTATAACTCAACATATAATCAAGAATGCTATCACATGTCCTTGTCAGTTTATCCTCGCCGTGGTTTATGGCATTTTGACATCTTTCATGTCTCCTGAGTAAATCCGGGAAAAATGAATCATGCTGATTTATCAACCCACTGTTCAACAGGAATGGTATATAACTCAAAGACTGCTCGTTAGGTGATATCCAACCGTTTCCGATCAATAAGCCTTTCAAATTGTATTCCTTGGTTGAGTTAGAGATCAGTCTAGCGATATATGGAATATATTGACCAGCATAACTTTCACCAGCGATGTAAATCTCCTTGTCTAAATCATGTGGAAACAATTCATAAAACTTGTTCAAAAAACTCATGAAATCATCGGCCACTTGAGACAATTCTTTGTCGTAGTCGTTAGTGTATGAAAATCCTGTACCTCCAGGTTGATCAACGAACACCAAGTCTCCTAATTCATACCACGACCCATTGTTGAATTCAACTTCAATGTTCTTGTTGACACGAAGTGGTCCAACTTCCATCAATGCACCATCCATTGACGAGCAACCGGGTCCACCGTTCAACCAGAATATGGTTCTCGATTGGGTCTGATTCGGTTTGATAAATTTCCAAAAGTAATAGTTGGTGTCGGTGTCAGCATCGATCTCTAAATGTCCAGAGTACATAATGGGCACTTCATCACGAAGCTTTTCGAGTCCAGGCAATGTGCTAACTCTGTAGTTTTTAATATCCTTGTCGTGATTATTGTTATTGTCATTCTTATTATTATTGTTGTTGTTGTTGTTGTTTTGTGGTGATGTCAGAGGCAACCCTGAAACAGTATGTTGTACCGTTAATAGAAACAGGAAGACCAGAAAGGCTCCTTTGCTAACTATCATGGTTCAAATACGTTATATGTTGAGGGAAGTTGAAATGCAAATGAAAGGTTCTAGATTCTGAGTAACCAGAGTCCCATGAATCTATACAATAAAACAACAACCGTTTTGGATCACAATCTTCTCAATTTCGGTTTATACATCATTTTTACGCTGTCGTCAAACAAAAATAAAAAAAAAGAAATATTATCACAAGCAAAATACGAAAATGGCAGAAAGCGAAAGAGACTACATCGTGTTTGGTAATTGAAATAGATAGATAAATGAAAAGAACTGAAAGCAATGAACTTGCAGAAAACCGGTCAAGAGCGACAATGCGACATTATTGGTGGAATAAAGCGAAATTTGGACTAACAAAATTTAAGAAGTGAAAAACAAAACTATTGATGATGAAAGAGCAGAAATAAACAAACATCATCATGAATCATATTTTATGATTTTTTGAAGGACAGGACCTAGTAGATCAAGTAGTTGACAGTGCAGCTGTCTCACGGTCACTATTGTGGCACTAGATGGCCTGCTCAACAACTGGCTCAATGTTCCAGATATTTTCAGCGTACTCTTCAATACATCTGTCACTACTGAAAAATCCCATATTAGCGACACTCTTGATGGATTTGATGATCCAATCATTGTGATGATTCTTGAATTCATCATCGACCAACTCATGAGCGGTGATGTAACTATCGAAATCGTCGGTGACTAAATAATAATCTCCATGAGTCCTGATAGAATCGATCAAACCTTGGTATTCACCACTGTCACCAAACTTACCACTTTCAATCAAATCGAAAACCTGTTGCAAACCTTCTGGAATCTTGGTTCCTAATTGATGTTGAGCTCTCAAGCTTTCAACATTGTCGGATAAATTGCCAAACAAAAAGATTTGGTCTTCACCAATTTCTCTAGTGATTTCAACGTTGGCACCGTCAACGGTACCGATGATCAACCCACCGTTCAATACAAACTTCATGTTCGAGGTACCGGAGGCTTCTGTTCCAGCAGTAGAGATATGTTCACTCAAGTCGGAAGCAGCAGTGATGATTTGCAGTTTACTGACATTGTAATCTGGGATGAAAACCACCTTCAACAAGTCTCCAACATCTGGATCATTGTTAACAACTTCTCCAACGGTGTTCACCAAATGGATAATGGTCTTTGCCATGTAGTAACCTGGTGCAGCTTTACCACCAATGATGGTGACTTTTGGGTTGAACTTCAGGGCACGTTCCAGCAGTGGCGTGTTTTTAATTTGGATATAACGGTGGATGACACCAAAGATGTTCAACTGTTGTCTCTTGTACTCGTGGATTCTCTTTACTTGAATATCAAACATGACATTAGGATTGACATCGATGTCGGTCAATTTTTTGATCAATTGTGCTAATTTCTTCTTATTCTCAAGCTTAATATCTGACCAATGCTGTTTGAACTCTACATCATCAACATAGGCTTCTAGTTTCTTCAAATCGTTCAAATTGGTCAAATAATCATAGCCTCCCAATTTTGACAGAATCAACTCGGCCAATCTTGGGTTGGCCTCTCTTAGCCATCTTCTTGGAGTGATACCGTTAGTGACGTTGGTAAATTTTTCAGATCCGTATACTTTGACAAAGTCTTTGAAAATGGTAGTTTTGATCAATTCACTATGCAATTCAGCAACACCATTAACTCTGTGGGAGCCAATGATGGCCAAATTGGCCATTCTAATGTTCTTAGGATTGCTTTCCTCAATGATGGACACGTTAGCCAACAACTCGTTATCACCTGGGAACTTCTTGGCAACTTTGTTCAAGAATTGCAAATTTATCTCATAGATGATCTCTAAGTGCCTTGGTAACAAGTTTCCAAACAAGTCCAAAGGCCATTTTTCCAACAGCTCAGACATGACTGTATGATTTGTATAACCGATGGTTTTAACGACAATAGCCCAAGCGGCATCCCAGGACAAGTGTTGCTGATCGATAAGAATTCTTTGTAATTCAACAATAGCAATTGTTGGATGGGTGTCATTTAATTGGATTGCAACTTGGTCTGGGAATTCACTCCAACTTCTCTTTGTCTTCATGAATCTACGGACAATATCATACAATGAGGCAGCAACCCAAAAGTATTGTTGTTTCAATCTCAATTCTTTACCTTGATAAAAATTATCATTTGGGTAAAGACATGCAGTAATACTTTCCAGACGTTGTTGGTCAGCGACAGAATTGCTATAGTCACCTTGATTGAATTTGGAGAAATCAAACTCTTTAGTAGGTTGTGCCGACCACAATCTCAAATTGTTAACGTTGTTGGTATTGTAACCTGGAATAGGGAAATCATAAGCCACAGCCAACACACGCTCCCCACCTAACCATTTCTTGAAAGTCTTACCATTCTCGGTAACTACTTCAGTGTATCCATAAAAATCAACTGGGATCTGGATCTCCAACCTTGGCAATTCCCATGGGTTACTGAAACTCAACCAGTAATCCGGTGTTTCCACTTGATATCCATCAATGATTTTTTGAGCAAATATACCATACTGGTAACGCAAACCGTAACCCCAACCGGGATAATTCAAAGTGGAAAGAGAATCGACAAAGCAGGCAGCTAATCTTCCTAGACCACCGTTACCCAATCCGGCATCTGGTTCGATATCCAACACATCTTCCAAGTTAAAACCTAATTCGTCGATCGCCTTATTGGTCAAGTCTTTGATGTTCAAATTGATCAATGCATTGTCCATGGCTCTACCCATAAGATATTCCAAGGATAAATAGTAGATCCTCTTTGAATCCTTCATGGTGTGCAATTGTTGAGTTTTATTCCAATGCAAAATCAATTTTTCTCTAATCACATTAGACAGTGCCTGGTACAGTGCTAAATTGTCACAGTTGTACATCGATCTAGCCAATGAGGTCTCGACATTCTGCACGAACAGTTTCTCAAACTCATCAACATTTTGAAATTCCTTAGATCCATATTTTTTCCAGATATCTCTTGATTTGGATGGGATGATGTTGTCGATGGCTAAGATCTCATTTGGGGTGAATCCGGTAACTGTTCTCTTGTGGAGTCTTGGTCTCACAGGGAGTGGAGAGGTGGAAGTTGAGGCCATTGATGAGGAGTTGAACTGTGAGGAGATCAATTGACTCTTTAAATATCAGATTATTTCGTCTATATATGATATGAACAAAACAAATGTATTAATTCAATGATTTATAGTAAAGATATAACTTCGACTGGTTGCAAATTTTAGTAAATTAAAAATAAATTGCTCCACCGCCAACAGCTTTTCTTCTATTTTTTTTTTTTTTTTTTACTTTATTTTATGGGGCCATTCATAATGTATAACTGCATATTATTATATCACTCTTTCATTAGACCTCTACTAATAATCACCCAAATCAAGCTGCCCATGAATTACTAGTGTAAGAACAAAGACTTTACATCAATTCCGATGATGATGATAATTATGTTGGGTCGATAGCAGTGGTGAGATCAACTGACATACAGAATACGCAGACGACGTTCCAGTACTGGTGTATTTGTTATCAGCTTATCGGTCGTGAGTGCGCTGGGGAACAAAAGAAAAAAAGATGTCGGTCGGCTAAAGAACATCAAAGTACCTTTGGTAAGAAGAGAAAGAGTATTCTATTTATCAATCGTAGAGGATAATGTGACAGAATACTGTTTATCATGGTCTTCTTTTGTCATAACTAAAAATCTTGTAGACAAAAAGAATGAAAAACTACAGCAGACCTGATTTGATTTGTGATTGGGTAGCTGAGAAAACAAATAACTGATACAATCTATATGATGAATAGAAAAACGTGCACCCTTATATTGAATGGACAATTTTGAGTAAGCAAATCATTTTTGAAACACAGCCCAATATTGCTTATTAGACGGGTAATCATTAAACCCAAATCACCCCCATCTCGCACCGCGAAAGCCTGTTATTCAAGATTGGGTCTTTGTTTTACGTAGCGTTATAGGGGTTTCTATTTACCATCTAGAGGTTCTCAAAGAAATTTACAATACCTTTACCCAGATACACAACAATAGTATTACCCGCTTGTCTTTATAACGAACAAACTTTGGTTTGTTTGCAAGTCTATTGCTGTATTTTTGATTCGATCCGGTCATTTCAAAGATCGTTTTTCAATCAAACATGTCTGTCTAGCTGCTCCATACTTGAAAATTTAATGCCGAATCAAATAAAAAGAAAAATTTAGGATGAACTCAGGGCACGATTTGGTGAAGGTTAATGAATACCTTTGAGAAAGTTTCCCTTTGATGGAAAGGTTAATCCCAATATTGCTACGCAATGGAATGAAGACATCAACTCCTAAATGCTGCAATGAATATTAATTTCTCCTCTCAAATGGAGTTGATAATTGATTGTTACGAAAACGCCCAATTTATAAAATACTAGTAAAGCCGTCATTCGGTGAGATCATCGTTAGGAGCACTTCCAAGATGAATAATAATTCAAATTCATTAGCGAGCGTTGTTTGAGTAGAAAAAGAAACCTTGCTTGAATTGATGTCAAGCTTTGGCCGCTGCCAATAAATAGGAAGAGACAAATTCTCATTGATAAATCAAAAATCTGAAATTTTAGTTCCCTTCGTTAAATCCACACAATCAAAAATGTTGTTAATGATCTTTCAACAAATCATACAGATTTACACTACCAATCATACAAGCCGAAAAAGAAAATAGTAGTGCAATATAAGCAGAAAGGGAATCTCAGGAATAAGGAGGAGTAGAAGGAACAGAGAAGCGTTTAAAAACTGAGAGAGAATCTTGGTGTCCCCTTCGTCGCTGCACTATACAATGTCATCTCTATTGGACAAATCAATGGACTCATTATCTCTTAAGGATAATGCTGCTCCTCCACCTTTGCCTACCAGCGCTCCTCCACCACCCCTGCTGACTCCGCCTGTGCCATCCACCACCACCACCACTACTACTACCACCACTACCACTACCGATATACCATTGATCCAACAACAACTTCTATCTTGTGCCACGTTGAACAATACTGACTTACTTGGCACCATCGTCTCTGAAATCACAGATCATACCGAGTTGGCCTCAATAATCAACACTACCAAGGATTTCTCAGGAAATACACCATTGCATCTCTGTTGTAAAAACGGCTCTTTTGAAGTGATGGACACCATTTTGGATCAAGAAGGTGTTGAAGTTGATCCGTTAAACAGGGATGGCGAATCTCCATTGTTCTTTCTGGTACGTTATTCAAAAGATGAGCCGGAACATGGTATGTTTATAGTGGAAACGTTGATCGATGCCGGATGTGATGCCACTTTGAAGAACAAAGATGGTTTAAAAGCTGTAGATTTGGTTCCTAAAGACAACGAGGAATTGATCAGCATATTGCAAAGTGCAGAATATGTGGCGGATGATAACGAGTATGACGTTGCCGATTTCCAGGATGATATAGATCCAAATTTGATACAAGAGTTGGAACAAGAAGGTAGTGAAGGTGAAAGTGGGAGCGAAAGTGAGTAACAATAAGTTCCTTATACAAATGTGCGCTCTCTTTCTATATAGAAATCATCATTATAAGTCACTATCCATTTCTCTTTTAGAATTTTATTTCTAATAACATCCTTTGCATCTTCCCTTTCTTTGACCTTATCACTTGTCGATTTTTTTTTAAAATCAGAGTACTTGATCATATCTTGCGGCATCAAATGATAATTGCAATGTGTTATCTGGGCATTACTAAGAAGAGAACAACTCATCAAATTGGGTTTTGACCGGCCAATTTTCAAACCATTGCTACCAAGAATCTCGCTTATCCAACTATTATCAAAGCTTATCACAATTAGACTCAAATCAGAGGGTTTCTTTTCAGGTTTTTTCTCAAATGGGAAAACACAAGTTGTTGGTAGAATCTTGATACACCCACCGGTGTACTTACCTTTGTATCTCTTTTGGAAGCATCTTTGCACACTCACTTCATTCACTTTATTTTGTGGTAATACCAAATAACTCAATCTGAAATTGTCATTCAACAAAAATGCAGTCATTGCATTACAAAAACCGTAATACTGTCTACTGCACAATTTATCTGAGCAAGATTTGCTTAAAGATACCAATGAATCAGACCTACCCGGTTTTGTTCGGATTATCCCCACTTCATTATAATTTGATCTACCACGAATTAATTCACCATCTCGTTTCCTTTTCCATGATTCACCACCATTTTGTAATTCCATCGACAGATCACCACATGGAGGTTCACTGATATACATCAGAAACTTCAAACCATGGTGGAATCGATGATCTCTTGTCAACAAAAAAGATTCATAATCCTTATCAGCCTCGATTCTACGGATCTCTAACATTATCAAATAATTCATAGCTCTCAATGACAACACTTCGGCGTGCAAATCATGTATGATTAATCCACCAGCGTCGATCAATTTTATCTCAGGTATGGCCTTGACTCCCGTGGTCAATGTCAACACTTTGATATAGTCCTCATCTTCCTCTTTGAGTAACACTATTGAGGCTAAAACTGTCCATTCTTCAACACCATTAGAGCGAGTCGTCGGTACCCCAGATCTTAATCTCTTGGTACGATCATTAAAAGCTTCCAAGACTTTACTCAGGATCTTGTTGCCCAACGGTATTTCATCTTTTAAGTAGATGCTGCTCATCTTAGCTCAACGTTTCATGATGGCGATAAGTAGCTCAAGAGAAACCGATACGAGAAATATTTTACACACACGCACGCGCGCGCGTAAACGCACAAGAAGACAATACGATTGATAGCCTTTTAAATGATTAAAAAAGCGATGCATACTAAAACAAATTAATTGAAACTATTCTATCAGTTCAATTAATTACAAGATAATAGATTAATGAGAGTGAAACCAAAATGAGCGTCTTCGCGTACCCTGCGTTCATGTGCTGAGAGTAGTATCATGATATCTCTGCATTATCTTTGCCATCCAACACAACTAAAAACCCACCAACGAGATGTAACGAGCCACAAACAAATACATCTAATGGTCCTTCCAAGGATCTTATGAAATTCACAGAAGTTTCAATATCAGGAAAGATATGTTTTCTACTCGATTTATCAAGCGTATTCCAAATTTCCAGAAGTTTTTTTTGCACTTCTAACTTATCGACAGCCTCTTTTGATGTGTTAATTGAGATCAAATCTTCATCATATCCGGCAGCCCATGTTTGATTTGTGGTGAAAACAACATGGTCGAATTTCAACTCTGGTGAGATGTTGTCGAACAAGATCTTTATTAATACCTCAACGTCTCTTGTCTGTTGATTGAACAACAACACTCTCTTGGGACTCTTAGAGACCTGTTTAAACCATTTTGAAGAGACATCAACACTTTCCTTAGTGTGAGCACCATCAAGATACCATTTCAAATTGTCGTTTTCCACAATGGTCTGACATCTACCCATGATGCGGGCATCTTCCAAGCCCTTGATGAACTTATCGGGTAATACACCATCCACAGATACATCTTTATAACCTAATTTGATCAAATGTCTCGATGCCATCTCGACTGCTATTGATGCGTTAAGTTTTTGGAAATCACCAGGTATACCTAATTGTAAATCATTTAAATCGGATCTTGGTTTAACAACTTTTAAGAATTCAACTTCTCTCTCCACGGCTCTATCTTGAATCACTTTCATCGGACCAATTTTTTGCTCAACTGTGTAACAAGATGCATTTTTTTTGAAAATACCAGCTTTGTTCCATGCAATTTCTTCCAAAGTATCACCTAATACTGCAGTGTGATCCAAACCGAGTGAAGTCATACCGCAACAAGTTGGATTTTGAATCACATTCGTTGAGTCTAACTCTCCACCAACACCAACTTCAAATATGGCAGTATCGACACCTTCTTTCATAAATACATGAAAGCATAACAATGTCAAATATTTGAAATATAAGGGCTTAGCATTTGAAATCAAGTTGGGATACTTGGTGATGTCTGATTCAGTATTAGACAATTTGTCCCATACTTCAAAAAAATATCGTGCGAATAATTCTTCACTTATTGGATGTCCATTGATTGAAATTCTTTCTCTAACAGATTTGATATGTGGACTAGTATATAATCCAATTTTTGAAATTGGAGACTCAGAGCTCTTGTATTGTGTCAAAATACTCTGTATAAATGAGCATGTTGAGCCTTTCCCTTTTGTACCAGTGACGTGAATCAAGTTCATTCTATCAAACTCGATTGGATCATACCCAATTCTTCTTGTCCATTCATACATTTCAGTTAAAGCCACAGTATTCTTTCTCTGTCCGGATTTCCTGATCGCTTCAATGGTAGCAAAGTTGGATTGCAACGAGTTTAAAGCCCTGATAGCATCCTATAAATTTGAAAATGGCAAAAGATTTGTTAGCACACAGGACAAAAAGAACTTTGTGTTCCAAGAAATCTTGAATGTTTCCAAAATGGCATCTCAAAGATCGGTTCAAAAATCAATTGAAATCGATCTGGGATAAAGCCGCTGAATTGTATAATTTATATCACATACTTTATAAGAGCGCGGGGTGAGTGGCATACTGGAAGAATGATGAGGCAAAGTCGATGATGATGATGATGATGGGTCAGAACTCATTGAGCAAGCAGATTCGAAGAGAAAAGCCTAAATGAAGGCAAAGTGAACAAGCTTTTTTTTGTTTTTTTTTTATGGTTATTGATGTTTGAATATAATTAGCAGTACCTTTAACCAAATATGCAAATCGAAACAAATTGATTAAAAAAATCAAAAATCCAAAAAATTCTGTTGTTTTTTTCCTTCGGAATTGATTGATTGAGTTTGGGAAATTTTTTTTTCCTTTTCTCACTCATTCACTCAACAAAGAGAAAAAAAATTTTAAATCAGACAAAACAAGTAGTCATTACCTATTATAGAAGTCAAAAAAGAACTCGTTATATATATCTATTATCATTTCCTTAAAAATGGTGGTATGAAGTAGTAGTATACAATTAGTGACATTAGATGAACAGAATGATATTCACATCTGATGCCTTTAACCAAAGAAAAAACACACAAAAACACAAACAAAATATGAAAAGATCATTAAACCCGTAACTTGATCATTGACAAAAAACCAGAACAAAAATAATTTTGAAGAAATAAAAAGAAGGTAAAAGAAGACATTTAAAAGTCTTCATCAAATTTGAAACCATCAGCATGGTGCTCTTCAGCCTTTGAAGATTGAGCAATGACACCAGCCTTTTGATAATCTGAAACTCTCTTTTCGAAAAAGTTGGTTTTACCAGCTAAAGAGATGTTTTCCATGAAATCGAATGGATTTGTAACGTTGTAAACTTTCTTGTTACCCAAGGCAACTAATAATCTATCAGCAACAAATTCAACATATTGAACCATCAATTTACAATTCATTCCCAACAATGAGACTGGTAAGGCGTCGACAAAGTATCTTGATTCGATAACAACAGCTTCTGTGATGATTTTCTCAACAATTTTTGGATCAGGTTTATTGCTCAAATGTGCAAATAATAAACAAGCGAAATCTGTATGTAAACCTTCATCTCTACAGATCAATTCATTTGAGAATGTTAAACCTGGCATCAAACCTCTTTTCTTTAACCAGAAAATTGATGCAAATGAACCACTGAAGAAGACACCTTCAACAGCGGCAAAGGCAACTAATCTTTCACCAAATAATGCCTCATCATCATTGATCCATCTTAAAGCCCATTCGGCTTTCTCCTTTATACATGGGATGGTTTCGATGGCATTAAGTAAGAATTCAGATTCCTTTGGATCCTTGATATAAGTATCAATCAACAATGAGTAAGTCTCAGAGTGAATATTTTCCATCATGATTTGGAAACCATAAAAACATTTCAGTTCTGGAACTTGAACTTCAGCACTAAAATTTTCAACCAAATTTTCATTGACAATGCCATCAGATGCTGCAAAAAAGGCAAGAACTCTTGAAATGAAATATCTTTCATTTTCGTTCAACTTATTTTTCCAATCAGTTAAATCTTTACTTAAATCAATTTCTTCAGCAGTCCAAAATGAAGCTTCAGCTTTCTTATACATTTGCCAGATTTCATGATATTTAATTGGGAAGAGAACGAAACGTTTCTTGTTTTCTCTCAATAATGGTTCATCAGCCTCTAATGATTTCAAATGGTGACGATGAACTTTATGACTGTGTAAAAATTCTTTATGTTTTTCAAGACTCAAATCAACTTCTGGGACATCTACTCCCTCCTCTTCTTCTTCTTCTTGTTTCTTTTCCTTGTTATTTCTAGCTTCCTTGGCCTGGGCAGCAGCTGTAAGTTGTGCTGTTAAATCTTTCTTTGAAGTTAAATCTAAATTGTTTAACATGTTGGCGGTTACTTTAGATGGTGTCTCCTGAATGGACATAGTATTGTGTAATTGTGTTATTGCTGTTTTGTTGTTGTGAGTTATGAAATCGTGGTTAGTGATTGCTGAGATAAACAAGATGAGTTAGATCTGATTCAAACAGGATATCTGGAGGTGTTTATATATCTCTATTTGAAATCCTTTTCTTAAAAGACCGACACGAGAACTAAGACCTTTTTCACCTTAATTTTAAGAAAAGGTTATGTGCCCATTAGGCTTTAATTAGTTTTCTTTGCTTTTTTTTTGTTGTTTTTTGTATTTTTTCTTTAATTTCTTCTCTATGCGATAAATTTGCGCTGGTTTTCTCAGATATCTCTAACTGATTGCTAATTAAAATAGAACGCAACAGCATCTAGATAGATATAGGCCTTTACCATGACTTCGTTATATTACCATCTCTATACTTTTACATTGACAAAAGATCACTCCTAATGTGATAGAACCAATGTTGTTAAGGCAATCATTACTATACCGATTTGATGAAGGGCAAGTAGAGCGAGAATATTTACATTTTTCCCGAAAAGGATCGTCAAGCACCTCTTGACGCGACGTGACGCCTTTCTCGCGACTGCCAAAAAAAAATCACGTAAAACGCGAAATTTTTGGGCAAATTGGTCGAATTGAGAGACAAAAAAAAAATACCACGCGAGCTTTCGCCAATTAAGATTCCAAAATACTGATCAGTTAATGAATTGGAAGCGGCATGTAAATTTCCCCTTCACCAGATGTTATCGGTGTTTGTCAAACTTTAATTGTTTGAGATGTGATACCCTGCTACCTCCCACTTTGAGTTATGAATTGGCACATGATATACCAAATACATTGTAGTTGTAATATTTTTTACAGATTTTTTGTTTTAGAAAATGTTACATTTAATTTTCGGTATATTATTCAAATCCCGGACTTTTTCATGATAACCCTAAAGGAGGATCTATCTATATATACTATTCAATGACAAAAATAGAAAAGGTTTTCTCTACTATATTGCACTGTTTTTGCTTGTTGTTCTTTCCATTTCCTCCGCCTTAACTCCAAAATAGTCACCATCCTCCACTCCATCATCATCATCGTCATCGTCATCTATATCTAAATCAAAAGTGTGATTAAAACTTTCGCTCACCACTGGGTTCAGTGGCTCGACATTTTCGTTAAGCGACAAATTGGATGTTGAGTTAGATAAACTACTTTCATACTCTTCTTGAATAACCGATGCTGTTGGCTTTTTCGAGTTTGAAAGCCCCATCTTTCTCCTATTAATCAAAAACCTATTTGATTGTCCCAATGGAGATTTACCTCTTTTCAAAAAAAAATTGTTATTCTTCTTCAGTTGTCTAGTACGACCCCTGTTCTTTATTGAATTTGATCTTGAAGAATCAATTGATGTCGTCCTTGATATATTAACAGTGGAAGAATTGGATGAGATTGGATCACTGTTGTTTTTACCCCCGTTCGAATATCTAGAATTTTCAGAAAAATCACTAGACCTCGCCCTAGAGTAGACAGGTCTAGGTGTATATGGCAGCAACACAGGTGTACCAGTATCAGTTGTAGAATACGCCGTTAAATTCCCAGAACCATAGGAATTCTCCGACATTGTGGTAAGCTGAGAATATGAAGAATAAGTTGAAATCATCGATGCCGGCCGAACCATTTTCCCACCACTACTCGAACTGTTTACTCTTCTGTTAACCGAAGGAGGAGTTTGTAACTCTATCTTAATCCCAGTTGGAGACTCGGGAATCGATGGCGCGGGATTACTTTGCTCCATTATCATATCTGATTCCAATGGTTCGGGTTGTTTTTTCTTGGTCGGTGTTGATGTATTATTAATTGATGATGGCGCCGGCACTTGTGTTTCTGAATGCAACTGTGGATGAATCTCAAATTCAGCAACTTTACCTTTCTTATCCTTTGATGTCCAGAATTTACTCAACTTTCGCAATATATTTTTTTTCTTTGTAGAACTCATAGTATCTTGGGTAGACGCCACAGATGATACCCTCTTCTTGCCATTTGCCTGGTCTTGCTGGTTCGACGAGCTCGATGTGTTAACACGAGTAGAACTATGTCCTGATTTCGAAGGAGAAACATTCGGTTCGTCGTTCAACGTCTGACTGTAAGAGTCGAAATTGACATTGTTGTTATTGTTCTTGTTGTTGTCGTTAACTGTTATTCCATTACTCAACTCGGGCTCTGTTTTTCCAGCTACGTCGTCTCCATTGGCCACAATCTGCGCCAAGGTATTTGTGTTGAAGCTGCTTTTACGACTATGGGTGCCTTTGGGTGTATTAGGGGATATCACTTGAGATAATCTTAAAACACTTCGCGATCGACTGAGTCTTCTTCTCTTTTGCAGCTCAACTTTGCGCTCCTTCTCCAACATTAAAGCCCATAACCCACACAAAGAGTCTGACTTATGCTCGTTGACACTTTCAACTAAAGTCTTGGTGTCAATATAAACTCTACTAAGTTTCTTTAACAAATTTTTTTCCAATTTTGTTTGAAATGGTTTGGTTGGGTTTGTCAACAAGTCCTCCACAATGTCCAACTGTCTCATACCATATGGTTCCAAAAACGGATATTTTAGAACTTGCGCTAATGACAGCGGTCTTAACAGTGGATCTTTTTGTAACAAAAGCCTTATCAAATTAATCAAATCACTTGGTACATCTTCCTTATAACTGGGATCTTTGTGTACAATCTTGTACTTGGTCTTTAATTCATCATCTTCATCAAACGGCATACCACCATATGTTATGGTATACAATATCACTCCCAAAGACCACATATCGACTTGTACACCAGAGTAAGGTTTTCTTTCAATTAGTTCAGGTGCCATGTACACTGTCGTTCCACATATGGTCTCCAACATCATATTTTGTTGTGGAAGTAATGCATTACTGTCTTTCTTGCCAGGAATCTCTCTCGTAAATCCAAAATCCGATAACTTGACATTTTTTTTCTTATCAAGCAATATGTTTTCAAGTTTTAAATCACGATGACACGAGTTTAACTGATGGATGTAGTATACACTCCCACAAACCTGGCTGAAGCACTTCTTGATCTTAGGAATAGGGATTCTTTTAAACTTTATCAAATGATCGTATAATTCACCTTCCGGACACCATTCGATACACATGTAAATATAACAGTCAGTGACTATGACTTCGTACAATTTTGTTATATTGGGATGCTTGAATTCCCTCTGATAATAAACTTCCCTCACCACATTGGGGTCATCCTTTTTTCCCTGTTTCAAGACAACCTTCACATGTAGTAGCTTATGCACTGCTAAGAAAACTTTGCCAAATGAACCTTCGCCAATCTGTCGTAAGATCTTGTAGTTTCCAACCTCTTGTAGTTGCGTAAATGTAGAAAATTGATGTGATAACTCATTGTAACTTTCAGCAAGAAGTGCCTTTGCGTTCCTATGATCTATTTTCGACCTATTCAAGAAGTTCATATCGTGCCAGTATGTACAAAAGAGGCTCAATGGAACACTTCAAAGGTGATGATTGACTTCGTCTTCTTCTCTTTTTGTTGGCATAAGGTGCTGTGACAATTTTTTTTTTTTTTTTTTTTTTTTGAATTTCTCTCAGTATTTCGCTTTGCTTTTTCAATTGATGGAGAGGTTACCACTTTTATATTACAAATCTCATATATAGACCCTTGCCATTTTCAATAAAGGTCGCCAAACAAAGTGTTCAGAGGTCCACTTCCATCACCCATCTTCAATGCTTGTAATAAATTCTTCATCATTCCCTCATCAAACTCAAATTCCTCTTCTTCTTCCTCCTCTTCTCTTGCTTCTGCCATGGCATCTTCATTTACTTCGCTATCACTGTCCTCTTGATGAGGGAACTCCACTTTAGAAGACGATTTTCCATCAGATTGAATATAATTTGTAAACTTCTTCATGTCGTCATCCTTGAGATTCAAAGCCTCCTTGCAAAAGAACTCGAAGAAATCATCCTCATCTATATCAATTTTCTCATCATTGAAGTATTTTTTGATCAGTTCATTTTCAGTATCTGAGGAATAATCCGAGTCGTCATTGTAGATATCTCTCTTGTCGCCATCATTATTGTCAATTCCATCGAATGCGGATGAGCTCTGGAACATATCTTTGATCCTCTGCATCAATTTTTCCTCTTCGACTTCAGCGGATTTTCCTGAGGGTTGATCATATTCGAATTCACTTTTCACGTAATCATTGATCTTCATGTTTCTGATCAATTCCTCTTGAAGCACATCTTTTTCGTAACTTTTGATAGCCTCAGCACTTATAGCTTTTGCAGGCTGGATTTCGCAACCTAAATCCTCTAATAAGGTAAGTCCATTCAGCACGTGCGACCCAAGTTTGAAACTGCTGGTCAAAATATCTGCAGCTATCAAGCTCAGATAACATAAAGCTGGCACTTGGATTTGTAATTCAATCATATCTTCTTCCTCTTTTGAAGGTACCTTGGCTTTCTGGGGATGGGACAATGACTCTTGCAAGCTCATTGCTGCAAGTGACTTATGATTGTTACACAATATACTTGCAACCTCCTTGGGTACTTTTATCTGCAACCTGAAAATGTTTTTCAACGCCTTTTGAGGGAATGGCTTCAGTAGATTTTGTAATTCACGATCAAGAGCGGGTTTCCTCTCTAATTTGAAATTCATGGTCTCCAAGTAAATCAAACTTTTCTTCAATGATAGATTTTCATCAGGAAAGTAGTCATTGGGTATTATGACCATTTGCTGGTTGTTGATCCAAGCTCTGTTAAAACCGTTATTGGTGTCGAGAAATTCGGGAATGTGATCTGCCAATTCAATCAACAAATATTCTCCTTCATTATCGAATATGTGAATATACAAATCCTCATATCGAGATGAAAAGTTGTACAACAAAGAAGTCACAAGAGTTTCATCGAGTAAATTCTCACCAAACTCTAGGCACCCTATGATATAAATATATCCATGGTCTTGTCGGACTTCTATTCTGGGTATAGTAGTGGACCAAATATAGTGGTCTATCCAGGGTCTGAACTCATATTCTATCAACTCGTCATATATTTTAGCGATACTTGCAGGTAAATCTTTGACATATGGATCAAGAAAAAAACAAGTAAAGCACACCGTGTTCTCCTTCAATTGAAATACTCCGTGGTCTTTCTCCCAGGGGAATTCGACATCAATAGGCTCAGCTAAAGTCATTAAGCTTATAAGATCTATATTTTTAGCCACTTCATATGTTTTCTTTTTCCTGCATTTTCTACCACTTTCAATGGCATCTCTTTGAGGTGAATGCTTCCCACGTTCAAGTCAAAGAATACGACTAGAATTTAGAAGTGGCCGCTTACTTAATCCGGTGAAGCTTGTTAATCAATAGAAGTGGCAGAAGACACACCAAGACGGCTTATGAGGTTTAATCAATTGATTCTCCTTCGTCTTTTTATTTCACTCAACTCATAGTGTAGCACAGATTTTCGGTTATAGATAATGCAGATTTATGTGTAGAAATTTGAAGCATCAACTCAAGGAGAAATAAATCATCAGAAAGGCTGATATGAAACTGTATCTATTATACTTCAATATGGATGGGCTGACCTGTCACAGAGCTAGAACAGGCTTTTATATAATCCTATAAAAGAAATAAAGGTCGTGTATGACCCTAATTCAAAGCCAATCAGGAAATCACATAAAACCAACCATCTCACTTAGAAGATGGCTTGCTTCAAATTATATTAAACATATATAACGATACATCTTCATCAGACAAAATGACACACTACAATCTTCAAAAGAATCCGAAGTGCCAACTTTCTTTCAGTCACAAACAAGTTATTCATGAGGGATTTCAAAGGGCAGAAGATATCAAAGGAGAGTGATTTCTTCACGCATTCAACAAACTTCGATTATTTACAATCAAATCCAAACAGCTTCCATGTGACTTTGGGAGACATTCCAAAAGATGAGCTTTTAGCCACTGCAGCATCAATCAATGAAACCACATTTCACAAACTAGGTCTTCGGAAGCATACAACAAAACGTGTACCAAGCAACAGTCTCATCGGACTCCCCAGTTATCCACCACCAACAGTACCTCGAACTTCCTCGAGATTGGCAAACGAAGTATCTAATTCAATGTTGTCAAGTCACCATAGACTGGATATGATACATCTATACCATGCTCCAAGCAAGCTTCAAACTTCCGAGAGAGTGGAACTACATAAGAATAAACTTGTACTAGATCTGGACTTTCAAGTGGCCGCACATCCAAATTTCCATAAATCAAGCGACTCCGTATTACTACTGGAAATTATCGATTCATACTCAGAGGTTGGAGATTTTTCGGACCCCTTTGCTTCACCAAGGTTGACAAACAATTCATTGCCAGAGTTGATCAGCACAGGTACGCTTTCTAACAGTAGTTTTGATAGTATTTCTCAATTTTCGTTTGAAGAATCTCTTGATGACAACCAAGTGATAGAAATGAGATCAGTTAGTCCAGTTCAGGGAAAACGGTCTATGAGCAACAAGCCATTGCCACCAATTCCTGTCAAGAAAATCTCGCAAGCGACATATAGAGACTACGATTTAAAGAAGGAGATGACAATCTCGTTGGATCCAGGACCAATACTGCGATGGTCACCGAAACCCAGCATTATACAAGATAGTAACAAATATATATTTACCAGAACAGGTGGTGATAATTTTGTAACTCCGTTCGTTTTGGAGCAGGTGAAGCAGGACGAAAATGATCTTGATAAATTCACAAGGAAGTATTCCAGTTCGTCCTCCAGATACTCCGATTCTTCTCACGAAGAGGCATCAATTGAGCTGAGGAAAATTTCCTCAGTATTGAAATCATCGCCCTCAACTCCCAAATCAGAGAAGATGTTTTCTTTATCAAATTTATACCCAAAAAAGAATCAATTTTCTCCGAGAAATTACAAACGGAATTTGACGCCAGTCGTTGAAAAGAAAGAATATGAGACAAATAAGACACAGCTTCGTGTCATCAATTAACACTAGTTGTGCTTCAACAAATCTTTTCCTTTAAATAGAATCAAAATTTTCATTCTACAATATTAATTAGGGTTCAAATATAATCTGATAACCAGGCCTCGATGCTCCATACCTAAATCTATAAATCCTCTTTGTTAATCAATCTTGCAGCTTTGAACCTGCTCACCTTTATGATATTGCCATTTTCATCAATTGGTTCGAACTCTTTCTCTTCTTCACTTTTTTTAAAATGGTTGCGATTCAGGATCAACTTCGTCCTCAAAGAGTGATACCCTGAATTGACTTGTTGCGAAAGAACGTCTTGAGTCACAGAGTAATCATCTTGTTCATCTATGAACAACGGCGCATCTATCGAATCTAATTCTTCCTCGTTGTATTTATCTTGATCTAGATCTCTTTCCACCACTTTGTCTGACATGACTGGCATATTATCAACATCTTCACCATCCTCGTCAACATCTACAAAGTCCTCCTCTTCGGGCACTTCCGTCTCTTCAGCTTCATCGATGATATACTCAGGTTCATCATCCCCAAAATACATTTGATTGGACTCCAAGGCTCCCTCAGTGGTAGTCAGTTTTCTTTTGTTCTGTGTTTTACCACCCGATTTCTTCAGTGGGGCTTCTCTGAGTTCAATGATCTTATTGATCTTTTCAAAGTCGTCCAACTTGTCAATAACCTCCCCTTCTGTTGCAATATCATCGTTGTAGAGTCCTAATACATAAGCCTTGGCCATACCATCCAAATCATCTTGTAAGGAAGCATAGTCCAATGTTGTTTCAAAAACTTCTACCAGTTCATCAGTTCCAGTAGTCACCTTCACATCCAAATCGTTCAACTCGTTTTCGACAGTTGATTTCTTTGAGGTGTCACGTTCTTCAGTACAATCTTTAGCTGAATTTTCTTCTTGAGTCTCGCCAACTTTTTCTTCTACATCACTTTTCAGATCAACTATTTTGACACTGGATGCATTGGTGCGTCTTGACTTTGTGCTGCTCAAAGACAGCAAATTAGGCTTAAATTTCGATTTTAGCAGAGAAGAAGAAAGATTTTTGGGTGGTGGTGCAACTGGGTCAGTTTGTCTGCTCAGTATTTCTTGTTTGAATCTCGATTGTGATTTCTTCTTCTGATCGGAGTTAATTTCAACAGGAGTCAATAAATCTTGATATGAGTGCTGTTGTTGCATTTGACTCTTGAATCTTGATGGGGGGCCCTTAACGCTAATAGCAGGCATCTCATCAGGCTGTTCTACCACTAGCCTCTCTTTGATAATCTCTGCTATTACTTCGTCGCCCCCAGTTTTCTCGATGCCCGGTGAGGATTGATCAGCTTTTTCATTGTTTTTCAGAAGCCGTGCTTGTTTAAATAAACTTTTCTTCAAATGATCGTTGTCAATTTTCTTCAAATCTTCACTCACGTTTTCAATCTCTTTTACTTGTTCCAAATTTTGTGAATTGAATTTTACAGTCTTGACAGACTTAGATTTCAAAGACGATTTGCTGCTTTTCAAAATGGACTTCCGCTGTGGTTCTGGTGTTTCAATATTTGCCATGGAAAATTCCGATGTAGGTTCAGATTTTTTCCTCAAAGTATTGATTTGTTTCATTAATAAATGGTTGACGGGATTTTCCCTTGGCTCAAATTCGTAATCATCATCATCGTCTTCCTCCTCCTCCTCCTCCTCTTCTCCTTCTTCTTCTAGTTTGTTTCGCTCGTTGATCGATTCTTCATTCTCCTTCTCTTCTTCCATGTCCCATTCAAGATCATCAGCATATTCATGTTCAGCTTGGCTATCATATTCACTTGAGTCATCATCCATCAGATCGTCAGCAATGAGTTCCAACTCAAGCATTTCCTCTCTTGGGATCGCTGGAGTTATATTAAAGTCATCAGTCACCGGTGGGGATGCCTCGGCTGATTTAGGGGATTCACTGACATTTTTCTTTGGTGCAAGCTTGGATTTGAGGTTTTTTTCGAAATCGCTTAGGTCTTTTGGCTTTGTTACATCAGACTTTGAAGTCTTTTTTGGAATGTCAGCTTTTTGCTTTTCAATGATACCCATATCTT
Source organism: Nakazawaea populi (assembly GCA_030557235.1). Classification (NCBI taxonomy): domain Eukaryota; kingdom Fungi; phylum Ascomycota; class Pichiomycetes; order Alaninales; family Pachysolenaceae; genus Nakazawaea; species Nakazawaea populi. Next base: position 276,420 of record JAKTVN010000015.1, read on the forward strand.
CAAATAATTCCATTATTTGGTTGTTGTCTACTTCATCGAGGGGTTCGTTGGATACTATACCTTCACCCCCGACTTGTGGTAAGGCTTGTCCCCTGATTGGATTGCCAAGTTCATCTATCTCTTCCTTTATATCCATAAAAGGTAACCCTTCCTCGTTTTTATTATCGAAGGGAAGCGTACGATTATTGTTGTTATTTGTTGGATGGCTCGCTGTTTCTTCTTTGGGCGATAACAGTCTCCCATTTGGAGAAGTCGAACTTTTACTTGATTTTGTTTTATCTTTGTTTGATTCTGGGGTCAGCTTACCAAGTGCCTGGGGTTTAACGGACGATTTGATGACGTTACCTTCTTCATCCAAATCTTCTCTTATCTCCATTATTGGAAACTGATTGGAGTCTTCTGTTTGATCACTGGTTGTGCTTAATTGTTCAAAGAGAGCTGCTAGCTTCAGAATACTCAGCTCCTTAGAAGTCTTTTCCTCATTCAACCTGTTAATCATCGTGTTATTTGCCAGCCTCTTGCTGTTCAAGAGATCGTTGGAAACCGAGTAAAGGTCATTGGTGGTAGCAGAAGTGATCTTTCGTAATTCAGTTGAAAGTCTGAGAAATAGCTCATTTTCTTTTATGAGGTAATCCAACTTTTTGTCAATCCTATTCAAGTTCTCTTCGATATCCTTTAAAGGATTCTTAGCTATTTCCATTTTGGAAGCTGGATAAGAATGTCTCGATTGTAAGTCAAAATTTTCATAGAAGAAAGCGCTTACATTTATTTTTTCTTTAGTTTTTCTTTTTAAAAAAAAATTGAATACAAGATGAAGCAGATGAGGCAATTGCATTGCATGATTGAAAGATGCCACCCTACGGACAAATCGTTATAGGCTCCCCTGGAGCTGGAAAGTCGACTTTTTGCAATGGAATGAATCAGTTCATGAGCAGTATAGGAAGAAACACACATATTGTGAACCTTGATCCTGCTAATGATAGACTACCATATGATGTGAGAATAGACGTACGAGACTTCATTACTTTGGAGGAGGTAATGGATCAGTATGTTTTGGGTCCGAATGGTGGATTGATATACGCTTTAGAAGTCTTTGAAAAAAGCATCGATCTGTTCGTTGCAGAAATCAAAAGATTGATCGTTAAGGACAGTTGTTATATCATATTTGATTGCCCTGGTCAAACTGAGCTATTCACCAACAATCAAGTGTTGAATAAAATCTTCAATAGGTTGACGAAAGAATTGGACTTCAGACTCTGTGTTGTGTCCTTGGTAGACTGTATCAACATTACCAAACCTTCGAATTATATTAGTATGCTTTTGCTAACATTGAGATCAATGTTACAAATGGATTTGCCACAAGTTAATGTTTTTAGCAAGATAGATCTTTTGAAGACTCACATAATGGGGGAGCAACACAAAGATTCATCGGGAAAGATGCACAGAGGATTGCCTTTTGATTTGAATTATTATACAGAGGTTCAGGATTTGTCTTATTTGATCCCATATCTAGATCAAGAGAATAATACATTCACGTACCAAAGCTTTCAAGAGAATTATCACAAACTAACAGGGGCTATTGCTGAATTGATTGAAGATTTCAATTTAATTCAATTCGAGGTTGTTTCTGTAGATGATAAGAATTCGATGATCAACATTCTTTCAATTATCGATAAGGCAAATGGTTATCTTTTTGGATCTAACGAACTTGGTGGGGATTCGATATGGACGGACGCAATAAGGCAAAGCACTTTGGGATCTTTCACACAGGTCGATTTACAGGAGAGATGGGTAGACGAGAAGGAAAAGCATGACAAAATTGAGCTGGAGCAGAGGAAAATTTTAGTGGAGGAATTGAAACAAAAAGATGAAATGATTGACAGGCCATTGGACCCTGAGGAGGATTGGGAACAAGCAGTCAAGGACTGGGAGAAGCAAAATGGGAAACTGTTTGTCAAGTAAATAGCATATATCTATTATTTAAAAAAGTTGTTTTTAACTTAAGCCTTTTCGCTATTTGCAAGCACAACTTTGGCCTCACTTAATTCATCTTCACTCAAGCTCAGCTCGTTAGCTGCAATATATTCTCTCAAATCCCTTTCAAAATCCTTCAGCTTTTTTTGCAAGGTTGGTATCAAGTTTTCTGTTTCGTTCAATACCTGTGTCTGTTTCTTCAATTCGTATTGCAACTCTTCATCCTTTTCCTGATCTGGATTGGATTTCAATTTTTCTATCAACAGCTGCTGCTCTTGAAGTTCAATCTTATAAAGTGAGATGTCCTTCATAAGCCTGTTCAAAGCATTGCTCTTGATCTTCAATTGAGATGGGGCCATTGTCACAGTAGAGTACAGATGTAGTTGTAATCGTTGCACTTTTACTATTCCCACACCCATTTTTAGTGACACGCTCGTCATTTAGCTGCCAAAATAATATTATTTTTCAAATTGTGTTTTTTTTGCCATCGAAAAGGCGAGTGAGAGATTCAGAATTAAGAGATAATTAGAGAGAAAGAGAAAGATACAGATTACAGATAATGCCTGCCGTGATCACTAATGAAGGTGCTTTAGAGTCTACCATGGTATCAGTTGCACCATTGGTGTTGCTATCTGCCGTTGACCACTACGATAGAATTATAAACAAGAACTCGGACTCGTCATTCAACAATAACAATACCAAAAGAGTTGTAGGAGTCATATTGGGAGACAATTACTCCAGTAAGCACTCGATCAAGGTTACCAATTCATTTGCCATTCCTTTCGAAGAGGATGAGAAGAACCCGGATATTTGGTTCCTTGATCACAATTTTATCGATTCTATGTTGGAGATGTTCAAGAAGATCAATGCAAAGGAAAAGTTAATTGGATGGTACCATTCAGGGCCTAAGATGAGATCTTCAGACTTGAAGATCAATGAACTGTTCAAGAAATTTACTCCCAACCCTTTGTTGTTAATAGTCGATGTCAACTCAACAGATCCAATCGATATTCCAACAGATTCATATTTAGCAGTAGAAGAGATAAAAGATGATGGTTCAGCGCTGGAGAAAACATTTTTACATTTACCTTCCATCATAAAAGCTGAAGAGGCTGAAGAGATTGGAGTTGAGCACTTGTTGAGAGATATTAGAGATCAAGCAAGCGGCAATTTGTCAATCAAATTGACAAATAATTTTAAGTCGTTGAGGTCACTCAATGAGAGGTTATCTAACATCATCAGTTATTGTAACAAGATATTGAGTGGTGAATTACCAATAAACAACGTGATATTGCTGAAATTGCAAGACATTTTCAATTTATTGCCGAACTTGGTCAACGTATTAGAGGACAACAGGGGCAAGGAAATTATAGGACAATCACAGCTGTTGGCCAAGCTGTTCACCGTCAAAACTAATGATGAATTAATGATGGTGTATATCAGTAGCTTGGTGAGATCTATCATTGCCTTCCATGATTTGATAGATAACAAGTTAGAAAACAAGGTATCTGAACTGAAAAATGTTGCGGACAAAACAGAGGACACCAGTGATGATGCTGATGATAGTGGTAATGGTTCAACGAAGTCAGATAAAGTTGATGAGGATAACGATGTTGAGATGAAGAAATGAATGTGTCCTCTTATGTATAATTGTGCAGTAAATGTGTTTTGTCGTGCGCGCTTGGTGCAAAATAAATTTTTTTGCTTGTCGTCAGAGAGGAAAAGGATCTGTCTGCTAATGTTTTTAGATATCAGCCTTTATGCTTTGAATCAAATAAGATCTGTATCTTTGCATGAGGTGTTGATTTGTTGCAGGTAAATTTCGACCAAGTTGTAGTGAGACATCATTACGAAAAACAAAAGCATTTTATAAACCGAGCATCATTGCTTCAGTGTTACCCACACATAGCTCAAAAGTGATAGATAGATCGATTGATAGATCTGATATAACCGACTGCGGAATCCATACAAAATGGCGGTGCAATATCGACTTCTACCGCAAGAGCCTTCACGTTTTTTCATAAATAATGTTGGGACTTTGTTGACCAAGCGGTGGAAAGCCAATTTCAATTCAAATTTGCACGTTCAAAAATTCATTCACTATCAAAGACCCATATCCATGAATTTCTTCTCTAACAAATATCAAGTACAGTTGAAGCAGTTGTATTCGACAAGCGTGTTATCGAAAAATGGAATCAAGCAGGACGACAATACTTTTTTGGAGAATGTGGCAAAGAGAACTCTTAATTGCCAACCACATCCTGATACACCATTGTTGAAGACTGAACACATTCCATTCGAAGTCAAATCGAAAACCCCATCATCGGCAGTAAGCTCTAATGACCAAAGGCAGAGGTTGAAGAGATTGATTGACCCATACATTGTGTTGACAAAGCCAAACTTGACCTTTTTGGTGATGTTATCGGCAATATGCTCATACGTGATATCGCCTTATTCGGTGGGCTTGTCAGAATTGATGTACTTGGCCTTGGGAACAGCTTTGACTTCAGGTGCAGCAAATCTGATTAATATGGGTAGAGAGCCTGAATTTGATAGGAAGATGCAGAGAACTTCAAAGAGACCCGTTGTTGTTGGTAAAGTGAGTTCTAATCAAGCATTTGCATTCGCTGGTGTTACTGGTAGCATAGGTTGTACAATGCTCTACCTAGGAGTAAACCCAACAGTCTCGGCGTTGGCATTTATCAATATCATACTTTACTCCTGGATCTATACTTCCTTGAAAAGAAGGTCCATCTTGAATACATGGGTTGGTGCTATTGTGGGAGCTATCCCACCCTTAATGGGGTGGGCTGCATCATCATCCTTGTGGCATCCAGGTTCGTGGTGTCTTGCAGGCTTGTTATACGCCTGGCAGTTTCCACATTTCAACTCTTTATCACATAATATTCGTAATGATTACAAAAATGCAGGTTACGTTATGACAGCATTTGAAAATCCAAAATTGAACGCGAGAGTGGCATTACGTTACTCGTTGTTGATGTTCCCCTTATGTTACGGGTTAACATACTTTGATATCACTGACAAGTATTTCCCATACGACAGTTCAATATTGACTGCTTGGATGTCATATTGGGCTTTCAAATTTTGGGCTCAGCAACGCAAAAATTACAGTTCCTCCGGTGCTACAAAGGAAGGAATCATGTTAGCCAATACATATGCAAAAAAGATGTTTTGGGCCAGTGTCTGGTACTTGCCTGGGGTGTTGGTTTTGGGTATGTTGCATAAGAAAGGTCAATGGGACAGGTTTTTTCCACAAGATGAAAATAAAGATACTGTAAATAGTTTTGTATAAAAACCCTGTAGATAAACACGAAATTCACACAAATCACTAAAAGTTCCTCTTTGAGGAACAAGCGGCAAAGAAAACCAGCTGGAAAGCATATAGAAATATGTGTTGTCAGTGTTAATAACTTTACAGTAGGTAAGGGGTTCGTCAATAAGGCTTTCTCAACATTTGATACTAATGGCATTTATGAAAACATTATTAACTTCTTAAACTGAAGAGATACGATTTGAACCCGATTTCTAGGATAGCTTTTATCATAGAATTCATTTGTATCATGTCACTCAGATTATCTAAATCAAATCACCTGGATTTGACAAAATTTACTCCAAAACTTAGTATGTAAGCTCTGAACGTATCAATCGAGGCTCATAGAAAAAAATGCCGGAAGTCTTGATGAACGACAAGCCACTATGTGTTTGGTTGAACTAATTAATCCATGAATGATCCCAGGCTTCGGGGCAACTTTCACAAATAAATTTATCTTTCAACCCCTGTAACTCAAAGACTGTTTGAACTATTTAATTATGTGACAGATTTAGTTTTCCAATTTGGAAGCCACGATCCACCCGAGATACTTCATCCCCTCTCTTGGTTTCACTGAGCAGAAAGTTAATATCATGTGAGTAACAATTTTCAAAAGTAGAATATTAGATATGACAATCAACTAAGTTCCCACGGAGGTCAAAACTTGGAAAATAGTTGTAGCTGTTTTTTTGGATGCCCAATAATAAGAGATTTTACTTTCAGCATGATGTTCTGCGTGGAAGAACTACATATCTGTGAACTGTTCTTATTTTGAATGAGAGAGGCTTTAAAGTATAGATACATGGCAATTGTGACGAGCCCCAGATAGCAGCTTATAATACTGAAGATCTTACAACTTCTGATGTCACACTGGTAAGCCTGTGGTCCTTAAATCAAACAATTAGTTTCTTCTCTCCAGTGTCTCAAAATGCTGCTAAATCAAAGTATAGTTCACCACGATCATAGCTGTTGTAACAGCGAAACTTCTTTTGATCTAATAATCACTGGCCCTCGGTAAATTGAAATTAGACGAAAACGGCTGCAACTTTTTTTTATTGCTGGCGCACGGAAATTTTGTTTTATATCAATGTGACAAAAGACGCTGGAATTTTCAAGGAGACACAATACCCCTGGACTCCTAGAAGATGTACATGCCAAATATCACCCCAAGAGACGATGCCCATCGTCTCTGGCTTGACAGCAATAATGAGAACGAACTCAACCCGCATATACAACCGTTATCTTCCTACTCCGCTGCATATCCCGGATCATTGAACATGGTGAAATTGGATCAAACAAGGCAGTCAGAGTTGTTCAAACCAATAAAGAACAGTGATAAGATAGATCCTGCATTGAATGTTAACAACTTAATGAGCTCTGAGTATTTGCAAGGTTTTGGGAAGTTGGGATACGATCATTTGAAGCCCATAGGATTAAGCAAAACTATGAGGCAACTAGATGAAGAAAGACACGAATTGGAAGAATTACAAAGAAATAATAACAATGCAGATTTTTATGGAAATGAAGAAGAGGAAGAAGAACCAGTGGCAGTTGTTTCTGTTTCTGATATAGCAAGATCGACTATAGGTGCTACTGCTACTACAATTCCATCGATCGTCACAACAGAGGAAAATTCAAACATCAATAACAACAACACCGAAGAGAGTTTTGATGCCTTGTTAGCAGAGAATACAAGATCAATGAATAACTCGACAACGACAGGAAATCTCAATGATCTGTTTCAATTCGAGAACAACCAGGACTTTATGGCTGAAGATGAAGAATACCAAGACGATCACTCCATTTCAATGGATTCGGATACCACGAGCTCACGAAGAATTGGGAGATCGAATACAACCATGTTTATGGGCGGTACTGCGGTGAGTGTGCAGCAGCTGCAACTGCTGCAGTTACTACAAACTCCTGTTTTAGACTCAAGATCTTATTACAGACACACGTCGAGTGGGAGTATCAATGGTTCTTCAAATTTGAGGAATGAAATCAGGGTAAGCAGTACAAATAGTAATTACGAATTGTAACACGAATGATGAAATTCTTATTTAATCTAATGCATTTTATATTTCTTTATTGAAAGAAGCTATACCACATTACCGGCCCTGACCCTCACATCAGCCAACACATCCCTATTCTTGTCGAATGCATCAACTTTAGCGCTTTGCAAATACAAAGCTGGGATCATCCATTTTCCACAGGAACATCTTGAACCTTGCCAGCAATAACCACCAATTTTGGAGTCACATTTGGTGCATTGAAACTTTCCTTCCAATTCACCTTTGCTCAACTCATCCTTCATCCAAATGATGGGTTCCAAAAAATAATGTGAGCAAGTCTTGGACAGTTCTTGCAGTGAGATGAGGTATTTCGAATTCAGTGCCATTCTTATGAACTGGCTCTGTTTAGAGTCTTCACCTGGTACCTCATGTTCAATTATCTTGGATGAATAGGCCAAAATGGCACGACATTTTTTGCATCTCACTTCCAAATTTTCATTTGCCCTGTCACTTTCATCCATTGCCTTGGTGTTATAGAGCTCCTTATCGTTCATCAAGCTGGCACCGGAGGGGTCCAATTTTAACAGGTGAGATAACCGAAACTCTCTGTATATTGGACTGTGTAACAATGTGGCATCATCCATTCCTTGATCTTCGTATAACAGTAACTGCTCCAAAAAATAATCATTGGGCCCAATTGCCATCTTTCTTTTAATTGCATACAACAGCTTATCCCTAGTCAACTTGTAATGGTTCATCAAGAACGCAGCGCATATCACTACCGATCTCGATACCCCCTGAGCACAGTGGATCAAGATGCTCGTTCTGTGCTTCTTTGATGTCTCATCATTCCCGAACAAGGCATCACTTATGAATTTATTGCACTCTGGAAGGTACTGTAAAACGTCAGTGAATTCATCATCGTTTATTTCAATCTGTTTGTGATTGTATTGAGAAGTGTATGGCTTCGGTATTGGGCCTGGCAACACAGATATAATGTGTGTGATGTTGTGCTCCAGCAGTAAATCTATACCATCATTTAAGGGCTGTATAGATGAAATGTATAAGCCTCCAAGTATCCTTTCCATTGTCTTCTAGTATATATGCTTGTGGCTTTATAGCATAAATGAAATTTTTTTTTTTTTTTTTTACAAATTATTTTTTTTTTTTTTTTGATTTTGCTGGTGAGGGGGGTTAGTTATCTCAGTGAGATAAACAGACAAGAAGGCTCCTTTTCAACAAGTTTGATATCAATTAAGTCTGATGAATAGTATTTTTTAAACTTTTATATAAGCAAGAATGAATTTTAGTGCTTTATTTATGCTCCTGTTTTTGCTCCTGGTTCCTGTCGAGATGTACGTACATCCTCATATCTTTGCATCTCTGGAAACCATGTTTTCCAATCCGTATATGGTCTCGTCCATCATCTCATCATATCTAGGGTAATCAGTAAAACCTTTACCTCCTGGTCCACTTGTGTAGAAGCCGTCTCTATTATAAGGTGTCAATGGCAAACCTTTTTCCAATCTATCTGGAAGATCAGGATTTGAAGTGAAAAATCTACCATAAGAAATCATCGTTCTGTTATTGCTATCGACATCTCTCATAGTGGCTTCATAATCGTTGGTGTAATTTCCAGCCCTGATGACATTGCCCTTCCAGTATTTGTAGATGAATTCGTTACTACCTGGGATCTCTGAAGATACCAATTTGAAGTTGGACACTCTTGGTTCGATGAAATGGACATATGCTAATCTCTTACCTGCTGCAGCTCTCTTTTCCAACTCTTGCAAAATATAGATATAAGTTGGAGTTGGATCCTCTTTAAAACCCATACCTCCAAATCTTCCCCATGGTGAAAACCTTACGCCAACTCTTTCATGGCCAATTTCTGCAACAACCTTGTCTATGATGGTAAACATCAATCTAGCTCTATTCTCGACGGAACCTCCGTACTCATCTGTTCTTTGATTAGATACCTCTTGCAAGAACTGATCCAATAGATAAGAATTCAGAGAATGGATTTCGACACCGTCCGAACCAGCCTTGATGGCCCTTATAGAGCTCTTGACATATTGGTCAATGGCATCTTTTATCTCTACTTTAGTCATTGGTCTCAAGAGATTACCAGCAGCTTTAGCCTTCTGTTGAGCGATATCATTGACGTAGACGTTAGATGCAGATGTGTATGGGAACCCTTCTGCTTTCATGAGCAGTGGATCTGCTTGTCTTCCCAAACCCCAAAGTTGGGTAAAGATGAATGAACCATTGTTATGAATTCTGTCAAACACTTTTGACCACAGCTTTTGTTGAGCATCGTTGTACATTCCAGGTACACCGAGACAACCACCGTATTGTGCGTCTATGTATGTACCTTCTGTTATCATAAAAGTTCCAGGCCTTCTTGACCTCTGCTCGTAATAATCAGCAACCAAGCTTGTTGGTATATAGTTTTCGCATCTGAATCTTGTCAATGGAGGTAACACCACTCTGTGTTCCAGTAAACAATTTCCAATCTTTATTGGCTTGAACAAATTGGTATCCTTCAATGGGAATCTCTTTAGTGTCGCACTCATCGTCTAAATATTAGTGTATTGAAAAGAAAATCTAATGAAATTTGTAAATTGAGAATTGAAGGGTAAAATCTGTCTCTTTGAAGGGAAGCTGAAAGGGGTGTATTGATCGAAAGAATATGATTAAAGAGCGATGATGTCAAGCATATACAGCCTAGTTGAAGAACGGAAAATGGATGTATAGATAAATAGAATGAATTGGTGGCCTGATATTTGTATCAGCTTTGTGAAATGTACCTATGACAAATCAAAAAAGTCAGACTATATGAATAAGCCAAAACAAGGTGAATATTTATCGGTTGGTATCTCACTAAAAAAAAAAAATTAGAAAAAAAAATAAAAAATTTCTAAGAGATCTTTCAGCTCATCTCCTACAATTATGGCTGAAAGTCACTGACAATTGCGCAATTCTACTGTTTGTTCTACATTTGGTTTTTGTTTGCTTTTTTTTGACACAAAACCAATAATTACCATATATGGCAGTCTATGGTTTTTTTTCTTTACTTTTACACTTTTTTGTTAGTGTAAACTTTCTCAATCAGATGTAAATTGGAAACTTACTTGATATGGAAGGCAGTGTATAATTGTCTTACCGAAGAATTTTCTTACCGTGGGATGTCCCGCGGTTGGACGCAGCACCGGTCTTGTTGCTGCTTAACTAAAGATAAGAGAGTAAGCAAAGAGTGCAGAGGGAAAAAGCAGATTTGATTTCATATAAAACTGATTCGTTGCCTGGGGAAAGGTGTTTTAAGCGACCATCCCCACACTTAAACTCATCTCACATCTCTTATTTGTTATCGTTTGATCATTCTCATCATTTCTGGATCAATATTTATTAAAAGTTACTGGAACTGACACCCAAACAATTGCAGCACACGCATACACTTCGTTATTACAATCTCACTTTTTTCTCATCTAAGGCATACAGATATCGAACTCAAATTCAACGCAAATATGGCTCCAACAGCTGTCACATCACAAGACCCTAGTCCCATTAGGAAATCAGAAAATCAGAAGATCACAGACCTCGATCCTTCTTTAGAACATATAGGGTTCACAGATACCTTACATTTTTACTTGAATGGGCGATTACAAAAGTTGAAGAACCCTAACCCAGAAGGTGCGTTGATTGATTATATCAGAGAACAACCAAACTTGACAGCTACAAAGATGCCATGTGGAGAAGGAGGATGTGGAGCTTGTTCAGTAGTACAAGCCACATTCAAAAATGGAGAGATCAAATTTGAGGCTGTCAACTCATGTCTTGTGCCTTTGATCTCTATTGACGGCTCACACATAATCACTGCAGAAGGTATTGGCTCAACAGAGAACCCACATCCAATTCAAGAGCGTATAGCCAAATTTCATGGATCACAGTGTGGATTTTGCACACCAGGTATTGTGATGAGTCTTTATGGATTATTGAGAGCTAAAAACGGTTTCGTATCCAAAGATGAGATCACCGAGGCCTTGGACGGTAATCTTTGCAGATGTACCGGTTATATGCCAATTTTAGATGCTGCATTCACTTTTGCTCATGATAGCGATAATTACAACAAGACTCAAAAATTGGAATTGGACAGAATCATGTTCAAATCACAGAATAGTGGCCCAACTGCCATGAAAGGTTGTGCTAGAGAGGATTGCTGTCAAAAAACCAAGAGGTCTAAACCTTGCTCTTCTCAAACCACATGCTCCAAAGGAGAGGATTGTTGTAAACTGAGTAAGCTGGATGCGACAACGGAAAACCCAGAAACTGAAATCGATATGAACTTATTATTCACCCCGAATGGGTTACCATTAAAGCCATACAAACCTGAAGAGGATTTAGTGATGCCAAAGGCCTTATCGACATATACCAAGACACCAATTTTTTTTGGAAATGAGTACAAAGTCTGGTTCAGGCCAACAACAAAGCTTGAACTATTACAAATATTGAGGGCTTATCCAAATGGTAAGTTGGTGAGTGGTGCTTCTGAGGTTCAGATCGAAGTAAGAATCAAGGCAAGTGATTACAGAAGAAATGTGTTTGTGAATCACATTGATGAGTTACAAACTTGGGAATACATTGAAGACAAAGGTTTACTCATAGGTGGAAATTTGCCTCTCACCCAATTAGAACACATCTCAGAGAGTTTGTGCCAAAAATTGTCTCCACAAAAATCGCAAGTATTCAAAATGATTGCCACACAGTTAAAATACTTTGCTGGAAGACAAGTCAGAAATGTTGCCACACCCGCTGGTAATATTGTCACGGCCTCACCTATTGCCGATTTGAATCCCATTTTAGTTGCCTGCAAGGCCACCATATTTGGTTGCAAATTGTCTCTGAATGATGAGTTGGAACAGTTTGAGTTGAGCATGGATGACTTCTTTACAGGTTACAGAAAGCATAAGTTGCCGCAGAACTCTTTGATAACGCAAGTATTCATTCCAGAGACACTGGAGAATGAATATATCCACTGCTACAAGCAGAGTAAAAGAAAAGATGATGATATAGCCATTGTGACCTCGTGTTTGAGAATTAAACTATCCTCGGATGGTAAGATCATTGATTCGTCATTAGTCTATGGTGGTATGGCACCTATGACTGTGAAGTCTCCAAAGACGGAGGAATTTTTGGAAGGAAAATCAATCAATGATGAGTCTGTCATCGAAGGTGCTGTAGATTGTCTTGACAAGGATTTCCCATTGAAGTTTGACGTTCCAGGTGGTATGGCATCATACAGAAGAACTTTGACATTTTCATTTTTTTACAAATTCATCAATTATATCTTATCTCAATTGGAGAAGCCGGTTGATACTACCACTTTGAAACCGATCACTAGAAAACATCCAAACGGTTACAGAGAGTTGATCCAACCTTTTAAAGAAAACATTGTTGGATCTTCAATTCCTCATGTCAATGCATTGAAACAAGCATCAGGTGAAGCTCAATACGTTGAAGATCTTCCTCCATTTTACAATGAAGTAATTGGAGTACAAGTTATGTCGACGAAGGCTCATGCAAGAGTGATATCTGTGGACTGGACACTGATTTATCAGGTTGATACTGTTGTCGGGTATGTTGACGTGAACGACTTGCCTTCAAAGGAGGCCAACAAGTGGGGTCCGCTTCCATTTGGTAAAGAGGATTTCTTTGCTGATGGGGAAGTAACATTTGTTGGGCAAACCATTGGATGTGTTTTCGCCACGAGCAAGGACAGAGCCGCTGAGCTGGCAAGGTTGGTGAAAGTGGTTTATGAAGAGTTGTCAATGATTATATCTGCAGAGGATGCAGTCAAACAAAATTCCTTTTTCGAAAAAGCTACAAGAACTATCATCAAGGGTGATTTCGAAACCAATTTTGATAATGCCAAATACAAGTTTGAAAACAGTGTCAAAATTGGTGCTCAAGAGCATTTCTATTTCGAGCCACAAAATTGTGTCGTTATCCCAGAAGAAGGTGGAGAATTGAAAATCATTTCTTCATCTCAAAATCCAACAGAGACTCAAGAGTATGGTGCTGTGGTCACTGGTGTACCAATGCATAAAGTTGTCGCCAAGGTGAAGAGACTAGGTGGTGGTTTCGGTGGTAAGGAAACTAGAGCAGTTCAATTATCCTCGGTGGCTTGTGTCGGTGCTAAGAAGTTCAACAGACCTGTCAGAATGACAATGTCACGTTATGACGATATGTTGACTTCAGGTCAGAGACATCCATTTTACATGAGATATAAATGTGGTTTAGATGAGAATTACAAAATCGTTGCATTCAAGCTGGAATTGTTTGCCAATGGTGGTTGTTCGATGGATCTTTCTCAGGGTGTATTGGATAGAGCTGTGTTGCACGCTCAGAATCTGTACAATTTTGAAAATTGTCATATTGTAGGCAAAGTTTGTAAAACCAATATTGCTTCTAACACCGCGTTTAGAGGTTTTGGTGGTCCACAGGGGATGTACTTGGCCGAGTCGATGATGGTTGATATTTCCGAGAGGTTGGACATCGATGTCGATTTATTACGTGAAAGAAATTATCATGACCCATTGGACAAGAGTCAAACCACTCCATATAAGCAGAAGGTGAGTGATGATTACACGGTTGTTGATTTGGTGAAGCAAAATATGGAAACTGCCAAGTTTGATCAGATCAAAAATGAAGTTGAAACGTTTAATTCGAAATCGAAATGGATCAAAAGAGGTTATGCGCATGTCCCAACGATGTTTGGTGTTTCCTTTGGTGCCACATTTTTGAATCAAGCTGGCGCTTTGATCCATATCTATCATGATGGATCTGTCTTGGTCAGCCATGGTGGTGTTGAAATAGGTCAAGGTTTGAACACGAAGATGATCATGATTGTGGCGGAGGAGTTGAACGTGCCAGTGGATAAGATAATGATTAGTGAGACATCAACCCAAGCTGTTCCTAATACATCTGCTACTGCTGCCTCTGCTGCTTCAGATTTGAACGGTATGGCATGTAAGGCAGCATGTGATAAGTTGAATGAAAGAATGGCCCCGATAAGATCCCAATATCCGGAAGCCACATTTGATGAGCTTGTTCATCATTGCTATTTTGAGAGAATATCATTATCGGCAACAGGTTTTTACAAGACCCCAGATATCGGTTATCAGTTTGGGGTTGAGAATCCAAAGCCTCCATTTTTTTACTTTACACAAGGTTCTGCCATCTCAGAAGTTGAAGTCGATACCTTAACCGGTGACTGGTCAGTGTTGAAGAGTTTTATCAAAATGGATATTGGAAGACCTATCAATCAGGCAATTGATTATGGCCAGATTGAAGGTGCTTTTGTCCAAGGTATGGGATTATTTACAATTGAACAAAGTTTGTGGTTCAATCATAATGGTGCTTTGGCCACAAGAGGACCAGGTAATTATAAGATACCTGGATTCAAGGATATTCCACAAGTTTTTCATATTTCAATGTTAAATGATCGTAAATTTGAGCATTTGAAAACCATCAAAAGATCAAAGGGTATTGGGGAACCACCATTGTTCCTTGGTAGTTCTGTTCATTTCGCAATTAGAAACGCAATCAACAGTGCGAGAAAGGAGCATAATAGTGGTGTTGAGTCCTCGGGAGTTGCTACTGCAATGCCATTTATCAGCCCGTTGACAACGGATAGAATTAGAAATAATATTGGTGATTTCTTGTATGAAAAGGGTAAAGTTGTTGCTGAGGGCCGGGAATTCTTCATTGAGCTGTGAACGAATAGCTTGTTGTTGTTATTGTTGTTGTATAAGTTTATATGAATGCATTCACAGGGTATGATATCTGTTATTCGATGTATTTGACATTTACATTTCCCCCCTCTCCTCCACCCTTTCTAACTCTAGTTACAAACGGCGCGTAAACACTATATTGATATCTGGTACACTACACCAGTTTTTTCTTGTGTTGCGCGCATAATTTCTACTCCACTCCACCACTCCTCTCTTGTGTGCAAAAAACTTCCGGATTAGGCAGTGATTGATTTGATTGGCAAACTGTTGATTCTGATTGGATAATAATCTTTTGTACTACCGCTTAATCTTTGTATACTAAGCTATCTATCAAAAATAAATAAATAATCACATGGGAAATTTTTTCCCTCTCCATCGGTTTAAAGGTCAGGCAGAAACAGTTAAAAACTTTTTTCTCCTCCAATATTTATGATATTAAAATCACACGTTATCGCTCGCTTTACATCATCAACACAATTGGATCAGATAGCTTACAAGTTGATTTAATATAGTTCGAAAACTAATTCATCATCATCTAACCATGTCAAACACTAAGAAAAACCCTCCAGTGATGACAACCTCCCAAGGGTGCCCTATCAAGGACCCTTTCGAGACTCAAAGAATCCCTGTTGCTGACTATCCAAATTCGAAAAACATTGGTCCCTTGTTGTTACAGGATTTCCAATTGATCGATACCATTGCCCATTTTGACAGGGAAAGAATTCCAGAAAGAGTTGTACATGCCAAGGGTGCTGGTGCATATGGTGTATTTGAAGCTACTGATGACATTTCAGATATCTGCAAGTCCAAGTTTTTGAAAAAAGGAACAAAGACCAGAGGTGTTACCAGATTCTCCACTGTTGGTGGTGAAAAGGGATCTGCCGATACTGCAAGAGATCCAAGAGGTTTCGCCACAAAACTTTATACCGAGGAGGGAAATTTGGATCTCGTTTATAACAACACACCAGTGTTTTTCATCAGAGATCCTATCAAGTTCCCACATTTCATCCATACTCAAAAGAAAACACCTCAAAAAAACACCATGGATAACAACAATGCCTTTTGGGACTATTTGACAACCAATCAGGAATCCATTCATCAAGTTATGGTTTTATTTTCAGACCGTGGTACCCCAGCTTCTTATAGAAAAATGAATGGTTACTCAGGTCATACATATAAATGGTATAATGAGAAGGGAGATTGGCATTATGTCCAAGTTCATATGATCTCAGATCAAGGTGTTGAATCCCTCACTGCCTCAAAACTGTCCAAAATTGCTGGTGAAAACCCTGATTACACAACTGCTGATTTGTTTGACAACATTGAAAAGGGTAACTTCCCATCATGGACTTGTTATATCCAAACGATGACACAGGAACAACTGAAGCAATTACCATATTCAGTATTTGATTTGACAAAAGTCTGGCCACATAAGGACTTCCCATTGAGAAAATTTGGTAAATATACATTGAATGAGAACCCAAAGAATTATTTTGCCGAGATTGAACAACTGGCATTCTCTCCATCTCATACAGTGCCAGGAATGGAGGCATCCTTCGATCCTGTTTTACAATCCAGATTATTCTCTTATCCAGATACCCATAGACATAGATTGGGTACCAATTACAACCAAATCCCAGTCAATTGTCCATTGAAGTCTGGTGTTTGGAATCCCGTAATTAGAGATGGAGCTATGCAAACTAATGGCAACTTGGGTTCCACTCCAAATTACATGGCTACAACTTGTCCAGTCCAATTTGGAACCACGTCCAATTTTGGTAATAAAGAGGAACAACACATTGGTGAACTGATTCCATTCCATTGGAAAGTGACTGAGCAAGATTTTGTCCAGCCAAGAGCATTGTGGAAAGTTTTAGGAAGACAACCTGGTCAACAACAGAATTTCATCAACAACGTTGCTGGTCATATTGCTAATGCCAGACCTGATATAAGAGAGAGAGTTTATCAGTATTTCAACAATGTTTCAACAGAAATTGGTGAAGGTATCAGAAAGAGTGTTGAAAACGTTAACAGAGCAAAATTGTGATAACACTGCATCTAGCCGTTTATTAGCGTTTATATTTATTCTAATTGTATTCGATTTTCATCCAATTATTATATCATCAAAGTTGATGCTCCTGTGATAGGAAACTGTAAGCGTTTTCTCTTCTGCTAAAAACAATCCGTGTGCGCGGGATTCGATTGCCTTATCGGGTAACTAGAAGAACCGCTATCTCTATTATCTGCTGACTCAATAATTAATTTTTTTTTTTTTTCAAACTTATTTTATAAAGATGAGAACGGATGCATATTTTTTGATCAAACAAATAGATAGGTACATCTTCAATTGATAAACTCACAATCACACACTCTACTATATCGAAATGGAACCAACAAGCAACACATCATCGTCTTCATCTTCTCAACCATCATCCTGTTGTAGTGGTGCCTCTTGCAAATGTGGCTCAGGTTGTCAATGTCCATCATGTAACACCACCAAATTATAAGCAAAAAAAAACATATGATATTGAACTCGTCGGATTCGCAACCGTGTCATAGGAAAGATGAGAGATCTGATGGAAGGATCTTGCATTGATCATTCTTTTCATGGAGATGCATTTTTTTAGATTTGGCTTGAGTGTGTTTAGAGATAGCTTATGTGAAGATAAGCGGGCTGGTTGCAGGTTCACTCTGTCTGTCTGAGGTGCTTGTGCATGATTATTGTGTCTATTTATATTATATTGTTTGTCACTGGTGAGTTGGATGGGTGTTCTTTTTGTTGATGACATTGCATAGTCTGATCGTGGCGCTTCCATTATGTCTCAACAGGCTTTGCTCATCAGGATAGCGCGAGGCATGGCTTCTTCTGTTTTTTTTTTTTTGTATCAATCGGTCTTTTTTGAATGAAATTGGTGTCATTTCATATATTGAAATTAAAGTTGGCTTTTTTATTGAGAGCTATTTATTTGCTTTTTGATCAAGTTGTCGATTGAGTAGTTAGTGCTACAATGTAACTGTATCTAAACCTGTCAATCAAACTTTGCATGCAATTTCTCATCTAAAAGGATCATTAGTTTACTAAGATTACAGGCCTATATCATAGAAGTATTCTATACTACAGCGCCACCAGTTATTCCCGCTAAATTAAACAAGTTGAGTATACTTCCCTTTTGAAAGTTTCTCAGTCTGTCTTCATTCTTTACATGCTTGGAATCTGACGACCTCGTGATAATCTTTAATATTCTTTAATATTCACTTTGGCACAACAGGCTTGCCATCATTTCAGGATTATAGAATTTCATTTCAGATATGGTAAACTAAAACTGAAGGTGTTCTATAGTTGAACGAGCGTCTATTAAAAATTTTGAGCACCGTCGGGTTGTTAGTTTTTTTTCAGTAAAAACAATGAATTATTTATTTTAACCCATTTTAATTTGCAAGTGCTATTAACCAATACAGGAGACCTGGAAAAAACTAGATAACCAGGAGTTCTGAAAATTTTGTTTTATCCACGTGAATGGTTTGATTCTTTCCCATGACGGCTTGATAATTATTTTCATTGCAATTTGACCTCTGTGATTATTTTTTTTCAATTATGTGATAACCGCAGACCAAAAACTATACATTCCTTGTCGTGCATGGTATATCAACCTCATATAGTAATGTAAAGGTTGTCCCTGCACCGGAGAGTTCGCGATTCAAAGATAAGCGAACTTCGCCGTCGAAAAACAAGAGAGTGGGTTCTTGCCTGAAGATTTTCCTGAATATATATATTTAAGAAAACCCATGCCAAGTGGTTAGCTGAAAAGGGGATTGATTCAATTTGAGTGCCATCTAAAATCTCAAACAAATCAGTCAACTCAGAAAACGAAACTCAGTTCCTGATTCGCACATGCTGAATCACAAGCATCTCAACAATACAAAAATGGTTAAGTCGCTTAAGAAATAAAGAAAATTGACAATCACAAGAAACGTGGAAAAGGGTCCGCAATGGAGGTTGAGTCTCTTGATGATTTAACCATCTATTAGTAGACTTCAAAATCATATGATTTTTGAATTTCAAATATGGTTTTCACTAATCTTGGTAATCTAACCCATTCATTAAAAATCCCTCTCTATTTAGAACACTGACTATTTAAGATAAGAAATACAGTACAAACATTAAACAACAACCGGTGGCATGCCATTATGTCTTCCAAAGCCAACCAAGCCAAATCAATTAAGCTCTCAACTTATCAACCTGAGAAAGACCATGTCAAGGGGAAGTTTAGTCAAACACGTAAACTAGACACCGCCATTACTGGCGATGACCCTTTAGCTGACGAACGAGAAGAACAGTCAACAAAAACATCAAAAACACTAAAAACACTAAAAAAAAAGATAGGTTTAACGCATAGTGGAATCTGATGATAGGTCAACATCATCCAAATATTTTTCAATGGCTACAACTAATGATATAGCTAGTTTATATCAGCAGATAGAGCGATAGAACTATATGTTTAGCAATGTACTAAGTGGTGCTAATCACTCAATAAGCTCCATTATCTTTTGATCTGTTTGATTTGATGATCATAAAATGAAATCGGCTTAAAAAGCATTGCAAACACAGTTAATTTTTTGTATTTATGTTATAACAACTTGTTGTGCCGGCCCCAATACCAATGAAATTATCTGCATCTTGCAATCAAATATGGGTCTGCGATAGTAAATTTCCACTCATCATCCCATTCGGAAATGACATCTGTTTTCATTTAACATCAGCTGTTTAAGCTCATAGTGGGGTTTTGAATTTTTTTACTTGTTGGCTCACTTGCCTGTTCTACTTTCATTTTCTTTGATAAATGATTATATAGCCTTAAATTTATGATTCATTTTATCAATCTTGTTGATCGATTAATTATAGATATTGATATTAAAAATGCTCTCTTTCTTTGCAAGTGCTCTTAACCAATATAGAAATTACAGGCGAAGATGGCTTTTTAACTAGTTGTTGGAAAGTTGTTTTGTATTGTGTTTGGTTATAAGATATAGTACACTCGTAAGTAATTACCAAACTTAATTGAAATATTTTTTTGCATGGCTTTAGTGTGTCTCTAGCTTTTTATAACATTTACGTATTCGAGGCTTTCGGTATCAACATTGACGAGAGCACATCACCAAATTAGTCAACCTCAGTTACCTAGGTTTTTTTTTCATTCGATAGCATTCGGTCCCGTCTGCTTATTGTTATGTATTTGTCTTGTCTTTATCCGTATCCTTCTTTTACCGCCTTTCTTCATTTTAACTGGTGTCAGTTATGGAATAAGTCTTCTATAAACAAGACAAATCCCACATTTGATTTAATAGCTTTGTGGAAGAATTACAACAATTTTAGGAGTAGAGTTCCAAAAGTTACATTTAATACATATTTTACTTATTTAAAAAATTAGATGATCCATCATGACAAAGTGAAATTATACTTCTTGAGGAAGACGCATGAGCCAACCAAGATGATTTAATTGGATCTCCTATTTTTGCTGAGTTGACACAACATCAACTATTGTTTATCGTTCGACATCAACTGTTGAAACTCATAGAAGAGGTTGGCACGCTCAGGTATACTGTCATTGTCTTTGATTGATCATTATATAGCCTCAAGTTTACAATGCAGTTAATCAATTTTGTTGCGAGATTATTTATAAATCTTTGTCATTGACCCATTTTCTTTCGCAAGTGCTCTTAACCAATGTAGGAGAAAAAATGCATATTGTTGACACAAGAATGCTAAAATACTGAACTATGTCGGGTATTAGTTTGTGATTGTATATTTTCAGTAACAGTTTCTTTTATTAACAGCAGCCCTGCCTGGTTATTGACGGCAACACAGCGAACTCCTGCAAGGTTATAAAAGGACCCTCTCCTCCGCTTTTTTCACAAAAAAAAATATATATATAAATATTCATGATCAAAATGCTCTACTTTTTTTGCAAGTGCTCTTAACCATTATATAGAAATAAATTTTACCTTTTGGACAACCACTTGCAAAGAAAATTTAGCTTTGCATTTTTATTATCAATGAGCATTCTCGACTGATTGATGTTGAAACTACTAAGTGATCCGGCTCTAGATGCTTTTAGATATGAGAGTTTCGGTACTCGACTGCAACTTTGCGAACCACTTTGTGGAATTCTTCGAGCTCGTCAACATATTATTCTGTTTCCGCCAAGAATGCAGTAAGATAGAGACGAGCAAATTGATCCGAACTGCGAAACAAATACTGTGTGACTTTTTTTTCGTTCGATAGCATTCGGTCCCGTAGGCCTATTGTTGTGTTTTTGTCTTGTCTTTATCCTTATCCTTCTTTCATCGCCTTTCTTCATTTCTACTAGTTTCAGTTACGGAATGAATCTTTCATAAAGAAGACAAATCCCACATCTGATCTACTAGCTTTGTGGAAGAATTAAAAAGTTTTAGAGTAGGGTTTTCAGAGTTACATTTAATACATAATTTACTTATTTAACGAATTAGATGATTCACCATATCAAAGTGGAATTATACCTCTTGAGGAAGGTGCATGAGCCAATCAAGTTGATTTGATTGGATGTATTTTTTTTATTTGAACATCACTGTTGTTTATCGTTCAATATCAGCTGTTGAAGCTCATAGAAGAATTTTAGTTTTTGATTGTTCGTGCGCTAGGGTCTTCTGTTATTGTCTTTCAGACGCCATTATATATAGTCTCAAGTTCATGATACATGTAATCAATTTTTTTGAGAGATTATTACGAATTTTTATAATTAACCCATTTTTAGTAAGTGTTCTTAACCACTGTAGGAGAAAATAAGATTAGCCAGAGTTTTTTGCGAATGCTTGTTTGGAGTTGTATTTAGTATTATTTTTTTTTTAATTTGTAGAGAGAATTGTTGCCATACAGAAACAACTCTGATGGAATGATCTCCTTAGCACTAGCGAGCCCCAAAAAGTATCACAGTAATTGTCGAGCAACTGGGAGTTTGGCTAATTCCAACTTCAAATTTGAGGGAGAACAAATTTCAAAGATAACCAACTATGTAACAGATCATCTCAAGATAAATTCAACAATGCTGGTGCGTGGTTTTTCCATTGCTCTTGATTCGATGATCATGATCTTGCCAAAAAATTGACGAAATCAGCATTCACTGTCAAGATCGATTGAATCGTTCATTACAATCAAAAAGTTGAACTAGTTTTTACAATATCATCTCAAAAGTGAAATTTTTATTTTTCATATGTAGATTCAACACAACATGAGAAAGCAGCAGGTAATGAATCTTTTGTAATCCTACCTGCTCTCTCATCATTTCAGTTATAGCAGCAAAAACAAATTCCTTCATAACCAGTTATGAAATGTGAAAAGCGGAGCAAATGTAAGGCAAAAATAGATAAAACCTTACAAAGATGAGAGAAGAGCAGAGACACCCAAGAGCCCACCAACCAAAAGTGCTAACTTCTTGTTAGAGTTTTCACCAGTAAATAATGGTTGAGCACCATGGGCAGCACCACCTGAAGAAGATGAAGAACTGGCTGAACTTGATCCCCCTGTGACGGAGCTGGCAATAGAACCAGTGACTGATGAAGCAGCAACATTGGCACTACCAACTAATGAGGAAGCAGTGTTTTGGACATGTGATTGCACGTTTGATTTGGCGTTTGACAAAAGGGAAGACATTATGTTAATATATGATGTTGAATTGAAATTGAATGTGATTTGAATTGACCTTTGATACAATTTCGATTTCAATGATCAATGGAATTCGGGGAATATGAGAATACTTATATAGATATATATATATGTATACCTATAGCATACAAGATTGCCGATTTCATCATGTTTCAACACACAATGCTCTTCTTGTGAATCATAGTAGCAATTGTGAAAATCTAATTTTAGTTTTTTTGCCCTTTCTTTTTTCCCACTGCACTGTCACTGCCCCTCCCTTCACTTCTTCTTCTTCTGAGACCCTGTAATGGAGGATGGGAAAAATCACCCATATATCGAACTCAACATTTATTGCAAAATCTACAAGTATTTCACTAGTCAGATCGGATCAATTTAGGTGTAGTACAATAGTTTTGTTCTATTCTCTAGCATAAACATTCTGCCATGTCAAGTATCTTTCTCACAATGTGTTAAAGCAATTTTGCTATTTTTTTCTGTGTGAAAAATTTAAAAAACGAGAGGGTTTCCTTTCTGTCACAATAATTTATTATAGTGAGCAGCAGTAGCAATGTTGAACCCGCCATCTCAGTTGTGGCAACATTCATGGGTGCCTGCCTCGCCCCTGTCTCACGATGGCTATGTGATGTAAGTATGTATGTTTTGAACGACACTCAAAGTCGGTCGAGGCTCACTTTTCAACCAAAGTTTGGTAATTACAATTTACCTATTTAGGAAGTTTCCCCCTGGCAGATTTGCTGAGAAGCTTGTGGGCGATCATTACATCATGTTGCTGAACGTCGTCATAATATACATAAACAACGCCAACTGTTTGATTGTTGTGATTTAGGTATAGAGTAGACACGACAATACGAAATCAATCGTCTCGATCATAAGACTCACGTAAATAGTTATTGTTGTTGAGAGGCACCAGATATGTCATTTCATAGTTTTCTATATAATCTATAGAAACATCTCATGTTCTCTAATTTCACGTCATATTCTATCTCATCTTCCAATCTGTACCAAATACTATCGTTTTGATCCACCAACTCCCATTTACCATTACTCTCTCCAGGTTTCCCACACAACAACGTATCAATCAAGAATTGAATAGGGAATTTTTTAGTTCCAATTTCAATTTCGGAATAAGATCCAGCACTCTCTGTTATCAACAACAAGCAACCTTCTTGGCAATATTTGTTGAAATCTTGGAAAAGCTTTATCGATAGTGATTTATTCTCGGTGAATAATTCATTTGTTGTGAACAATAAAGTTATCAATTGTAAATTAGGATATGTTATTTCAGGTGTAGTATCTTCCAAGATATTGGCCTTGATGAACTCGGTCTCGAAAACAGGTGATGTGATATGTTCTTTGTAAATCCAATTCTCGGTGATGTAATTGGCCATAGTATCGACGATTGAACCCCAATCTGCAATATCCACCAATTTGACATGTAATCTCTTTGTAGAAGAAGTGAATACTTGTCTTGATTTGGCAAAACATGAGGCAAGAGCAACTAATTCAGACCCTGCACCACCACCTATTGATAATACATTGACATCTTTTGATGATTTGAAATCCGTTATCAACTCTCTAATTGAATCCAAATATACAAACAAAGAAGCATAAGCTAATGATCTAGCAGGTGACCATCTCACCACGTATGCCAGTCTATTGATCTCTGAACCAAATGCAGTTGAGTAATCTCTGTTGTAAAGATCTTGTTTCACCAGTTGAACTCGCTCTTGTAACAAGGGTAAATCCAGAAACATCTCAGGGAAACATAAACTGTACAACTGTAACACTTTGTTGGTGGAAAATTGGAAATCTGATGTTGGTGGTATCATCTTATTTCTCACCACTGATTTCTTCTTCTTCTTGTCATTGTTGTAGATTTTATTGCTTATAGCAGGGACATTTTTCAGTTCCTCTTCTTCTTCAAGTCTCATCTCTTCCATTTGCTGCTCGAGCAACAGCTTCTTGGCATTTCGTCTCGCTATTCTTCTACTCATTTTTTTCCCTTGGTATATGTATGTATCTAACAAGTTGTTGTTTGAATTCTTACGGTATAGTAACAATAACCCTCCTCATCTCTTAAGTTGAATAATTTACCCGGAAAAAAAAAAAAATTTTTTTTTTACTTTGAGAGGGAAAAAATTTATCGTGATATAAAGAGAAGAGATAAATTTTGCAATATATTTTTTGTTTTTAATAATTAAAACATATTCAATCTGTGTTCTGGAGAAAGTATGCTGTTGAATTGGACTCGTTTCAATTCAATAGATTTGTTAACTCTCCTTAACAGATCGGCGCTCGTGAAGCAAGTCATTAACGTATTTAAAAGTATCCCTGGTCCTATCTGCAAAGATGGTTTGAGCAGTGAGAAATTAAATCAATGTTTTCTCCCTTGGGAGAAAGTTATGTGACAGAGTAAAGCTCCGTCGACAGATTGTAAATTGAGGCACTCCAGGTCTTGAGCTCTTGATCGATATGCTACCATCTCCATTCGTGGAGTGTGGAAGTTTTTGAAGTCAATTGTAGTTCGGCCTATTTTGTGGGTGCCAACACAGCATATTCCTGAACACTGCGGACGGTCGTTGGCTAATGGACGTTTGGGTAAAACCATGCTGCATACATTTATTAATCTTTCCAAATTGGTAATCACTAATCTAACTTATCTATTATGAAACCAATTAATGATTGTCTATAACATTGAGCAAATGTTGGCTTAAATCTTATTATTTGAAAATAATTCTCATCAAATAATAATAAAATAGTAAATAACAAGCTAATCTTTTGAATATAGGAGTGAAGAAAGAAATAGATCATGAAACTAATCTACCATGATTAAATGGGGATTAGATGATGATGATTAATTCAAATAAAAACAATAGTAATAATTATAGTATAAAACTAACAAAATATAGTAGTCAAATCACACACACACACACACACACACGGTGAAAACATAATCTTCCATTTTCTCTTTTCTCTCCTGAATTTTAATTTCTCATTCAATTAGCCAATCAATCAACAACATGTACTGTTAGTTGTAGCAACACCTGTGCCTGCCCTGACATTGACACCATTGGATTCGGTACCAGTATTAGCAGTGGCACCAACTTTACTCTCGATCAATCTTGCCAAACTGAAAAAAATCTCATCTACATTCTCATTTGATTTGGCACTTGCTTCGATGAATGGGATATTTAATTCCTTAGCCAAGGCTTGTCCATCATCCTTGGAGACTTGTCTTGAATCTTCATCATCACATTTGTTTCCAACAAGATACAATTGAGCATCATCGTTGGCGTGTTGATTGACGGTAGAATACCAATTTTTAATCGACAGGAAAGATCTCTCATCTGTAACATCGTATACTAAGACAATACCCATGGCACCTCTATAATATGCTGTGGTAATGGTTCTGAAACGTTCTTGTCCAGCGGTATCCCAAACTTGTAATTTGATTTTTTTATTATTGATCTCAATGGTTCTAATTTTGAAATCTATACCAATGGTGGTGATAAATGATGGATTAAATTTGTCCTCGACAAACCTTAACAACAAGCATGATTTCCCAACACCTATGATAGATAGCCCTCGGTTAGTAACAACAAGTTGAGATTTATTTAGAATCGGCCCTCAATGAATAAAAGATAGGGAAAAGCGTAGCAATATGGAGGAGAAACTCTTTTCGTTCTAATCATTCACGGGACCAACCAATCCTTT
The DNA here is from genome assembly GCA_030557235.1 of Nakazawaea populi. Taxonomy (NCBI): domain Eukaryota; kingdom Fungi; phylum Ascomycota; class Pichiomycetes; order Alaninales; family Pachysolenaceae; genus Nakazawaea; species Nakazawaea populi. Next base: position 302,943 of record JAKTVN010000015.1, read on the forward strand.
TTTTCCAAAAAGCAAAAATCAAAAAAAAAAAAAAAATGGCACACTTACCTGAATCACCAACCAACAACAACTTCATTATCATGTCATATCCTCTTGAAGGAGCTCTTGCGGCCATTTTTGGTTTATTATATTATTAGTGTTGGTTATCACTACCGTTATTATTATTATTATAATTATAATTATTATTATTTATTATCAATGATGATGATAATTTGATATAATTGAATTGCTTATTTCAATCTTTCTTTCTTGGGCTGTCAATAATGAATATAAATAAATGACAGGCAAAAATTAGAAATGAATATGTTGATAGCAGCACCAAATGGGGAAGGGAAGGGTAAATAGAGCTAAAAAGTTGATGGGCAATCAATTAAATAAATGGAATATAGAACACAGTTGAGAATCCAAATATAAGAGACAGTCAATTATTGAATCTAAAGTTGATTGTGTCTATCAAATACAATCAATTATATATATATATATATATATATTCAATCAATCAATCAATCAATCCGTTATTATTAATATTATTCCTTTTTTCTTTTTCTTTTTTTGGTTGAATTTTTGTTGTTCACAATTTTTATTTTAGGACTTCTCTTTATAGTAATTCCCTTATACAGCACACGAATAACACACAAATGAAATTATTTTTTACATTCTTTTCACTATAATAAAAATAATACTATTGCATATCATTATTAATAAAAACAATAGCAGTTCAATTTATCTCACGGATCAAACACATATACACACACAGAAGAAGAGGGTGCTTGCTGGCTTTGCTTTCAGTTACTTTTTCTGATTTTTTTTTTTTTTGTGCGGAAACGACTACAACGCTATTTAGAAACAGCTTCATCAGAGCTTTGTCCTTTGACATTGCTCATCATCATAATCATCATCATTCTCTTTACTACTGCTCCAAGATGTCCTTTACAACCAAAGTTTTGCCAGTGGATCCGAACTCCATCCGTTTTGAGAAAGGTAGTTCCCAACCTACAGTAAGTGATCCACAGACTTTGCTGAATTTAAAAGAGGCCTCCAAGATCTTGACAACGACTCATGAGGTGGTTGGGTTCCCCACTGAGACCGTCTATGGCTTGGGAGGTTCTTCATTGTCCGATGAATCTGTCAAGTCGATCTACAAAGCCAAGAATAGACCTATAGATAACCCGCTCATCACACATATCTCATCTTTAGATCAGTTGAAAAGAAAAATATTATTGGAAGGTGAAGAAATACCCGAAATATATCAACCATTGATCGACCAATTTTGGCCAGGACCTCTAAGTATATTACTCCCCGTGACTGCAAATTGTCCCATTTCCAAATTGACTACTGCAAATCAGCCCACATTTGCCGTGAGAATGCCATCACATCCAGTGGCAAGGGCTCTTATAGCGATTAGTGATACCCCATTAGCTGCACCTTCTGCAAATGCTTCAACAAGACCCTCACCAACTTTAGCGCAACACGTTTATCACGATTTGCATGGTAAGATACCGCTAGTGTTAGACGGAGGTGCAAGTAACGTTGGTGTGGAATCAACGGTGATTGATGGGTTATGCGACCCGCCAATGTTGTTAAGACCAGGTGGAGTCTCATTAGAGGATATTAAAAAATTTGGTGGACCTAAATGGCAAGATATTGTCATTGCAAAGAAAACAGCGGGCAAGACAGAGGCGGTAAGAACACCTGGAATGAAATATAAGCATTATTCTCCAACAGCCAAAGTTGTATTATTCAATAACTGTGGTGATGGCCGAGAGGCCATATCTAAATATGTCAATGAGCATGAATCATTGGATCCAACAAAAATTGCCATTTTGAAAACTTTTAAATTCGTTGATCAAATTGGGTTTGTGATGAAGAACTTAGGATCTACTCCTTCAGAGGTGAGCGCCAATTTGTTCAAATTGTTAAGAGAGGCTGATGAAGAGGACCAAGTAGATTTTATATTTGTGGAGGCTATCGCCACCTCAGATGAAGGTCTTGCTGTGATGAACAGACTTTCGAAGGCGGCAAGCGAAGTGGTTGATATATAAAAGTCCATGAGTCACATGATAAGTAAACTCCATAAAGCAAAGATAGATAGAGAGATAAAGATAAAGATCTTTTTATGTGTTTTTTTTTTGGCTTTGTGTGCAGAGCAGAGTTTATTTTTTCAAATTTTTTTTTTCTCTTTTGCAACGGGCGGCGAAAATAATTGTTCAGGGAATTGAAGAGAAAAGAAGGAAGAAAAAAAAAATAAAAACCCATTCCAACAGATCTAATATTCAAAGGTTAGCATATATAAGATAGATACACACCTACAAGGTCTTCTGTATTATTTTCGATCATGGTCAGTAGGCTCATCAACAATCCAAGTATTCTGGATGCCGAACTATTGGTGTCCAAGAATCTAGTTCTGAGACCTTATATCTATCCATGGTTTGTCGTTTACGGTGTCTTTGCAAACTTGTATTTCAATCATTATGATCTGTACATTGCTGGTCAAGAATGGACTTTTGTTTACTTATGTGCTATCATAACTTGTCATGCTTTAACATGGTTGCTGCCACAATGGAATCTCAATCTTGGTGCTAAGTTCAATTACTCTAAAGTGAATTCAATTCTGGAGGCTTCGTATATAAAGATCACACCAGCACCAAATTCTGGTATCGGTGCTATTGTACCAATTACTAGATCAATAAGTGATGGTGAAACTCAAGTTTCCTTTTCATATCAGAGAAGAAGACACATTTTGGATCAAAATACTGGTATCTTTTCACCTCCTGATTTCCCTGTTGATCATAACCCAAAAGTTTCAACTTTCCAAATAGCTAAAGGTTTAACTTCTAAAAATGAACAATTACACAAGTTGGAAAAATCTTATGGTAAAAATAAATTTGATATTCCAATTCCAACTTTTTATGAATTGTTTAAAGAACATGCCATTGCTCCTTTCTTTGTCTTTCAAGTGTTTTCAGTTGCATTATGGTGCATGGATGAATTTTGGTATTACTCATTATTCACCTTGTTCATGTTAGTCTCATTCGAATGTACCACGGTATATCAACGTAGAGCAACAATGACTGAGTTTCAAAGTATGGGTATCAAGGCTTATGAAGTTTACGTTCACCGTGATAACAAATGGATTAAAATTTCTACCGAAGATTTGTTACCAGGTGATTTGATCTCTGTTACAAGAACAGAAGAAGAATTTGCTATCCCATGTGATTTGGTCTTGGTCAATGGTGAATGTATTGTTAACGAGGCGATGCTTTCTGGTGAATCTACTCCTTTGTTGAAAGAATCACTTGATTTAAGAACACCAACCGATGAATTTGATCCTGAGGGAATCGACAAAAACTCAGTTTTACACGGTGGTACCATGTGTTTACAAATTACAGCTCCACAAAATCCTCAAGTTCCATTAGCTCCAGATCATGGTGCTTTAGCTATTGTCACTAAAACCGGTTTCGAGACTTCTCAAGGTTCATTAGTTCGTGTTATGATCTTCTCCACAGAAAGAGTCAGCGTTGGTAACAAGGAATCAATGTATTTCTTACTCTTCTTGTTATGTTTTGCTGTTGTTGCATCTTATTATGTCTGGGTAGAAGGTACAAAGATGGGTCGTGTTCAATCAAAGTTGATTCTTGACTGTATCTTGATCTTGACCTCTGTTGTACCACCTGAATTACCAATGGAATTGACAATGGCTGTGAACTCATCATTGGCTGCTTTAGGTAAACATTACGTTTTCTGTACAGAACCTTTTAGAATTCCTTACGCTGGTAGAATTGATGTTTGCTGTTTTGACAAAACCGGTACATTGACGGCTGAGGATTTGGTTTTCGAAGGTTTGGCAGGTTTCCATCCAGAGAACATCAAAGAGTTGTCAAGCCCACAAGATATTCCAGAAGTTTGTAATTATGTCATGGGTGCCGCTCACGCTTTAGTCCAATTGGATGACGGAGAAGTTGTTGGAGATCCAATGGAACAAGCAACTTTGAAAGCTGCTAAATGGAAGGTTGGAGAAAAGGATACCGTCACTAGAACTACTGGTAAGAAACAAGAGAAAATTAAAATTATGAGAAGGTTCCAATTCAGTTCTTCTTTGAAAAGATCAAGTTCGGTAGCAATCCACAATGGTAAGACTTTAGTCGCTGTTAAAGGTGCACCGGAGACTATTAGAACCATGTTAAGCGAAATACCAGAAAATTATGAGGAAACTTTTAAATTTTTCACTAGAGCCGGTTCAAGAGTTTTAGGGTTGGCATATAAATATTTGGAAGACGATATCTCTCAATCCAAACTTAATAAGTTGAACAGAGATGACGTTGAATGTAATTTGAAATTTGCTGGTTTTTTGGTATTCCATTGTCCATTGAAATCTGATGCTGTTGAAACTATTAAGATGCTAAATGAATCTTCACATCGTTGTATTATGATCACGGGTGATAATCCATTGACTGCTGTGCATGTTGCTAAGGAAGTTGCTATTGTTGATCGTGAAGTGTTAATTTTAGATTTGCCAGAGGAACATCATGGTAACCATGAGTTGGTTTGGAGAAACGTTGACGAAACTACCATCATTCCATTCAAGTCTACGGAAAAAATCCCAGAAGAATACTTCAAGAAATATGATCTCTGTGTAACCGGTTATGCTCTTGCCAAATTGATGGATCATGAACAATTAAGATCGGTTATTAGACATGCTTGGGTTTATGCTAGAGTGTCACCATCACAAAAAGAATTTATCTTGACAACTTTGAAAGACATGGGTTACAAAACTTTGATGTGTGGTGATGGAACCAACGATGTTGGTGCTTTGAAACAAGCCCATGTTGGTGTTGCCTTGTTGAATGGTACTGAAGATGGTTTAAAGAAACAACTGGAACAGAGAAAGATTGACGCTGCTCAAAGAATATATTTGAAGCAATGTGATATGATGAAAAAATGGAATCAACCACAACCAAAGGTACCTCTTCCTATCGCACATTTATATCCACCTGGACCAAGTAACCCACATTACTTAAAAGCTATGGAAAAACAAGGTTTGACAATTACAGACGAAGCTAGAAAAGCCGTGGCCATGGCCAATCAAAACAAACAAGGTGCAGCTCAAATGGTTGACAGTTTGATGAACTCTGTCAACAAATTGGAGGAAGAAGCAGAAGATGACACTGAAGCTCCTGTATTAAAATTGGGTGATGCCTCGGTTGCTGCTCCATTCACCTCCAAATTGGCTAATGTCTCTTCTGTTACACACGTTATTAGACAAGGTCGTTGTGCTTTGGTCAGTACTATTCAAATGTACAAGATCTTGGCTTTAAATTGTTTGATTTCGGCTTATTCATTATCCGTAATTTACTTGGCTGGTGTCAAATTCGGTGATGGTCAAGCTACTATCAGTGGTTTACTTATCAGTGTTTGTTTCTTCTCCGTTTCTCGTGGTAAACCAATTGAAAAATTGTCAAAGGAAAGACCTCAACCTGGTATATTCAATATCTATATCATGGGCTCAATTTTGGGACAATTTGCAGTTCATATTCTGACTTTAGTTTATATCACTAAACAGATCTACATTCTTGAACCAAGAGAACCGCAACTCGACTTGGAGAAGGAGTTTACCCCTTCATTATTGAACACTGCCATCTTTTTGTTACAATTGGCACAACAAGTCTCCACTTTTGCCGTTAATTACCAAGGTTTACCATTCAGAGAAAGTATTAAAGACAACAAGGGTATGTACTATGGTTTGTTAGGTGTTGCCGGATTGGCCTTGGCTGGATCTACTGAATTCATGCCTGAATTGAATGAGGCTATGAAGTTTGTCAAGATGGACGATATCTTCAAATTCAAATTAACTACTTGTATTTTATTGGATCTTGGTGTTACATACTTGATTGAGACTGTTTTGAAATACAACTTTGCCGATTTCAAAGCTGCTGACATTGCCATCAGGGATACATAGAGGAAAGCTTGCTTCAATAAAAGAACTATAAAATAAGACCCTTTAACACGCACATTTTACTTGTATAAGGGGACTTTTGATGGTATTTTATAAGTATATAAGTGTGTATGTATATATTTATATATATATATATATATATATAACGCGAACTAAATTAATATGCTCGTTTTTTGAGACGTTGTTATAACTCCATTTTGTCAATTAATTCTTGTGCCGCTGCTAACTGATTTATTCTCAAACACGCGAGCTAAAATTGGGGCCATTGTAAGACTTTTTATAAAATTTGAAACCTTCATCCAAGAAGAAAACACTTGAGCCAACGGATGCCAAAAATATCAAATCTTTAAACGATAGTGCTTCAGTTTGAAAAATAGATTGTAAAAATGGAACATAGATAACTCCCAATTGACCTAAAACGGAACAACCAACAGCAATATTAAACATTCTATTTTTCAAGCCCAATTCAAAGATAGATTTAGAATGATGGCGACAAGCCAATGCATTGAACATGTCAAAGAAGACGAAACATGTGAAGGTCATTGTGGTATCTCTTGCAGTGATGACATTATCTTTCATTTCTCTCACGTAACAGAAGATGGTACCTGCAACAATAAGGGCAGCAGATCTGAGCACTCTCTTGATTAATGTGATGGTTAAGATTTTATCCTGACGACTTCTAGGTGCCTTGTTCATTACTTCATCATCCACTGGCTCTACACCTAATGATTGTGCTGGTGGACCATCCATTAAAATGTTGATCCATAGAATTTGCATGGCATTCAAGGGATTAGGCAAGTTGAACAAAGTACTTATGGCAATCAAGGATAAAGCTGCAATCGAAGTAGAAAGTTGAAAAGTTAAAAAATTTTGAATGTTGTAAAAAATTCCCTTTCCCTCTTTGATAGCTTTGAGTATGGTTGAAAAATCGTCATCTGTCAACACCATATCAGCGGCCTCCTTGGCAACATCGGTACCCATATTACCCATAGCAATACCAATATCTGCCAATTTTAAAGCAGGTGCATCGTTAACACCATCACCAGTCATGGCCACGATATCACCACGACGTTGTAAAGCCTTGACAATAGAAACCTTGTGCTCAGGTGAAGTCCTTGCAAAGACACTGACATATTGGATCAGCGCAGCTAAATCCTCTTCTGACATCGAATCAATTTTGTCACCAGTGAGAACAGCTCTGCTTTGATCAGTGATGGGCATACCGATCTGTCTAGCAATGTTCAGAGCAGTAGTTTCAGAGTCACCGGTGATCATTATAACATGAACACCTCCACGGAGCAATCTGCCAATGGCATCCTTGACCGTTGGCCTTGGAGGATCACTCATTCCAATCAAGCCTATAAATGTCATGCTTGAAGGTTCTTGACCTTCTTTGAAGGACTTTTGATTCTTGGCAAATGCCAAAATACGTAACCCATCCTCTGCCAATTTATCTGACATTTTTAAAACTTTTTCTCTGAGAGCATTAGTTATTGGTTGAACGGCACCATTTGCATCGATATACGAATCTGATATGTTCAAAATTTTTTCAGTAGCACCTTTAGCAAATGTTTCTGATTTAGATGCATCCCCTTGATGAACAACAACAGCCATATATTTTCTCACCGATGAAAAAGGTAATTCATAAACTCTTTGCTTTGTGCCTCTAACGTCTTCCAATCCAAAATGAGGTAAAACTTCTAACAATGCGATATCGGTAGGATTTCCAACAAATTTCTCAGTTTCTTGAGAATATCTAGAATTGTTGCAAACGTTTCCAACCTCTAGCATAATGGCAACATCTTTAGCAGGAGTAATTGGGCCTGAATTTTTTTTCACTCCAACATATTCGTTGTCCATACTTACTGTCCAAAGCTTGCTAGTTGTCATATGATTTTGTGTCAATGTACCAGTCTTATCAGAACAGATAACGTTAACAGATCCCAAGGTTTCCACGCTGGGTAGTCTCTTCACAATTGCTTTTTGTTTGGCCATCCTCAAGACACCAAGGGCTAATGTCACTGTAACGATGATTGGTAAACCTTCAGGAATAGCGGCTACGGCCAAGGAAACCGAGATTTGAAACATGTCCAACCATTTTCTTCCCTGAAGAACACCAATGAGGCAGATTAAACCAATAACACCAAAGCTAAAAACAGATAAATCTTTACCTAATTTATCCATAGCCTGTTGCAATGGAGTCTTTGGTTTTTCAATTAGTGACATCATTTCAAATACTTGACCGAATGCTGTATTGTGACCAGTTCCAACAACAATACCTGATCCGTGACCTTCCCTCACCAAGGTCCCCATGTACAGAATACAGGTTCTATTATTAATAGAATTGGCCTCTTCTAAAGTCAATTGCTCAATGGATTTGTGAACGGGGCTATTTTCACCTGTTAAATTACTTTCATCAACTGATAAATGAACAGCTTCAGTCAACCTAACATCTGCTGGTATTCTATCACCTGTTGAGAAATGCACCACATCACCAGGGACTAAAGCCGAAGCCAAAACAGTTTCAGTTTGTCCATTCCTAGTCAAATGAGCCTCAGCTGGCACCAATTTGTTCAAGGCTTCTAATGATTGCTCTGATCTATACTCTTGTACAAACCCCACAGTAACGACAATAAATATTGCCAAAGTGATACTAACAGCATCATCAACGTTACCCATATAAAAACTCACAGCGGCTGAACCGATCAAAAGTAATATAAGTGGGTCTTCGTAAAAAGTTGCAAAAAACTTTTGCACCAAGCTCTCCTTCTCCTCATTAGTTAACTCGTTAATACCATGAGTTGATCTTCTTCTGGTAACATCTTGGGGACTGGTCAATCCCTTTTCTGATGTGGTGTCAAGATCCAAGCACGTTTCTTCGACCGACTTTGTCGCAAATCTCAACGACAGTATCGAGTTTGGTGCAGAGTTGGATAACTCAATGGAAGACAATCCCAGATTGGAGTTGATCTCGTTGCTGAAAGGGTTATCACTTGCCGCAGCCATTCTATTGTTTATTTCTATATTGTTCCCTTTTTATCAAATCAAATCAAATTGTACTGACTGAACAAGGTTAGCCAAGTCAAATCAAAAGTTTGTGACAATCTCTTTCTCGTTGCCAACAACAAATTTTGGGATGAGTTCAGTTTGAAAAAAAAAAAAAAAAAAAAAAAAAAAAAAAAAAAAAAAAAAAAAAAAAAAAAAAAAAATATATATATATATTTTTTTTTTTTTTTTTTTTTTTTTTTATTTTTTTTTTTTTTAAAATTTTTTTTTAATAAAAAATTTAATTTTTATTGTTATTTTTTTTTTTTTTCAATGGATTCTTTTTATTTTTTTTTTTTTTTTTTTTGTTACCTGCTTTCTTTTCTAATTGGGTAATTATTGTTTGACTCCCCCCCCCCCTTGGTCAGAGTGAAAGCGAAGTCAATTTTGTCACAAGATCGATGCCAGTTCAATGAGTGG